>CM019149.1:192895437-192964937 GCA_009733165.1 Naja naja | reverse complement strand
ATTAATAAATAAATAAATAAATATATAACAATGGGAGCTTTAAAAAAAGCAAAGGATTGTGTACCTCCCAAAATCTTATAGAATGCTCTTGTAAGTTAGCACCATATTCTATCATAAGGCCTTGGATAGCATTTCAATTGCATTTAAATGCATGCTGCATTTCAGAATGCAAATTATATATGGACAGTTCATAACCAGCCAAAAATTCCTATCTTCCTTTTAAGCGTTTCGCTTGAAGAATTTTAAGAAACCCAGAAGCTTACACATATTGTAAGTATTGCCTCTTCAATGTTTTATTCTAATTATATATTAGTGCTTCCATTTAGCACAGGGATGTCAAACTTGATTTCATTGAAGGCTGCATCAGGATTGTGTTTAACCTGGGGGAGGGGCTAGCTGGGGGTAGCATGGCCAGGTAGGCATGGCCAGCTCAACATCACTTGTGTGTGGGGCACCTGTGGTGTCCAAGTGCTAAGGCAGGACTTCCCTCAGACCCTCCCTCACTCTCATTATAATCTCCTTCCTTCCTTCCTTCCTTCCTTCCTTCCTTCCTTCCTTCCTTCCTTCCTTCCTTCCTTCCTTCCTTCCTTCTCTTCCTTTTCCTCACCTCTTTCTCCTTTCTCCTCTTTCCTTATTTTTCCTTCTTTGTTCTCTTCCCATGTTTCTGTCTTTTTGTCTTTCCTGTTTCCCTTTCTCCTTTCCTTCTTGGATGTTCAAGTGCAAAAGGGGAAAACATTTCTCTTTTTGTTTTGTTTTTAGTTTGTTTTGCTAGTTATCTGCCAGTGAAAACGGAGCTTAGGGGGGCTGTGCACCGCCTCCCCAGGCCCCGTTTTCAGCTGTGACGGCCTCCTGCAGCTCTCTATCAGTGAAAACAGGCCCTGGCTTGGGGCCATTTTCACTGGCAGAGGGCTGCAGGAGGCCGTCATGACCGAAAACAGGATTCGAAGGAACTGCAAGTGCCCCGCTGAGCTCCGTTTTTGCTGGTAGAGGCACCGCAAGTCGGTCCTTTGCTGTTTCCAGGGTGGCCTGCAAGCCAGATCTAACACCTTTTGGGCTGGACACGGCCTGCAAGCCTTGAGTTTGACACCCTTGGTTTAGCAGAATACAGCTGGCCATCATAAATCCGGAAACCAAATATACAGCATGCTGACCATGTAGATGATTTGAATCATGACATTTTGGGGCCAAGAAGTATTCAGAGAACACACAGTTCCCATTACCACGTCTGCCAAGGATGGGGGTAAGAACATAGGAAGATAAAAACTACCTACTCTTCTATTTCTTCCTCCCGAAAGGCCCACTCTTTTCTCTCCATTTCCTCCATCATTTTTCTCCGTTTTGCAATGTGTGCAGCATCATTCAGTGGTGGAAGAGTGGCCTCCCAGGCTCGTTTCTCACGGGCTCGTTCAATTACTTCTACTTCTGCCTGAGTTGCTGGAAGGCCATGACCTTGAAAGAACAGGAAACAATAAACAGACAGAAGGCTCAAAATACAGTATTGTGAAGCATAGGAGCCAAAATATTATTTTAAATTCTAGTGTAGTGCAAAATTCTAAAGCTAAAATTACCCCTTGAAGTATTAAAAATAAATGATTAGAAGAGGTCATTTTAAACCATCATATTCAATCTCTCCCTCAATGCTGAAATCCAAAGTAAAGCATCCACCCATTCCTGTCAAACCCTTCTTACTGCTACTAAGCTTTTCATAATATGAAAACTGGAATCTACCTTCCTATAATACAAAACCATTGTTTTATTCCTTACATATGTTTGAAAACTGGCATATCCCTTCTCCAGTGGTTTATCTTAAATTTAAACAAATCAACTTCCTTAAATTTGCTTGGTAATTTTTATATTCTGTTGATCCCTTTTGTTAGACTTCTTTATCTAAATCTTCTTTATCTTAACCTGTTTCTAATGTATTTTGGGAGTGTATTTGAAGAGTATAACCATATCCCACTCAGTCATATTTTCTCAACTCTAAACTCTCCCAGCTCCTTCAATCTTCTTTCACTAAACTTAATTTTCCGGCTTTTGATTATATTTACTTATTTACTTAATTTATTTACTTAATGTATTTATTTACTTAATTTACTTAATTTACTTAATTTACTTAATTTACTTACTTACTTTATTTATTTATTTATTTATTTATTTATTTATTGATTTTATGCAGCCCCATCTCCCGAAGGACTCAGGGCGGCTTACAATGATAAAAAATATAATACAAATATTAAAAAACAATTAAATTTGAAATCCCAATAACCAATTAAAATTAATAAAAACTATCAGTAAAACCCCATCTCCTCCATCAGTCCAGGTCGGCAAGTTGGAAAAGCCATGTTTTCAGGCCACACGGAAGGATTGGAGGTCCGGGGCCACCCGAAGCTCCAGGGGCAGCTGATTCCATAGGGTGGGTGCTCCCACAGAGAAGGCCCTACCCCTAGGGGTCACCAGCCGACATTGTCTGGCCGACGGCACCCTAAGGAAGCCCCGCTGGGAAGTCATTCCAGGCAGCAGGGTCTCCCGCAAATGCCCCGGTCCTAAGCCATGAAGGGTTTTATAGGTCAATACCAGCACCTTGAATCTCACCCAAAGGGCAACTGGTAACCAGTGCAGCTCACGCAGGAGAGGTGTAACATGGGAGTATCGGGACACTCCCATCACAACCCGCGCTGCTGCATTCTGGACCAGTTGAAGCCTCCGAGTGGTCCTCAAGGGCAGTCCCATGTAAAGAGCATTGCAGTAGTCCAACCGGAGGTAACGAGCACATCAGTAACCATACGTAAGGCATCTCGGTCCAAATAGGGGCGCAACTGACCCACCAGGCGAACCTGGGCAAATGCTCCCCTGGCCACGGCTCCCACCTGCTCCTCCAAATTGAGCCACGCATGCAGGAGCACACCCAAGTTGCAAACCCTATCTATGGGGGGCAACACCTCTCCCCCCATAGCTAAAGGTGGAACATCCTGGATAACTCGAGATGCCGGTACATACAGCCACTCGGTCTTAGCTGGGTTGAGCCGGAGCCTGTTCCTCCCATCCAGACCCATACCACTTCCAAGCACCTGGACATCACCAAGAGAGCATCACTGATCCGGTCTGGGGTGGAGATAAAAAGCTGGGTATCATCCGCATACTGATGATACCTCACCCCAAAACCACAGATGATCTCGCCCAGCGGCTTCATATAGATGTTGAACAGGAGGGGCGCAAGAACCAACCCCCACAAAGGAGGGGCCTCGGGGCCGATCTCTGCCTCCCCATCAATACCACCTGCATATGACCCGAGAGGTAGGAGGAGAACCACCATAAAACAGTGCCCCCCACCCCCAACCCCTCGAGGCATCGCAGTAGGATACCATGGTCGATGGTATCGAAAGCTGCTGAGAGATCTAATAGGACCAGGACAGAGGAATAACCCCTATCCCATGCCCTCCAGAGATCATCCACCAGTGCGACCAACGCCGTCTCCGTGCTGTACCTGGGCCTGAAACCCGATTGGTATGGATCCAGGTATTATTGCCCTGTTGTAATTATTGTTCTTAGAGTGTAATGCCCAGCGAAAGAAACATTATTTGGATATTTGCTTGAAATCACATCATGCTATTGACTTAATATTTAGTTGTAGATCAATTATAATTCTAAGAACTTTTTCATACATATCATTAGCAAGCAATCTATGCCTCTGCATTTATTTATTCCATGTGGTAAACTTTGCCTACTTCACTAACCAAATACATTTTGAATGTTGTTTCTCTTCTAACATAAAAAGTATGCCATCTATTTTAGTGTCACTTGCAATTTGATAAGATTTGCACCATCTTTCATCCAAACTGCTTTTTAAAAAATACAATTTTGTAACAGAGCTTAGCAATTGGGTAGACTGAAAAAAAGGGAGATTGACACTACATTCACCAATTGAATTCCAATAATAACAGTTGCTGTAAAGAGTTGCAGCAAACCCTTTAATAGTATTTGAGATTACTTTATGATTTTGAAATGTTGGAGCAGGTTCTGATTTTGTGATCGTACTCAATCCTTTTCAAGATCTCCATCACTATAATTTTCTAGCACTATCGTGCCTACCATCCCTGTCCTATTGTCCCCATTTATTCGTACCTATTTCCTGTATTCCTACTCAGGTTTATACTTATACCTATTATCTTGTAAGCAATTGACAAATCAAACAAATAAATAAATATATCCTGGAAATTAAGTATACTGAAGGAGAAAAGCAATTTTTCCCAGTTGACCATTTATCTCTAGATATGAATTGTACAGACTGCAGAAGGGGAATTACATCATTGTCTCACTTTGCTCTATGCCAAATTTTTAAAGAGGAGCTATATACAAAAATAATATTGTTCATAGTAATGTTTTAATAATATGATTAAGTGAAATAATATCCTAATTTGTTTGTTCTATCATCTTCTTTTGGGAACTTGCTCTCTACTATGCGATTTAGGTATGAAACCCCTTTATTTTATAATTAATGTGAAATTTACAATCAGAGACTATCCAGGATAGCCAAAATCTACAACCATCTTCTATTGTTAGAGCTGAATCATATGTAGATATTGCAGTTTACTTTTCTTTATTTCATGTTTGTAAATTAGAACACAGCAAAAAAACATTACATTTTTTTTCAGTTTGGATAGTAAGATGGGCAATATATAGATGTGGGGAAACCAGATAGTATCTTCCTTTCAGATGACAAGATGTATGCACTGATGAAGATACATAACTGTAAAACAGAGTTTTATACATCAGATAATAGTATCAAAAATTTTGGTAGCTAAAAAAAAAAAATCTTGTGTGTGTACGTGTGCACAAAGGTAAAATAAAAACTGACAGGTCACGTGAGCACAGGCTTGTAAAACTCCAAAACAGATCAGCTATACAAACATTTAGGAGCTATGCTTTGCTTCTCTCTTAGCCAACTGTCTATTCCATTCTGACAGATGGATCAGCAGCAGAAACTACTTTTATTTCTGCTCCAGTGGCTAAATTCTGAAAAAGACAGCTAAGACTCTCATAATACATACTGCAGAAATGGAGTAGGATGTGACCATTCTTAAAATCTCCACCTGGCTCCATCATATTTCTGTAACTTTACTACTTGGCTATTAAATGGTCAATGACAGGAGACTGATTGGAAGGATGGAAGACAGGCAAATAGGGATAGAGCTCCTACCACAAATTAAGTCAATGAACTTTGTAAGCACCCTGGCTATTGGAATTGATAAAAGTCTTAAGTGCCCTCGTAAAAGACATCTGAGGTTGTTTCTTCTTTGAAAGCCAAAGGTATGAAAGGTGATGTCATGGGAGCTTAATTATATTACAGAAAAACATTGTACCCTGTGTTCATCAGGTCTTAAACTCACCCCAAGTCAGCGTGGCAAGAGTTAACAATTCAGGTATTGAACCTGAAGGAACTATGTATTCAGGGCTATAGGGGTCTGTCTGAGCTTCACCATCCCGATAATCTGTTTGTGTTTCCACAGTTCGTGAAATGAGATAGGCTGGTTTGTCTTTGGATTTTGCTGGATGAGACTGTAGCTCTGGCCTAAAATGCAAGGAACCAAGCAACATCTTTCAAAAGTTCCTACATGACTAAAGTAAGATTTTAGTTATGTCACATTATAATATGCTTTTATTGTTACTCCACAATGTTACTAAGTGGTTCAAAAATATTACATTCCATCATTCCTAAACCTTCTTAATCTTGTTATTTTATTTTATAAATTACTTTCCTCAATATTTTGCTGTCCCTGGATTCTATTTTTAATATAATGCACCACACACACATATTGATTCATTTTCCCAAACTTCTACCCAGGATATAAAGACATTAGAGGTGGTATTCAGCAGGTTCTGACCAGTTCTGGAGAACCAGTAGCGGAAATTTTGAGTAGTTTGGAGAACCGGCAAATACCACCACTGACTGGAGATTTTACAGTATCCTTCCCCTGCCACGCCCACCAAGCCATGCCCACAGAACTGGTAGTAGAAACATTTGAATGCCACCACTGAAAGACATGTGTGTACTTCATATCAGCATCCCAGGGATTGGGGGGAATCTGTGTGTGCCTCCCCATGCTTAACAATATTTTGTCTTAGACTGTTTTCATGCCTTTTAATTATTAGAAAAACTAATTTCTTGAGATATTAAAAAAACATCATTTCAGTGATTAAACATTAGAACTAATACTGGTTTATTACTTACTTTGACATTGCATAAACAACATTCAGTGGAACTGGCTTATCAAATGGGATGAAAGGTCTAAAAATAAAAACAAATTTAAGAATAAACCAATGAAACAAAAAGGATATTTCTTCACTTATAATCCCCCGGACTCTTATTTCACCAGCAACTACGTACTACCTACCTAACCTTTTTCAATAACTAACTGGTTTTAACCTGTCTATGAATATTTTAATTCTTATTTTATGTATATATTGAAAACTGTGGAATTTCTTGATTGTGGTTGAATAAAAGTTTGCTTAAAAAATAAATATATAATCAGTCTCTCTTAGCTATTACAAAAATATATTTTTCATTCTCAAATATCATTTCAAACATGTTACTGTGTGTGTGTATGTGTCAAAATTCTACAAGTTTGAGAGAGCAAAATATTTTTAACAGTTGACAAACTATTAATTAAATGATAAAAACAATTAGTATTGTACCTTACAACACACACATGACCTCTTGTAACCTACACCATGTCAGATTTACCTTTAACCATTGGGGTAGGGGGTAATTGAAATTAGGAAAGAATCTTCATTTCTAATGTATTTTGGCAATAGCTGAGATTTAATTTGTATGTTTCCCACCGTTCAAAATATTTCCAGCGATTCCTTCCACTAACTTCAGGATCTTCATATTCAATTCTGGGCACCTGAAGGGAAGCTGGGGTTCTATACAGAAAAATAATATATACAAATTATTAGTGAATCTGATATTTCAGAGAAATGTAACACTAATTTCTTACAAAGCTTGTTTTTTAAAAGTTAGTGGGGCTTCAATAGGTAACTACCAACAACACCTTGAAGTGAAAATGGTGAAGCTTTTTCAAACTATATTTCTTATATACTAGGAACTGTATGCCCAGCCCAATGTAGCTGGGCCACATTTACATAGCTTTCCTCAACAGATCTGTTTTTCATGCTTTAACAGTTGCTCATTCCAGAGATAGCATTTCTCAAATCAAATTAAACTGCAGACTTGGTTGCAACATTCGCTAACAGTATCCTGAATCATCATGAAACTAATATAAAATATAAGGACACTTACACCACAAGCTGCTGAAAAGTCTCAAAGCGTTGCTGTGCCCTTCCTCTCCATCTTCGATTAATGAATGGAGGAACAGGATTTTTTTCTTCTAATTGCACAAAGTACGATGGATAGTGAATCAAATTACTAAACATGGCTTTAAATTCTGGTACTTTCCTCTTTTTATATGAAAAAGACAGAAGTGCAACATATATCATTATGTTATATCTAAGGCTTAAATACAAATATAATTCATCATCATCGTTGGTTCCTTTTGTAGGAAGCACATAGGGCAGCAAGTTTCTTCCAATGAATCCTATCCATGGCAGTGTCTTCAGCATCTTCAAAAATGCGAGCCCAAGTCTTAATATTCATATGAAACAAGTAGACACTTTAAAAGTTTGGCAATTATCGTAAGTAGAATTATATCTGTATTTGTATATAATTATGATATACACATACAAATATAATTCTACATATGATAATTGTCAAACTTTTAAAATCTACTTGTTTTAAGTCATTTATATGAAGAAAATATTAAGACTTGGACTCTCTTTTTTGTGGTTTTTGTTTGTTTGTTTTGGAACTTGTTTATTCTTAAACTGTTTAAATAATTAAAATATTCAACTGCCAGTACAGGATTTACCACACCTTCCAGACAAAGATAACTGCTTGTGAAACAGAATTTTCTCTCTAGTAAAACTTTACCAGTAAACTAAAACTATACTAATTAGTACCTTTAAAATTGTCAACTTTAAATTTCTGCTCTACTGCATATTATTATTATTATTATTTATTTAGACTTGTATGCCGCCCTTCTCCCTAAGGACTCAGGGCGGCGAACATATAAAAGGAATATTTACAATAAAACAATATTAAACAGAACAAGTCTAAGATTACTAAAAACATTGAAAACAATTAAAATTACAATAAAAAACATTACAATTTAAAACAACCCACCCCCATGGTCAATCCAGGCTGGCCTGCTGAAACAGCCAAGTCTTCAGGTCTCAACGAAAGGAGCGGAGATCAGGGGCCAAATGAAGATCCGCAGGGAGCTGATTCCATAGGCGGCCCCACAGAAAAGGCCCTAGCCCTGGAAACCGCCAGCCGACAATGCCTAACCGACGGTATTCCCAGGAGGCCCTCCTCCTGGGGCGCGGGGTGATCGGAATGTGATGCTGGCAGGAGGCATTTCCGCAAGTACCCTGGACCCAAGCCATTTAGGGCTTTATAAGTTATTACTAACACCTTGAAGGAAACCCGGAAGGCAACCGGCAACCAGTGCAAGTCGCGCAGGAGGGGTGTAACATGGGAGTATCGGGATACCCCCATCACTGCCCGCGCGGCCGCATTCTGCACCAGTTGCAACCTCCGAGTGATCCGCAAGGGTAGCCCCATGTAGAGGGCATTGCAGTAGTCAATTCTGGAAGTGATGAGTGCATGAGTGACCATTCGAAGGGCATCTCGGCTCAGATAAGGGCGAAGCTGGTGAACCAGCCGAACCTGGGCAAAAGCCCCCCTGGCCACAGCCCCCACTTGCTCCTCCAGATTGAGCTGTGCATCCAGGAGGACGCCCAGATTCCTCGCCCTATCCACAGGGGGTAACACCTCCCCCCCCCATGACCAAAGATGGCACTTCCACTGAACACCGAGATGCTGGTAAGAACAGACACTTGGTCTTGGCCGGATTGAGCCGGAGCCTGTTACTCCCCATCCAGGCCTGTACCGCCTCCAGGCACCGGGACATCACCGAGAGAGCATCACTGATCCGGTCTGGGGTGGAGATATAAAGCTGGGTATCATCTGCATATTGATGATACCTCACCCCAAAACCATGGATGATCTTGCCCAGCGGTTTCATGTAGATTTTAAACAGGAGAGGTGAGAGAACCGACCCCTGAGGCACCCCCAAAAGTGAGGGGCCTCATGGACGACCTCTGCTCCCCTGCCAACACCGACTGCGAGCGGTCCGAAAGGTAAGAGAACCACCGTAAAACGGTCCCCCCCACTCCCAACCCCCGGAGCCGCTGTAGAAGGATACCATGGTCGATGGTATTGAAAGCCGCTGAGAGATCTAAAAGGACCAGGACAGAGGAAAAACCCTGTCCCGAGCCCTCCAGAGATCATCCATCAGTGCGACCAATGCTGTCTCAGTGCTGTGCCAGGGCCTGAAGCCCGATTGGTACAGGTCGAGATAATCAGTTTCCTCCAGGAACAGCAGAAACTGCTGAACCACCACACTCTCAACAAGCTCTTTTTAGCGAAGGTTGGAGACAGGATGATAGTTATTCAAAACGGTTGGGTCCAGAGCAGGCTTCTTGAGGAGGGGTCTCACCACCGCCTCTTTCAAGGCGGTGGGGAAAACCCCCTCACTCAGAGAAGCATTGACAACTGCCTGGAGCCAACCGCGTGTAACCTCCCTGGAGGCATAAACCAACCAGGAAGGACATGGGTCCAATAAACACATGGTGGAAGACAGCCTCCGCATGATCCTGTCCACTTCATCCAGGAAGACAGGGTCAAACTCAACCCAGATAGGATCCACAAGACTTGTCGCCACTCCATCATCTAAACCCTGCCAATCAGAGTCCAAGCCGGCCCGGATCTGAGCGATCTTATCCGCCAGATGTAAACTAAATTCCTCCGCTCTGCCCCTCAAAGGGTCCCCCCTCTCCTCTAAATGCAAGAGGGAGCGGGTTACCCTGAACAGGGCAGCGGGGCGATCATCTGCGGACGCGATCAGAGCGGAGAAAAAAGCACATCTCGCCGCTCTAATTGCTTCCAGATAAGTCCTAATATAGGCTCTTAGCTGGACACGGTCAGACTCGGAACGACTGGTCCTCCATCTGCTCTCCAGGCATCTCCTCCGCCGCTTCATCCCCCGAAGCTCCTCTGAGAACCAAGGAGCCAAGGAAGGTCTGCGGCAAGGAAGAGGCCACAAGGGGACAACCCGGTCGAGTGCTGCCGAGGCGGCCTGTTGCCAAGCGGCTGCCAGGGTCTTGGCCGGGCTGTGGTCGAGGGAGGTGGGCAAGAACCCCAGGGCCATCTGAAACCTCTCCGGGTCCATCAGGCGCCTGGGGCAGAACCATCGTATCAGCTCCTCATCCCAGCAGTGAGGGGCAGCCAGTTGGAAAGCCAGCCTCAGGAGATAGTGATCTGTCCATGATAGGGGTAAAACCACTGGAGATCCACCCCCCAGATCACTACACCACTGTCCCGAGATAAAAACCAGGTCGAGCATGTTCCCCCCCTCATGGGTGGGTCCCTGGATCACCTGGGTCAGGTCCATGGCTGTCATGGATGCCAAGTAATGGATGTCAAGTAATGTGTAAAATTATTGAAGAGTTGTATTATGGATAGTTAATAGTTTTATGTTTAAGTTGGATATACACACAAATATATACATACAGTATATTCCACTATTCAGGTGCCTTGGCTTACAATCACAACTGAGCCCAACATTTCTGTTGCATAGCAAGACAATTGCTAAGTAACTTTTGCCACATTTTATGACCTTTCATGGCACAATTGTTCACTGAATGATTGCAGTTGTTTTAAGTTAATAATACGGTAACTGAGTGAATCTGGCTTTCCCACTGACTTTGCTTGTTAGAAGTTTGCAAAAGATGATCGTGTGACCCCAGAGCATTGCGATCATCATAAATAGGAGTTAGTTGCCATATGTCTGAATTTTGATCATGTGACCATAGGGATTCTGCAATGGTTGTGTGAAAAATGGCCAACAGTCACTTTTTTCAGTGCCACTGTAAGTTTGAATAGTCACTAAATGAACTGTTGTAAGTTCAGGACTACTTACATTTCTTTGTACTAAAAAGGTTGGAAATTTCTGTTTACATAAGCATCTCAAATTATTATTCAAAGAAATCATGCAAAAATCTATATCTACATGATATGTGTAGCTATAGGTAGAAACAATGCTTTTTAAAAAAAGTTATATTTCCTATTAAATAGATTTCAAAAATACCTAGCAACAGCAAGTTATTTTTCACAGAAACACAGTGCTCTGAAAAATAGTTTTAAACTATAATCACCTACCATTTCATCATGAATAAGATGAGCTTGGACATTTGCCTGTGCATGATCTTTTTCACTTGACAGCTCATACAATGGATCTAAAATACATATACAGAAATGGAAACACTTTAATAAATTTAACAAAGTATACAATCCTATACAATCCTGTTAAGCATGTATTTATTCATAACTTTCTAATATGGCTTTGAGTTTAATTTTAAGATGAAGTAGGTATGTGATGTTACCTTGAGAATTCTCAGTTGCTTTTATTTATATTTATTTGTCTTTTTATAAATGAGGTGGAGTAGAGAAATGCAAAAGCAATCAAGTCATTCAATGAAACAGTAAACAATGCATAAAAAGCAAGTTAAAATTAATCTATAGGTAAGTATTTGCAACTGAACTCAAACTTTAACAAACAGAACATTATTATAAAGCCAAAAGCAGAAAAACCAGAAAGTTAAGATGAAAATTTTGTCACTCAGTTTGTTATGGAAATATGTTTTAAGAAGTACCACTCACAATCAAGTCAATTATAATTATAATATCCATAATGATCATATAAAGTTAATGATCAATGCCTATCACATAAATTAATTTTGAGTGTGAATGGTACATAACAATTACAGTACAGATAGTCCTCTACTTACAACCACAACCGAGCCCAAATTTTCATTGCTAAGCAAGACAGTTAAGTGGGTTTGCCCCATTTTACGACTCTTTCTGCCAGTTAAGTGAATCATGTGATCACTAGGTGAATCTGGCTCCTCCCGCTGACTTTGCTTGTTGAAGCCAGCTGAGAAGATTACAAATAATGGTAACATGACCCTAGGGGAGTCCAACTGTCATAAATACATGCCCATACTATGGTAAGTCTGGTTCTGTTTCCATACAAAAGCACAACTGTCATTTCTCCTCTACTGTACAGGTTCCCATTGAGACTATATGCTCTTAAACTGGACTTTGTAACTACCAATTATCAGTGGTGCTGATTTCAGGACGTTTTTACCTCTTCTTAAGTTTAATTAGGATGACCAATCCAATTTTCTTAGTCCAGAATATACCGAACCACAGAATTACTTCTCAAACGGGACTAAAATCGGCTGGCTGGTTTGTGGCTCAGTGGGCCCTGCAAATCAAGCCTGTCGGTTCCCGAAAAGTTCACTTCCCCGGCCGCTATAGAAAAGCAAGCCCCATCAGCGTCCCCTTGGTTACCGTAAAGGAAATCAAAAGCCCGGTTGGGAGCCATCTTCCTGCGATACCGGATCCCAGCGTGGTCCAGCGGCCGAACAACGGTCACCGATTGATTCATCTTGCGGCCACCTTGGTCTCTGCCGCCGCTTGGGAAGGTTGTCGACGCCGTCTACATAGCAACCGTTTCCACAGCAACAGAGACGAACTAAAAGGGCTCCATGACACTTCCTGGAGCGATACCATAGAGCTGGAGTTGAAGTGCAAATCGCTCCGCCGCTAAGTAACTTGGAGTCTTTTCTTGACGCTTTGTCCAGGAAAAAAAAGAAGCAATCGTCGGTATCAACGAGGCTCATCTTTCACATTTGGGGGAGTTAAGAAAGGAGCATTTGCACTGAGAATATATTTCTGGGCGAATTTGTCTCGAAAACTCGGACACCCGGAAAACTGAAGAGAAGCCACGGGTATTATAAATTCCAGTATAAATTCCAGTCTAATGAGCTATGATGGACGGATTTGCTTCTAGTCGACTTTTGTGACTTCACGGACGTGTCCACTTAAACGTCTTCCATGTTTTGTTTTGTTTTTTTGTTTACGCCCTATGTCCTGGGATTGTCTTCTCTGTTCTGTTCAGATCCGACATGGCTTATTGTAACATTCTGCTGCCACCTAGCAGAGCTTTGCGGGCATTGCCCCAATAAAATTGCCCTTCAAGAATTCAAAATAAACAACGAAACTAGTATTTAAAACTATACAGTTGTTCGAAAGTTCACCTGGGAATAAAAGAAAAAATAGGGAAAAACGGCAAACAAAATCATAGATCAAAAGGAATAACAATCTTAAAAGATTTATTTGCGGTTCGGCTACTTCGGGGATCATTAGACACGGTCTGTCGTAAAAAAGGTGATCAGTAGTCTTCAATGCCTCGTCCTCCATCGCCGCATTAAGACACTTCTTCATCCTCTGCAAAGTTGACGGCTTGCATATATAGAACATTGGAGATGTTACGTCACAAACGACAGCTATCGTAACCTAGTGGCGACGGCGGAAATCCGAGACACTCCTTCCCCGTAGGCCTGCGTGCTGGCTGCTTGTGCGCATGCGCAAGTAGAAGGGATGTCGAACCTGGCCTCGTGCGATTCGGCGGGTCTCCAAGCCCCCGTTCAGGCGGAGCAAAAGCCGCCGCCTTCGCTGAAGCCATGTTGTGCCTGCCCCGAGACAAAGCAGGCGCGCGATGCTTGGTTGGTAACAGAGGGGGTGCAGGGGTTACGGGAGAAAGGGCACGTGGGTAAATTAGGGACTTCGCCGCGACGTGCGGAAGCGTGGGGCGCGATGGATAGTTTTGCGCGTCGGCAAACGGTATCGAACTAGGTAGCCAAACCGCAGAAGCAAATTCCCTCCGGATATTTTTAAGCGCTTCTCCCAGACTGGACCAACGTCGGGAAGTGGCTGGTAGAAAGTTTGTCGCAATTATTCCCGGATAGGAGAAAGGGCCTCGTTGCTTGAGCAACAGAAGTGTGCTGTTTCCCGATTAAGTCGTAAAATAGTCCCGCGTCTTGTTCTAAAATGAACGCGTTATTTCTTCCTGGGTAGAAGTGGTGAGAAGCAGAAATAGAAGAGCTCATTTCTAAACTTGAAAGACTGTTGTTAAGTATTTTAAACTCGGTTTTCAAAAACCTGCTAGTCCTAGTACAAACGATTTATTCGAAGAGACTGCCTGGGAAAGAATAAAATCACATTATTATTAAATTTTATTGTGGCACTTTATATTTAGTTATATACAAAATATGTTGTGGCTTCAGTCACAGACTCTGAAGTGGCTAATAATTATTGAACTGCCAAATTAGTTTTAATATGGAGCAATTTACCACCTGATTACTATTAAAAAGTTGTTGAATAATGTGCTTTTAACTCGAATATAATAACCTCATTTCCCGAAAACTGCAAAAGCAGAGGCTGGGTTAGTCTTACACAAATATACTAAAATTTACAAGCCTTAGGAGAACTTGTTAATTACAGTTTTGAAACTATCTAGCTTAACATTGTTACAGTTCATTTTGCCATATATTTAAAATATATGTGGGCAGATTATCATAATTTCTAATACCTAGTTAAAAGATTTATTAAGAGCTGTTTTTTTAGAAATAACAGCAGCAGCAGTAGCAGCTTAAAAGCAAAGCATGCTATAGCTTAACTTGCCTCAAATTTAAACTCAAACAAACCTAGTCCTGGTTAGATGAGGGTGTCCTTGCATTTGGTAATATGTCTTGAACCCCCTTGAGCTTTTGATAGCAGCAGTTGAAGGCAAAGTTTCTCCTTTGCAAATGTTTTGCAAGTGTCTTGCACAATACCGCATCTCCAGCATGAAGGGCAGAAAGACAGCAAGGAGATATTCCGTTTCTGGAAGTTTGGAGAATCTGTGTGTCTATGCCATGTTTTGCTCCCAACCAAACCACAGGACTAATCAAGGGGAGAAGCTGAGGCAGGAGGCTGGCTGTCCAGTCTCTCTTTTCTGTATGAACCTAGATTTTAACCTCTTCCTGCAAAACTGCAGAAGTCTCCTAATCTTTTCTGAAACAGTTGTACTAGTGGTTTTGTTTCCTTTTAGTCAGAATAAAGTCTGTATGTTCCTGGGCAGAAATGGCTTTATTCCAACGGTTGTCAGCTTAAAACTTAATGGAATTAAATCATCTGTCTTCTCACTGTCCAACACCTCTCACTCTTGGTAGATGCAGAATAACCTCTTTCTAATCTCTCCTAGAAAAAGGAAGGCAGCTATCACCCATTATTTTCAAAGGGTTGAGAAACATCTGTATATCTACGTAAGATTGACTATGTTAAATAACCTGGTTAAGGGAAGGAGAACAATTTGGTAACAGAAGTATTACAGCTAGTCAGATTCAGAGCTGAAGTCCAGTGCTCATCAACTTAGTTGAGGCCTTGATTTGTGAAATCACTTAAAAGGGAAATGTTGTGTTGCAGCATCATCGAAAAAGGAGAAGAAAACTGTGGCCATCTTATTGAAGCTCACAAGGAGTGCATGAGAGCTTTGGGTTTTAAGATATGAACAAGATGAGTCATATATTGGAATCTTTCATAGGTAGGTGACTAAATTGCTATTTACCAAAATAGCAGAAAATATAATTTCCTAGCAATTACCACTGCATTTGTGAGTATAGAAACTTGTGGGTGCAAAACTTGCATAATCTATAATATGCATAATGTATTTTCTTCCTGTTTCCAATTGTGTTTTGAAAATTTTAATTTTAGTTTGAAAATTTAAAATAGCCCTGTTTTGCTGCACTGAAACTAAATACTTTTTCTTCTCTTAATTGAACTTTCTAGCAGTCTTTCTTATTTTCCTTTTTAAGCCTAAAACTCTAATTTCTCCAGCGTTATAGATATCCTACTGTAATTTATGGATGAAATACCTTCTTACATTTTATCTGCTTTATTTCTACTAGCTGGAAATAGGACTTGGCACAATTAAATTGAATGAGCCAAGTATTCTTACTAAGATATATTATTTTTCAGGGGAAAGTATAATTTTTTACTTTAATTATACACATATTCTACTTAATAACACATAAATTCAAGGTTATCAATGGTACATTGGCTGCATCCTCACAGATTGGGTCACTTTTAATATACGCTTTAGGAATATAAAAAGGGATTAAGAATATGTCATCAATGAACTTTGTCACTTTTTGTCTGCAGGATATATGTTCCCAAAATGCTATTTTTCAAGACCTTAAAAGCTATTTCCCAATAACAGAGTATTCTCATTTTGATTTCTGTCAACAACAAAATGAAAAGATCTTTATAACTGATTGTCCTATCAATATCTACAGTAGTAACATATGATAACCCCACCATAGGATTCATATCCTGCTGATTTGTGAATTTAGAAAAATCTGAAAACATATTAACCCTGAAGGAAAAAAATAACCAATGTACAGGATTACTATAGGTGAAACAGGTCCCCAGTGTTCTGTGGTCTTTGTCCTATTTTAACTCTAATTAATTTATATATATTTATAAATTAACTCTGATTTTTGGCTTGTCAGAGGTCTTCAGATTCCCTTTCTCCATTGAAGGACCTGCAGGACCAATCTCCTGTGTTATAGCAATAGCACTTAGACGTACATATCACTTTACAGTGCTTTACAGCCCTCTCTAAGCAGTTTACAGAGTCAGCATATTGCCCCCAACAATTTGGGTCCAAATTTTATCCACCTTGGAAGGATGGAAGGCTGAGTTATCATAGTTGTTGCCATCTTTTTGCTAAGAAATCTGAAATACTATAGAAAATATGTTCATATATCAAACATTTGCATGCTGCTTCTAAGATCTAAGACTCACACAATAGGATTAATTGGAAAAATTTTCACATGCATAGTCCAAACCATTATCATACACGTCAGCCATCAACTAAAGTAACAGGGTCATGATACACCAGATACTACATGGACCCTCAGTTTACATAGCATATCCTGCCTAGCATACCAAGCCCTAGAAAAGGGCAGATAGAAAGAGTAATACTCTCTTCCAGCAAAATGGAATAACCTTTGCAAGGTTTGTAAGAATGAATTCTGTGATTGAAATCCAGTATTCTCCAACAATAGTTTACAAAAGTTTTTTTTAAACTTCTGCTCTGGTAGCCAAAAGTTCTAAGAAATAGATCAGGACTAGAACTTTAGGGAGGTCCAAATCCAAAGGAAACTGAATTAAACTAGTGCTGGTTTTTCCACAAGAATGTAAAACATCTGTCCCAATTATGTCTGGGTTTATTCAAATTGCATGTGTAAACTAGAAGCATTACTCATAATGGTATATGCATAAAAGCACTGCATAAAAATGTTCTTTGCTTCTGTTTTTAATGTCTGGATATTCTTACGGATAGTCCAAATGTATTTTTTCAATGTTAAGTCCTAGACAACTATAATTACGACTAGAGAATTGGTGACCTGTTCCTTTCAGAAATATTTCATTACAAGGTTCCTCAATGCCTTCAACCATGATAGAACCTAATGTATTGCTTTCACTGGAAAAGTTGGTATACACTGAGAGATCTGTCTTGAAAATAGCCCATGTTGAACTGTTTAGGACAGCCAAAGCATCAGTGTAGGAAATATTTTATGACATTTTGTATCATGTCATAAACTTTTATAATAAGTTTTATGTTATAAAATGTTATATAAATTTTTTATAAAATGTTTTATAAATTTTAATTCCATGGGAATCATGGGTCCTCAGTTTGGGATGCATTCTGTAAGTTAATCCATTAGATGTATCTCAAATGGTTCAGACATTATTGCCCTATGATGCATTGTTTCCTCCAATTAAAACTTAACAGGAATGAGAGTTTTAGTAATATATAGATAGATAGTCAAACAGTTTCTTATATTTTTTTTCCTTTTTCCTTTAGGTGGTTTACTGTGGATAATTGGAAACTTTACTTCTGCCACTGGTTGAATTGCTTTTTGATGTTTTTTTATGAGAAGATGGGGAAAAATATTTAAAATAAGTTTTAAAATCGCAACAATATATTGCCTTAATCTATTCCTTGGATTTGGGAAATTGTGACAATAAATTATTCTTAGTATTTAAAGTTCTAATTTAAATAGAGGATTGTTCCTTTTCTGTACATAAAATATTATGAATGCAAGCAATAAAGCAATTTGGTCTGAATACAGGTAATTTTGTTGGAATTAATAAATGTGTCTGCATGGATTGAATCTTGTTCAGTTTCCTGAAGATTATTCAGGAAGAATTGCTCACATCTTAATTTAAAAGCAGTGAAGGGTTTGGAAAAAGACATTTAAATCATCAAGTCCAGCCTCCTGTTTAATGCAACAATACAAATTAAAACATACTGTCAAATTTCTAGTAGAACAAGCAAAGAAGATTTGCCCACCTTCTCCCACCATTAATAATTGTCTAACATTTTACTGGAATCTCATTAAATTAAGACAGTTATCCCTAGCTGCCAATCTGGAGTAATATAAAATGGACTTCAGTAGAGGTCTGCTGAATTTCCAAGAGGCCAAAGAAAGTGTTATATAGGGAAGAGACTGCCATAAAAAAGGTACACTACTTAGCTTCCACTAGATAGCAATATTTAGGACTCATTCTCTCTGGCCTGGTAGGAGCAGTAGAAGTTCTTAGGGAAAAATACAAGTGTCTTACAGACCAGGCATCTCTAACCCCAGACTGCAGCACACTAATGGACTGCACCTTTTGAAACCAGGCCATGTGAGTGGCAGACAAGCGCTCACGTGAAGCTCCACCTACATGGGCGGTGGGCCCTTGCGCTTGGATGTGAAGCTCCACATGCGCAAGTGGAGGGCACTTGAGGGCACTTGTACTCATGTGCAAAGCTCCATTCGCACAAACACTCAGCTTACATGAGTGGAGGTTCAAGTGCAAGTGCCTTCCACTCGCATGCGAATGGAATTGTGAGTGCACGCATGCGCTTGCAACTCATGCTTCCCCCGCCAGGCTGGGCCACCAAGGTGGAAAGGTTTTGGAATGCTGAAATGGATCTTTAAAACTGAAAGGCAGCACCTTGATGAGCACCCGGAACAAAACTGAAAGCCAGTGCACCTTGTACAACAGGTATTACATGGGCTAACTTACTGTGTGTGCTGCTGTGTTCTGGATCAGTTGTTCTAGATGATCTTCAAGGGCAGCCCCAAGTAGAGTGCATTGAGTAATCCAAACACATTCTCACAGACAATCAGCTTGCAGCAGGTCCCTAAAATAATTTACTTTCCTTCATACTACTTTAAGGCAAGCAGTTAAGAGACTATAATACTAATACATTGAGTATCCTGACCTTGTACTGTATGTTCAAGTCAAGTTAACCTCATTTATAAAACTCTTAATTTTTGCCTGGAACTTAATGTTATCAGCTCCTGGACATGCTCATTGAGATAGCTCCTGGTAGCATCATTCTGGATGCCTTCATCAGGGTGAGAGGGGAAATAGGATGGCCAGCATATTTTTTTTTTTGCATACACACAAAATTGCACTATGATAATACTACCCTGTACCCTTTCTGGACAATACTTCTCAGAATTGAGAGTGATTACAGTTAGCTCAAAATCCCCCAGCTGCTTTTCATGCCTAAAACAGAAGTTGTCGTTTCCTCATTTCTAATCCAGTATCTTTAAGTCCCACAACAAAATGGTGGTCTGACTAAAACTAGCTTGCATTAAAACATTCCCCTATACATCTCGGTATCTTTCGATATATGGAAATCATTCTTGCTTCCTTCAGGTTCATAAACTGATTTGTACACTACAGCTGTTATATCATCTATGATCATCTGATCAACATTCAGGTGCTTGTCAACCTGCCCACACTTAGGAATTTTGAACACATGCTGGCACTTCTCCACCATCTCTGCCCTTTTGACCATCATGCATTCCTTGATCGTGACAGGAGCATTGGTGCTCACCAAGTGGCAATCTCAGCCAGCTGCCCCTGCCTCCAGGGTTCTACTTCAGTCTATTGCCACCTCAAGCCCCACGCCACAACCTGCCATCGCAGCACCACAGTGCAAAGCCCTAGCTGTGTGTGCCATCCTGTTATTGGTTCATCTTGCCAGCCTTGCTTTCTTGTGCTCTGCTCACCCTACCAGCCCTGCACCCTGCACTCCATTTGCCATGGCTGTCTAGCCTCCCTGCTGCTCAGTGCTCCATTTGCCATGCCATCCAACTGGCGCTGCTGCCCTGTGCCACTGTGCTCTTCTCACCCTGCAGAGGTAATGGAGTATAAGGCAACCAGATGTGCAGAAGATAGGCAGGTGATGGAAATTCTAGTCCCAAATTCCATTATTTATTTATTTATTTATTTATTAATGGGATTTATATGTCCCCATCTCAAGACTGGGCAGCTTACAATAAAACAACCACAATAAATACTTAAAAAGAAATTAAACTAATAGTCCCAATTACAGTTACAAATACAAAACTTAAAATCCATCAAAATCAAAAACCACCCCACCCATGGGTCACAGTCCAGATTGGTCAAATAACCAGGTCTTCAGGTCATGGCGGAAGGTGCGGAGGTCGGGGGCCAGGTGGAGCCCCAAGGGAAGTTGATTCCAGAGTTCGGGGACCGCGACAGAGTAGGCACGTCGTCGGGGGACCGCCAGCCGGCATTGTCTGGCTGATGGGACCGCAAGGAGCCCCTGTCTATGACTTTGCACAGGGCGGTTAGTATTCGATGTCGGCAGCAGTCGCTCCCTTAAGTAATAAGGACCCATGTCATGTAGGACTTTGTATGTTAAAGTTAAAACCTTGAATCCCACCCGGAGAGCAACCGGCAACCAATGCAGGCAGCGCAGGAGGGGCTAACATGGGAGAACCAGGAAACTCCCATCACCGCCAGCCACATTTTGCACCAGCTGCAATCTCCGGATGGTATGCAAGGGCAGTCCTAGATAGAGAGCATTGCAGTAGTCAGTCGCAAGTAACAAGGGCATGAGTGACTGCACGCAGGGCATCCCGTCCAGGAACGGGCGGCTGGCTAACCAGCCGACCTGGGCAAAGGCCCCCTGGCGACGGCTCCCACCTGCTCCTCCAACGGAGCCGTGCATCCAGGAGGACCCCAGGTTCCTCGCCCTATCCACAGGGGCAACACCACTCCCCTATGGTCAACGATGGACATTCCAAGCTGGACCGGGATGCCAGTATGTACAACCACTCAGTCTTGGCCGGGTTGAGTCGAAGCATGTTTCCGCCCATCCAGATTTGTACCGCATCCAGACAGCGAGTCATCACAGAGAGGGCATCACTGATCTGGTTTGGGGTGGAGATATACAATTGTGTATCATCCGCATATTGATGATACCTCACCCCAAAACCACGAATGATCTCACCCAGCGGTTTCATGTAGATGTTAAATAAGAGGGAGAGGACCACCCCTGAGGGACCCCACAAGTGAGCCTTGGGGCCGACCTCTGCCCCCTGCCAACACCGATTGCCGCTCCAGGTAGGAGGAGAAACACTGCAAAACAGTGCCCCCCACCCCCAACCCCATGAGGCATCGCAAAGGATACCATGGTCGATGGTATCGAAAGCCGCTGAGAGGTCTAATAGGACCAGGACAGAGGAAAACCCCTGTCCTGCCCTCCAGAGATCATCCAACAGTGCGACCAATGCCGCCTCCGTGCTGAAACCAGGCCGAAGCCCGATTGGTACGGATCCAGGTAGTCCGCTTCCTCCAGGAAAAGCGGAAATTGCCGAGCCACCACACTCTCAACAACCTTCACCAAAAAGCGAAGGTTGGAAACTGGACGGAAGTTGTCTAACACGGTCGGATCCAGGGCAGGCTTCTTCAGGAGGGGCCTCACCACCGCCTCCTTCAAGGCGGAGGGAAAGACACCCTCCCTCAAAGAAGCATTGACAACTGCCCGGATCCAGCCGCAGGTGACCTCCCTGGCAGCATAAGCCAACCAGGAGGGGCACGGGTCCAACAAACGTGGTGGAACTCAGGCCGCGATAATCCCGTCCACTTCATCCTCAGAAACAGGATCGAACTCATCCCAGAACGTAACGGCCAGACTACCTGTATCCCGTTCCTCCAACCACTGCAAATCAGAGGACAACCCACCCCGAATTCGAGCGATCTTATCCAACAGATATTGACCAAATTCCTCAGGGTCTGGCCCCTCCTCTGGACGAAGGAGGGAGCTGTGACCCGAACAGGGCGGCCGGGTGGTTATCTGCGGACACTATGAGGGCAGAGAGATAAGACCTTCTCGCTGCTCTCATCGCTCCCAGGTAAGTCCTAATATGGGCTCTTAACTGGGCTCGATCGGCCTGGGAGCAGGTGGCCCTCCACCTGCTCTCTAAACCCCT
Organism: Naja naja; assembly: GCA_009733165.1. Lineage (NCBI taxonomy): Eukaryota > Metazoa > Chordata > Lepidosauria > Squamata > Elapidae > Naja > Naja naja. The sequence goes on along the minus strand of CM019149.1, from coordinate 192,942,560 downwards.
CCGACAGCGTTTCATCTCCCGGAGCTCCTCTGAGTACCAGGGAGCCATCCGGGATCCGCGGCATGTGAGGGGTCGCATGGGGACAACCCTGTCGAGGGCCTCCGACGCAGCCTGCTGCCAGGCGGCCGTTAGATCCTCGGCAGAGCTGTGAGTCAGGGAAGAGGGAAAAGGCCCCAGCTCCGTCTGGAACCGTTCTGGGTCCATAAGGCACCTGGGGCGGAACCATCTAAGTGGCTCCTTATCCCAGCAGTGGGGGGCGACTTGTTGGAAGACCAGCCATAGGAGATAGTGATCAGACCATGGAACGGGCAAAGTCGTAAAGTGGCCTGCCCTCTGTCACTATGCCACCACTCAGAGAAAACAAGGTTGAGAGTGTTCCCCCTCATGAGTAGGGCCATGAATTAATTGTCAGGCCCATGGCTTCCATAGAAGCCATGAATTCCTGGGCCAATCCCACGCACCCCCAGGGAAGGCAGGTTAAAGTCCCCAGGACTATAAGGCCTGGGATCTCCACTGCCACCCCCGAGAGGACGTCAAGAAGCCCAGGCAGGGCTGCTGTCACACAGCTGGGAGAAAGGTATGCGAGCAGCAAGCCCACCTGACCATATGGCCCCCACTTCAGGAGGAGGGTCTCACTTCCACCTATCTCTGGGATAGTGACCTCCCTTGGAAGCAAGGTCTCCCTGATAACCACAGCCACCCCACCACCCCTTCCCTGGGCCCGCGGCCAGTGCACAACCTGAAAACCTGGAGGGCATAATTCAACCAGAGGGACACCTCCCTCCGGGCCCAACCAGGTCTCGTGATGCAAGCCAGGTCTCCAGACTCCTCCTCGATGATCTCACGGAGGAGGATAGATTTATTGGCCACAGACCTGGCATTAAAATACACCAGTCTGAGCCCAGGGGTCCCAGTTCCTGAACTCCCTAGGGAGAAGGCCATAGGGTCGGAGCGAGCAACCGCACGAAGGTGGCGGGTGCGCGCTCCCAACACATGATATGGCCCTATGCCTCGCGTCTGCTGCCAACCCCAACCACCCTGGGAATCACGGCCCCCACCTCAGCCCCCGGAGCCCCACCAGCCCCCAACCCCCACCCACCCCGCCACGAGCCGGGCTGCAAGAAGACCCATTAACCCTCCTCCCTAACCCCTTAAGACAACTAATTAAAAATTTTAAAAGTTTCCCCTTCCTCCTAAATTTGGAATTTGGCCCACTAACTGCAGCATGCCACCTCTCGGGATCCCAAGATCCGTCATTAAGGAAAGCTCTTGATAAAGTGCAGGGCCATTCCACAGACTGGGGAACCGTCTGGAGGGCCCATAAGTCTGATGGAGAATAGGCAGGCATGACATATACATCTTAGGCAGGACAGGAGGCAGCTGGTTTGATGGAAAAATTGTAAAGGTGGAAATACAATAAGGAGACAGACTATAGCAATGATCAGGAAATAACCCGCAGTCGGCAACTCTCTCACAGCTGCCGACGGTTAGAGTCAAATAAACAAGTCACTGTGCTGCCACCACAGTGACTTGTGGTAAAAATCCTGAATAATCCCCTGCCCTCACACTGCAGGGAAAGTTGCATCCTCCCACTGCCCTCTCACCGCAGTGGGAGGTAGTCCAGTCTCGTAGAGAAGAACAGAGATAGGTCCGTGGAAATGGTGCAGATGACCCAGGCACCATCAATAGTGCCAATAAGTCCAAGATGGCAAAAACAGTGAGAAGGCGGTGGTCACAGATGAAATGTCCAAGAGTCCAAGCAAGGCATAATGTCCAAAGCCAATCACGGCCACAGATCTGGGGCCACAACGCCATCCTTTCGTGGGGAAGGGCACCACCACAGGCTCTACCCATAACCCCTAACCAGGAAGGCTGATTCCTCCAGTCCAGGCCATGGTTGAGGACATGCCCCCCCTGGAGCTCTCGGACTTTTATCAAGGACTACCTTGATAAAATAAACTACTTTGATTACAGAAAAGACACACTACATTTTGGCACTCTGGAAACCTTTTATGAACTTTTTGCATAAAAATGGGGGAAAAGCTTGTGATTTATAGATTTCATGATTAGACAGGATAGATTATAGACAAAAAGTATGAGGTAGCTTTTAGGTTAAATATGTGAAGAAAATTTGAAGCTATTTCTTTGTATCTTTTCTTTCCTAATTTAATTCAACTTTTTTCTTTTTTTGCATTTTTGCTTTCTCTTTGCTATTAAAATGTTTTTAGATGTTTTTAAAAGATTAAACTAATGCAAAGTATTATAATACTTTGCATTAGTTTTTAATCTTTTAAGAACATTTTAATAAAAATCATATAAAATTACCTTGAGCTATTTTATTTTCATTGTTTAACTTTCTTGTTCTCTTCTGCCCAATTGTAATCCTAAAGTAAACTCATTCCAATTGCTCATGTACTGAAGAACATGTGATTCATAAAGCGATTCAAAAATGAAATATTTATGTTTTTATTCTTGTTATTTTGTCTCATGGTGCCAAGCGGTTTCAAAATATTAAGATAATATGTATCTGGATATATTTGATGTAACACGTGCTTATGACCTTTCAGTAGCTTTGATAAGAGGATGTACTACTAAGGGTAGGACAAACGTGGAAATTTCAATGGATTTAAAATCCTCCCAAGTGCTGATGAATTTTGGTTTTATCAAAATTCACCCAATAAAGGCAGTGGGTACAACACCACTCTTTTTAATTTTTCCCCCAACATAGTTTGCAATTTCCTTTAAATCACAGTTTAAATAAATTGCTAAGTAAAAGTTTGCATAAGTGGAATAGCTGAAAAATATTAGTATGACATATAAAAGTAATTCCATCTCATTGCATTGGAAAAAGAATACACTGGTGCCATCCCAAAGCAATTATCACAAAGTTCTGATAATTAAACAACAATGACAAAACTAAAATTTTCCACTGAGTACAAAACAGATTTGACAAAAATTATCAGGTTTAGGAGTAGGGAGAATTGCTCCTTTTGTACTGTGCCAGAGTGCTTCAACTAATATGCTTGTTTGGATCAGTCAATCCCTTTAAAATTAGAGAGAAAAGAATGCATACTGGAGAATAAAGAAACAAAGAATATGGTATGTACTGTGCAACATGCAGCACATTCACAAACGTCCCTATTTCTGAACCCATGTTGCCAGGAATAGATTCAAAGTATTCCACAAAACAAGGGAGCCAGCAAACCTAGAAAGTACTAAACCCTATATTTTCTTTCTATAACTGATATTTACCCAAATGGAAGACAAGGCTAAATATAAGGTACACCAATTCAAATGGAAATTTGAATGCCAAACTTCTTACCTGCTTCATTTAATGTATTCCCAATTAATTGAAGACAAATCTTCTTATTTTAATCAAAAATTACTTGGGGTGGGAGAAACCAGTTTCAATTTCAGAAAAGGAATTGTCTTTGCCTGTTCTGCTTTTCTGCTGATATTCTCCTAAGTATCCCAGCTGTCTGCCTCTTCTGTATTATTGTATAAAACTCTCTTTTTATGGTCCTACAGTCCCTTAATTTGGGGTAGAGTTGGAACGACTGGATGAAGCTGAGCATTTACTGATTGGATGCCCTTCCTGATGCCACACTGAGTTCGCAGGAGATATTTTTTCTTTGTGCCCTAGGAGAGAAATATTTGCCACTACTTAGGATTGAACTCTCAAACTTCTGAGTGAGAGGTGAGTGTCTTCACCATTAGGCCACCACACCACTCTTTCTGTGTGATTGTATATCATATTATAAAGATACTTACTATTCAAATCCTTTTTAATCTCTTAATTTATTGCTTTTAGTCGTAATAATGAACTACTACTACTTCTCCCCACCCCCATGTAAAAATACTCTTTGGTAATAAAGTGTGTCTCAGAATAAACTGAAAACTCTGTGCAGTATTCAGAAACAATACTCTGTAATCTAGTTCTCAGAGTTATGTTAAGTGGCAAATGTCTGGCTGCTCTCTCTTCCCATTCTAGCCTTTCCTTCTTGGATTTCAATGCCAAACATGGTTATCTATGTAGTGCCTCTCTCTGCTTTCCATGCCTTAGTGCTATACATTCCAAATTAAACACTAGTGCCCTCTGCTTGTCTTCCCCACCCCTTTAGCCCGCCCTGCTGCTCTTTCACTGTGTCTATTTTAATTTATCTCAAGGCAGGGGAGAAAACAAGCTGCAAACACTCTTAGCTGCTCTGATTTTTCCACTCCAGTTCTCAAAAGGCGCTTCCGGGATTGAATTTCTCATGCTTCTACAAGTTCATCAGCAAGGTCTCAAATCCCATCAAGAACGCTGGATATTGCAATTTGTAGAAAAGAACTTCAGGAATTGTTGGATGCAAATACATAATTTCAGAAATGTTCCTCTAAAATCTCCATAGAGGTGTAGGTGTAAGAATTGGTTTCTGTGCATGCAATTAATTTCAAAGTGAGTTAGGGGTAGAAGTTACAGGAAAATGAATGAAGAAAACACACTTTTGGATCGGATAATTTTTAATCCGGTTTTGTGTGAGAACTGGAAATACATTATGGAAGGAGCAGCCTATCACCTTGCTAGTTTCTTTCTCCTCCTTGGCTATATGGGAGGTAGTGGAACCTTTGGTGCCATCTATATTTTTGGGCTGTTGTCCATTGGCTTTCTTTGCTCTGCTGTATGGGGCTGGCTTAACGCTTGTGGATTAGACATTGTCATTTGGAATGTGCTTTTATTTCTGATCTGCTTGTTTCAGCTAGCACATTTAATTTACCAATTCCGTAAAGACACTTTTTCTGAAGAATTTGATCTCCTGTACAAACAAATTTGCCAGCCTTTGCAAGTGCCTCTTCAAACTTACAAAAAAATAATCAAGTGCTGTGACGAACAGACCTTGCCTTTGGCCAAAGATCAAACCTATGCTGTGGAGAGTAAGACATCCATTGATCGTTTGTCCTTCTTGCTGTCTGGCAGGTAGGTCTTTTTTTTCTCCTGAAAATATCCTTTATGATAGTGGTGCTTTTGAACACTGCTAAGTGGTTTCAAAAGGTAGAGAGGCATAGGAACTGCATGCTTTCCTCCTTCTCATATTATGGAGGAAAAACCCATTTTTTCACCCCAATTGGCTTTTTTACCTGGATAAAATGGGGAAGGGGGTGCATATGAGGAAGCATTTGATAATGTGAGTCATCATTTTCAGTATGTATTTGTGCAGCCCAGAAACAAAGTTTAAGTGAACGTCTTTAGCCCTCTTAACTTTAAAATATGAATATAAAAGGAGGGTGATCAGTGGGGAAATGAAAACTGATGGGCTAAGGCCACATTGCTTCTCTGTTGCAAACTGACTTCTTCAAATTTAGGAAGGTTAATTAATATATTGTGGATATGGGAGGCAGAACATGGGTTTCCATCTACTGGTAGATACTGGGGTGATTTGCAATACTTTCTCGGTTATTTAACAATAGCAAGAACTTTATCTTCACCCTAAATTGTTGAATGAAAAATAACTAGCATATTCAAAAGGATTTGCTTGTTAATTAGAAAGATGATGAGCTTTATTTCAAGTTAAGAGTTTGAACAATTGCTGAGCTCAGAATTCTTTAATTCTGTTTTCTTCTACCTCTCTCCAAATTGAGGGAAGGGTCCAGGTTTTTAATAAAAAATGAAGTAGACCCTCCTGCCCTGGAGACTGTTCACTCCTATTTATAATCTTTGAAACTGAATATACTGTATGTTATATATGAATATATATGTTCACAAATGGCAGATTTTCTAAAAAGTAATAGGTTTTATAGAATCATATTATTAATGAGACATTTCTGAAGTAAATAACAAGAGACATTGGCCCGTATTAAATGCATGTCTGCATCTCTAATTCCTACTGCCACAGAGTACTGTATATTAGAAAAGATACAGTTTCTAAAATATTTTATATAAAATATAAAAGATCCCATAAAAGAGGAGGTTGAGTTACATGTAAAAGATCACTATATTGCTACAGAAATGCACAAAATCAAACGAAAGCACATCTCCTAGAATGCATATGAGTCAATATAAAAGAAAAAAAGAATTACAGGCTACCCAACCAAGCAGAAAAAAACAGATGTACTTTTTGCTAACATATGTATAAAATAACATATATATAGGAAACACACTATACTAGTAACGGGAGACTTCAATTACCTTGACATCAACTGGACAACTAATTCTGAACCAAGTGAGAAATTGAATAGGTTCCTGACCAACCTAACTGACAACTTTGTTGTCCAAAAGGTAGAGTAAGGAACTAAAGAGACAGCCATACTGGACCTAATTCTCACAAACAGAGAAAAAGTGACAGAGGGAGTTGAAACTGCAGGAACTTTGGGTGAGAGTGAGCATGTCATACTGGAATTCAATATAATGCAAACACAAGCAATAGAACATAATCATACCAGAGTCTTAGATTTTAAAAGAACTGATTTTAACAAACTCTCAGAGAGGACTTGGGAAAGATTCCTTGGATGAAAATCCTAAAGGGGAAAACAACTCAAGAAGCTTGGGAAACTGAAAAATACTAGCCCAGTCTAGTACAATTCAACTGAAGAAGAAAAATAAGAAATCCAAGAAGAAACCAGTATGACTGCACAAAGATATCTCTGATAAACTAAAGGACAAAAAAGACAAGTTCAAAACATGGAAAGAGGGACACATAACTAAGGCAGAATATCAGCAGATAGCCAGAATCTGCAAAGATGAAGTCAGGAAAGCAAAGGCTCAGCATAAACAAAGACTTGCGTCAAAAGTCAAAGATAATTTTAAAAAGTTTCTTTCAACCTATAAATAACAAAGAAAAAAATTCAAGAAAACAGTTGGTCCACTAAAGAGAGAAGATGGCAAGGAAGTAGCAGGCAGCAGAGAGAAAGCAGAGCTGCTTAACTCATTCTCGGTCTTCACGCAAAAAGAAACTATAGCCCAATCTACCAAAAACACAACTGTAAAAAACAGACTAGAAATCATACTTAATATGATCTTCTATTCCTCCTCCTAAAACTAAACTTTTCATTTTTCCTGCCAAAAGCTAGGAATCTGCATTTCTCTCTGTTGAAATTCTTCCTGTTAGTTTCTGCTTTGGTGCTTCACTTGGTAAAGATCATTTTGGGAAATGAAGGTTGACAACACAGTATTTGTTTGGTCCATGGATTTCATCATCTCCTTTTCAAATCAAATCAAATTTATTACAATCCTAAGGCCAAATACAAACCAATATCTATAAAGGTTCTATGCATAACAGAAAAACAAATGCAATAGAATCTAAAAAAATTAAGAACAAAGATGCTAAAATAAATCTAAATAAAATGCTATTGTAAGAAGTTCCAAATCTAAGTAATGATTTACATGGTAATGTACAGAAAAGTAGCAGAAAATTGGGTGACCTCACAGGTTATTTTCAAGTCCAAAAAAAGTAGCATTAAATATCACTATAAATATCATTAAATATTTATTTCACATTCTCTACCTGGAAATTTCTTCAGGACAGGATATATAAGGATCTGTCTAGTGTTCTTATATAGGGAATATTTATTTTATTTTATTTACAAATAACTCAAGGCAGTGAACATATTCAACACGTTTCCCTCCTATATACCCCACAACAACAACCTTTTGAGGTAGATTGGGCTGAGAGTGAGTTAGGACTAGAACTCTCCACCTCCCATTTCTAACCTATTTCCTTAACTATTTGTCCAAACTAGCAAATTATTAGTAACATACGGTTTAGAGAGCTTTCATTGAAGCATCACCATGTGGACATAACCAAAGGTGCAGAAGAGCAACCTTCAAATATCCAAGATGGATAAAAGTATTTATCTCCTTTTCTAACACCCATCAAACTCATTTATAAGTATTTTGAATAGTGTAGGACCTAGAATGCAACATTTCCCTTCAGCTTAATACAAGGCTATTGATATTCAGTCCTTGGTTTTGATTATTCAGCCATCTGAGAGTAGCTTAGTTGAATCCATTTTTGGTTTCCTTATTAACATAAAATATTGAATGCTTTGCTAGTAACATGATCTACTGTTCTGTTGTACTCCCACAGGCAAATACCTTGTTCTTGAAATCTCCATGCTGGCTCCCATTAAGCAATGTGTTGTTTTGTAAATGCTTGGGAACAAAATGCTTAATAATTTGTCCAGTTCTGTCCAGTATAAACATCAAATTGACCCATCTATAATTACTCCAGTCTTTTTCTTTCCATTTTTGAAGACAGGAATGCTGGCTTTTCTCCAGTTCCCTAATACTAGACTAAACTACAAGATTTCTGAGACAAGGACTCTGAAATGACATCCATAACACCTTCAAACCTCGGATATTATTAGCCTGGACTGAAGACTTCAGGCTCATCCATATAGCCAGAAGGAGTTTCCCACTATCCTCAAGGGTATCAATACACACCCACAAAGATGCCAAACCCAGTCTGAACATCTGGCTAACTGTGCAGCAAAATAATAATAATAATAATAATAATAATAATAATAATAATAAGCACAAGAGGTAAATGATTTTCAGGATCTGAACACAACTACCGAGAAGCCTGAAAATATGTACTTATCATGAAATGGGCTGCCTTTCAAACCCAAACACTGAGGATATAGGACCAATCTATTAAAGCTTTAGAGGAAAATTATTGTTGATAAGCAAAACATTAAGGAAACAACAAAAAGCCTGTTGAGCATTAGATATATGCAAAGAATGGAAGTTAAAATTTATGGAAAACAGATTAGAGACAAAATGACCCAGTATGTAACAGATTGAGACTTTGAATTTAAATGAGGGAGGCTTTATAGAATACCATAATGAATTTTTTTCTTAAATATTGTTAATGGGGTTAAAGCAATGATACTATAAGTGGAATTTATCTAGGAAGATATTGAAGTAATACCCGAACAGATGCTGTGACATTCCCTTCCTCCCTCTTCAAGACATTATTGTAGCCCTTGACAGATTTATCAAGAGTGATGGAGGAGGTGATGGCAGCTTGGTAAAAACAAACAGGTCTCCCTTACAAAAATAGTAATGGAATGATTCTTCAGAACAAGCACACTGTGGAGAAGAAAGGCATTCCAAGTTTACATGACAGTTCTTTTTTTTAATAAAAGTTTTTTTTATAAGTACAAACAATTCATCTTCCATTTAAAGGTGTGTCTGGGCACAAATATCTTGTGCAACAATGATCAAAATTACTACCATATTCATTACATTGATATTAGTTCTCCATTGTTATCTTATTATTAATATACAAAATATCTCTTACACTATAACAATAACATGTTTAGATCTTCACTTACTATTAGTATACATAATATATCTATTATTATAACAATCCTCTTCTTACCATGTTTAATATTCTTCTTACCATGTTTACCATGTATTAAGATATTTTCTTTATTTCACTAATCTATTAGATATTTCTAGCTTTCATGTTTTTTCTCTAACCATCGATAAAATAGTTCCCATGTCTTATAATATTCAGATTGCTCCTTCTCTTTATTTGCAAGTGTTAATCTTTTCATTTCTGCACATTCTAATATTTTCCTAATCACATTTTCATCATTAGGAATCTCTTCACCTTTCCAACTTTGAGCAAATACAATTCTAGCTGCAGTTAGTACATGTATAATTAAATATATATTCTCTTTACTATATGTTTCAGGTAAGATCACCAACAAGAATATTTCAGGTTTTAAATCAAGGTTGCAGGTTGTATCATTTTTTTCCAGCCACATATGTATTTTTGTCCAATATTTTTTGGTTTCTACACATGTCCACCACATATGATAATATGAGCCAGGTATCTGGTGGCACTTCCAACATTTGGCTGATTTATCTTTAAACATCCTTGCCAACCTCGCTGATGCAAAATGCCACCTGTAAAACATCTTATACAAATTTTCTTTATATGCGGTTAACATTGTTAACTTATAATTCCTATCCCATAGTTTCTGCCACTTATCTAGTTCTATTGTATAACCAAAATTCTTTGCCCATGCCATTGTTATCTCCTTCACTTGTTCCTCTTCCAATTTAATGCCTAACAGATAACTATACAGCTTTTTAATCAATCTTTCTTCTGTTCCTGTTAATATCTTATCCAATTCTGTCAGTTCTTTGTGAAAATCATATAATTTAGCATCTTTTCATATCTAGATTGTATTTACACATATGAATACCAAACCATGTCGATCCCTAGCTCACCCAATTCTTGTTTAGTTTTGAGCTCACCCTTTTCATTCAAAATATCTTTATATCTAACAGTGTTTTCCAGGTTAAATATATTTGGATGAATAAGTGCTTCCATTGTCAAAAGCCAGACTGGTATTTTCAAATAATGCTGTTCTCTGATTTTCTCCCATACTAACAATAAAGTGTTTCTTATATAATGTCTTTGAGAGTACCCATAAGTTTACATGACATGGGACATGTCCCAGGCCCAGATCCACTATGAAGAAAATCTCGTTATAATATAATAATAGAGCCACATTGATAGAGCCACATTGATGTAGTTTTCATATGCTGTAGCAATATTATCTTTAAAATGGAATTTACAATTTTCACATACAGCAGGTGCAGACTTGCAAGGTGAAGGTCAGGTTGAAATAACTTCATAAAAGTTCAATAACATGTACAAAACCAGCTAATATGCTAACAAAATTTGAAACTTTTATAGATTATCAAAAAGAAGAAAAAGATCATATCCAGCACCTGCATTGTTAGCTGAACTTAGTTAATTTTAAAGGGTACAGTATATATACTGGTTCCAGTAATGGACCTTTGATTCCTTTGAACAGGGAAGAATAGACAAAAGAGCAGAATTATTTGTTATTCCAAATCAAGAGGCTTATCTAAACTGTCAGACATTCTCAGTACAAGTCTCACAAAATATGTTGCGCCTTGATTATCCTAGTGGACCACCACTTATATATGAGACAGCAGTTTGCTGCAGCTGCCAAAAAAGCCAATGCATCAAACAGAGGAGCCGTTGTGGTACAGTGATTAGAATCAGAGGTGGTATTCAGCAGGTTCTGACCAGTTCTGGAGAACCGTTAGTGAAATTTTGAGTAGTTCAGAGAACCAGCAAATAGCACCTCTGACTGGCCCTGCCCCCATCTATTCTCTGCCTCCCAAGTCCCAGCTGATTGGCTGGGTCTTCTTTTGTTGCCCTGCACAGGAGAAGGGAGCTGGAAAGCAGGTTAGTGGAGATTTTGCAGTAACCTTCCCCCAGGAGTGGGGTGGGAATGGAGATTTTGCAGTATCCTTCCCCTGCCATGCCCATCAAGCCATGCCCACCAAGCCACATCACGCCCACCAAGCCACGCCCACAGAACCAGTAGTAAAAAAATTAGAATCCCACCACTGGTTAGAATGCGGTATGCAGGTTACTTCTACTGATTGCCTGCTGCCAGCAGTTTGGCAGTTTGATTCTCACCGGTTCAGGGTTGACTCACCCTTCCATCCTTCTGTGATTGGTAAAATGAAGAGCCAGTTGGGGGCAATATGCTGACTCCATAAACTGCTTAGAGAGGGCTGTAAAGCACTGTAAAGTGGTATATAAGCCTAAGTGATATTACCATTGTTATCAAGATCATGAGAAGTGATAGTACCATTCTATACTGCACTAGTGAGGCCACACTTGAAATACAGTTCCGGTCACCACGATACAAAAAAGGTGCTGAGATCTTAGAAATAGTGCAGAGCAGAGCAACAAACATCGTAAGGAGTGGAGGCTAAATGATATGATGAATGATTAAAGGGAACTAGGTATATCTACCCCAATGAAGACAAAGATTAGGGAGTGACATGATAGCTGTCTTTCAGTATGTGAGGGGCTGCCATAAAAAGCGGGTGGGTTGACTTATTCTTCAAAGCTCCTGAGAGTAGAATAATATGCAATGAGTGGAATAATATGCAATGAGTGGAAGCTCATTAAAGATAGCTCCAATCAAGGTTGACTCAGCCTTCCATCCTCTCGGGGTAGGTAAATTGAGGACCCAAGATTGTTGGGGGCAATTAGCTGACAAGTAACAAGAGGCATATACAATGGAATGAGGCTATTGCTCATTGGGTTGTGCTAAATTGTAATGAGTCTTCGGAGAAGGGCGGCATATAAATGTAATTAAAAAAAAAAAACCTGGAACTAAGGAGGAACTTTCTGACAACGAGAACAATTAAACAATGGAACAGGTAGAGGTTTTCATGAAAATATTGAACAATCATTTGTCAAGATGATATAAGGTCTCATACCATTGATCACCTCCAAAGTCTCTTTCAGTTCTAGGATTCTAAATCTAATCAATGTCTTAATCATTATTTAGGAATCCACCTAGATTTTTGAACATTAATAAATACAAGCCTCTAAACGATTGAGAATAGCCAGGATGCAGTATTTTCAAATGAGGAAAATATAAGGGTTTTTTTTTAGGAAGAAATAGCAGATTGACAGAATATAGCTTTTTAAATAAGCCCTAAGAAATGCATTTAGTGGCATTAAGTAAATTCATTAATTAAATGAAGTGGCATTAAGTAAATCACACCATGATTAAAATTGGTTGGATGTTTTTTCTATTTCCTGCTATTCTTTCCACAATGTCTTTCTTGTCCTGTGGCAGTAGTTTCAGAAGCACGTTTGGTTAGCTTGTAAGAGTTCTGGCCGCCTGGTCTGCCCTTTGCCTGTGGCAGTGTGGAGGCATGGTTAGGTGACCGGATGACTTGTTTTGTGGTTGCAGCATGCATGTCTGGAAGGCATCTGTGGCTTTGTTCCAAAGTTTGTATTTTGTTGCTTCCTTATTACAGTTATTAACCAGTAAATTCAGCAGAACCATACTTAAGGAAAGCAATAAAAATCCCTACAATTTAAAGCATTTCTAAAACATCACTATGCATGCATAATACAATTTACTACAACACAGCGAGTACAAGTGACAAGATGCTAAAAATAAATCCTAAGTAAGAGAAACAAATTAATAAAAATACTTTAAATGTAGAATATTGAAGTTCTATCTCTTTGGCTATGAAGTAAATGTATAAATACGTGTTTTTTTCCAGAATAAATATGTATGAGTGAAAATGTATATTGGAAGAAGGATAATGATTCAGTAATTTATTAAACTGCCATGCTGTCCAAATTGTATATGAGCAGGGAAAGCCATATCCTGCATAGAGATCTGACAACTCTCCTGGGGTGTTTGGGTTCCCAGCTGAGAGTAAAGAGCAGATGAGATTCTCTTCAGGGCAAACTTATGTTGGCAGGTAGAGATCTGAGGATGGAGTTTGAACTACTGCCAACAGGTCTGCAGCTTCCTCCAGGGTCAAGTGTGTTCTACAAAAAGGGTTGTGTCCAGTATTGCAAAGGGCAACACACTGAAATGGGCTGACAATGTTGGGATCTAATATACCCTGCTCTAAATGAAGAGATCTATCAAGCTCCTACAGCTGCACTGGGAATCCCCAAGGTCAAAAGGGCAGAATGTGAGAAACCAGACTGATATAAGTCATGCTGGATCCTGACTTTCCCAGAAGAGATAATTATCAAGAAGGATCATGGTAGCCAGGGAATTACTGGAAAAATAAATGTTATGCCAGAAATACAGCTGGGGTAAACGGGCCCTGAAATCCAAGGGAATTAACCCAGTTTCTGAATTAAATGCTACATTTGAAATGCAGGTTGGTCCTCCAAATATCACTTTTAAGAATCTGGACAGTGCCGTTTCTATGGATTATAGGTTGTTAAAGGTGTCAAAAAGAATAATTTGGGGTTTCAACTCAAGCCGGGGTTTCACAAGAGTAAATAAAAATGAAATCCAGATAGCTGTGAGGAAAGGAGAAGTATTTATTTCCAAAAGCAAAGAGGTTTGCCTTGGGGGCAACTGCAGAAAAATGGGATACAGTGAGATTGTTTTATAGGGGAGCTTGTCCTGAGTATGAAAGTACATATGTGTTGATTCTAGGGTGACATTTGAGGGGCATGGGTATCTATAGGTTCATGTCATCTATGATGTTTATTCTTGTGAATATGCAATTCCATTTTAATTTACTCTATTGTATGTTTAATACATGGATTAGGTCTGAGTAACTTATTTGAGGGTTTGAGGAGTTTTTCATAAAAGATTTTTCCTCGTTTGCTATTTTTACTTGATTAACTTAGTTTCAGCTTGACTGTCAATTATCTAGAGGAGAAGCTAATTCTCAGTCCATTGTGGATTCTATAAATATTTAAGGAAGATGGAGACAGCATAAGGAATAAAATACCATATTTCCTCAAAAATATGACCTACGCTGAAAACAAGCTCTAGCCTGATTTTCCACATCTGTGCCTAATATAAGCCCTACCCAAAAATAAGCCCTATTTAAGCCCTGCCCACTGACTGGTTGTATGGGGTGGGGCAAGGCACATGCGTAAAAATCAAGCTAGGGTGGAGATTGGTGGGGTAGAGCTGCCCCACATGCCCTGCACCTGCTTACTTTAGGACTGCTGCAGCCAGGCCTCCCACACCCTGACACCTGTTGTACCACTGCCTGGCTTCTTCTGCAGCCGCTCACAGTTGGACACCACATGGCACATTGCACCGATGCCACTGCTTGTGCACACAATGGTGCAATATGCGATGAGCTACATGGCGTCTGGAAGTAAGCGGCTGCAAGCAGCTGCAGAAGTCGGGCAGCAGTGCAACAGGTTGGGGCATGGGAGGCCTGCCTGCAGTGGTCCTAAGGTAAGTGGATAAGATAACCCACAAAAATAAGACTGATGCTTATTTTGGGGCCTAAAAGAAAATAAGACTGGTTCTTATTTTTGCGGAATCACAGTATATTTTGATATAAAACATCCCACATATGCCATGTAATATTTGGGTGAAAAAATTTGCTATAGATCTTTATGGCAGTGAACATATTCTTGCTTCCTTTAGAATAAAAGAAACTTGAGTATAGCTTTAATAATATGATTATTAGAATTATTGGAGATAGATTTAATTTGTTCAACAAACTTTGGAGTGTTGAAACACTGTACATAAGATATCTAAAAGTTAAAACTTGGCCTCTAGTGTTATTCTTCATCTGCCATATCTCAGTCCCTTTTTAGGGGTGTGTGCAAATTAGCAGTACAGCCAAGTGAAACAGGGGCAGTGTCGAGCAATAGCAAAGCCAAATGAAGTCACAAGATTAACCTTTACTCTTGACAATAATGTTTTAATTTAGCAATAACTGGATGGTGTTCTGGAATTGGTTTGTCATTGTGGTGAAATGCAGAAAACTTTTACCAGGTATGTATCTTTAATCATACTGTTCAATATGTATTCTTTTGAAGAAACCAAGTAGGCTAGTCAGCCTGAATGCAAAATATTTAAAATTCCTCTGAAAATTCCTAGAACAATGCAAAAGCCAAATATATCCTTGAAAATTGATGTGTTTTTTCCTGGAAGCATTCAATAATACAATGCTTATTAAAACCCTAGGGTAGGCCTGTCAAACTGGCAGCTGTGGCCCGGATATGGCCTGTGTAGGCCACGCCCACTGCAGTTGTGCAAAGGCAAAATACATCACGATATGGGCCACGATGACACCCCTGCCCTAGGGTAAATTTATCCTCTGTTTTGAGAAAGAATAGCATCTTGGCAGCATTATATGGTTCATATACAAGCATCAGCAACAATGTCAAAAAAAAGCTCCAGGTGATGATCCAGCCTGGAAGGTGGGAATGTTCTCTAAGCAATGATCAGGGCCTTGCCACATCTTTTCTAAGATCTCTTCTCAGATAGGAAAAGTGTCTTGATTGGTGGGACAAGATTATAGGTTATCACAGACAATCTTTGCTTTTTTCCCATCAGAGACAAAATGGGTAGATGCAAATAGGGCTGAACGAAATGGCTGTCCAATACAGAAAATGGCTATACCTGACGAGGGAAGGGAACTCTGAAAAGGCTGAAAACTGTCTAAGACAGAATACTTGACACATGGGATATCATTGCTTTGACAAAAAGTATTCCCCTTCTTTTGTTGTGAACATGTGCTTGGGAACAAGGACAAAGCCAGAAAGGGAAGGGAGCTGTCACATCAAACCTTTCGCTTGCAATGAGTCGTTGTTTACTAGCCCTGGTTAGAGCTATGAAGCTTGCTTCCTGTGAAATGCTTGCTTCTTTTAGGGGCATATTAATGAATAGCAGTTTGCACACAGAGCTTGAAGTCTCACTATTACTTCCTTCTTCTTGACTGCAACTGTTCTTTGCACCTGCTTGCTTTGTCTTCATGTTATTTGTCTTCATGTTATTTATGTTGTGTGCAGAAAAATCTGTTATTGTTGAACAGTATTTTTTTAAACTGCCACAGATATTGATGTCTAAAACAACTCTATCCTATATGAAAGTGTTGTTTGTATCTAAATGACCACCTGCATGAACTTATCATATGTCTTTTAATTGTTCAGCAATTGCACAACAGCCTTTTTAATTTTATAATTTCCCTGCCCTCCTTTCTCTCTTTCTGCAGGGTTAAAGTAAGTCAGGATGGACAGTTTTTACATTATGTTTTCCCTTATCAGTTCTTGGATTCCCCAGAGTGGGAATCATTACGGCCTTCTGAAGAGGGAACATTTCAGGTAATGTTCTTCATAATGTTCGGATTTCTTTATAATTTCCTCCATCTTTCATTTTCTGTTGAGTGGCGAAGAGTGTGAGCATCCAGGAAAGTGTTTGTGTAGTTCAACTTGTTTACTATGTCTTGGGACGTTTGCCTCCACACTTCCTGCCTGTAATACATAATAAGCTGCTCTTGAAAGAGGAGACACTTCCAAAACCTCTTGCAAAAACTCTACTTGCAAAGAAGAAACTAGGCATATTTCAAACAAACCCTAACTGAAGAGATATGGTAGCAATTGGTGAGGTCCAGGACTAGGATTCCAGATTGAGGTGGCCTGGGATCTTTTCCACAAATTCTTTTTGAATTTCTGAATTGGAATGATTAAAAGAAGGAACATTGCAGCAATATAAACACAAAAGCAGCTGTGCTGATCATAATTAAAGTAATACCTTTCTTGATCAGCTACAGATTAACACATTGCAAAGAACTCCTAATTTGACAAGATGTTTTTACAAAGTATAGCAAGAAAGGAGAAGCCACATTTGTAACCAAGAAAATATCTTGACCCTGCTGCTGTCTATCAGCTTTGCTGTAAGTGCTCAGTACTAATTTTTGACTTGGATTTGTCTGTTTTGGCCTCTTGCATTGCTATGTGAAACTCAGATCAAGACATCCCTCTCGCCACTATTATGCATATGAGGAGCACATAAAAGATTACTGTGGCTTGGCAGGTCATGCTATGTTTGTCTGAACCAGCTGAGTGCTCAGTTGCCTCCATTTTCACAGTATACTTTTTATAAACTGGTCAGTATAGATGATTTCCATAAATAAACAGATATATTGAATTATTGAATTCAAGCACTTAATGATTTAAGTCCAAGCTTTGCTTAGTGCAGGAATCGAAATGAAAACTTATTAGATGCTGGTTCAGCTTTTTGAACGTATTGAGCAAAGGGCAGCTTTGAGTATTTTGTTCTACTATTAAATTGTTCTTGCCATTAGAAAGCTTTTCCTAAGGCAGAACTGTAAACTCCTTTCCTATATAAGACCATAATTCTGGGATATGCATCCTGGGATGACAATGAACAGGGCTTTTTCTGTGTTCTACCTTTTTATTATCTGAAATAGTGCTCTCAAATCCCTTCTTTCTTTCTTTCTTTCTTTCTTTCTTTCTTTCTTTCTTTCTTTCTCTCTCTCTGTCTCCTCTCCTCCCCTTTTTCTTTTTTCTTTTTTCTTTTTTCTTTTTCTTTCTTTCTCAAAATTGGAAACAGTACTGAACCTGGGATCTGGCAGTACAAACTATCAGTTCTTCCCCTTCTGATGATAGAATTCTTTATTGGCCAAGTGCGATTGGACACACAAGGAATTTGTCTTGGTGCAAATGCTCTCAGTGTACATAAAAGAAAAGATACATTCATCAAGAGTCAGGAATCATGATTTGGAAACAATATTTCAGTTGATGTATCTTACAACTGAAATGGCTGCTGACTAATGTTCAACTTTTAATCAACTACAATTTCATAATCCTTTCATCTCATCTGCACATTTTATTGCAATATCATATACTCAAAATAAAAAAACCCTAAAATACTTTGTCATTATTTTAATTTCACTTCCCAAAGACTTATGACATCAATTTATTTAACAATAGTTATGGCTACTCTTACTGTTATTGGCCACTAATTTCATAATAAGCATAATTAGAATCCTTCTGCTGTTGTGTAAGATGCTGCCTTCAGGCAGCAAGAAGCCCTGCCTGCGCACATTGGCAGTGATCTCATAAAGCACAGGAAAAAGGAAAGAGCAACAATGCGTTGTTATGATAGTGCACTCACAAAATGGCTTTCTTGTTTGCAAGCTTTCAGGGTGGAGAGATTAGGGTGGGAGAGTGAGGTGAATAAGATGTAACAGTTATAGAGAAAGATGCCATAGTTACTGCTGAATTTTGTTAGCAAACCTCAGCAAGTAAAGAGAAAAGAAACTTATCCAGATAGTAGCTCTAGTTTCTAATTCAGCCATATGCTGAACTTGGTTAAGAGAATCCATAAGCCTAGGCAAGAAATATAGAGGATTTTTGCAGGACTAGATATAAGCAAAAGAGTGGCAGAAAAATGTTATGAATATGTTGTAGAGTTAACATATGATTGACCTCAAAGAGATATGTGGTGGAGGGGGGAGTAGTTCAAGCTATCTATGGCCTATGGTCTGTGGATTGCCTTGCTGTATTTTAGAGTGACAATTGACACATTTCTTTCATTGTCATACCATCCAGTCCACAATTATGTGCTCCGGGTGAGATTCAAGGTGTTAACTTTAACATACAAAGTCCTTCATGACATGGGTCCGCAATATTTAAGGGAGCGACTCCTGCTGACATCGAGTACTAACCACCCTGTGCAATCACATAGGCAAGGACTCCTTGGGGTCCCGTCGGCTGGCCAATGCCGTTTGGCGGTCCCCTGATGACGAGCCTATTCTATCGCGGCCCCTGACCTCTGGAACCAACTCCCCCTGGGACTCCACCTGGCCCCTGACCTCGCCTTCCGCCGTAAATTGAAGACCTGGTTATTTAACCAAGCCGGGCTGTGACCCTTTGGGGGTGGTGGTTTTTATCATGGTTTTATTATGTATTTATGTAATTATATTTCAATGGGGCTTGTTAGTTTAATTCTTTTTTAATTATTTATTGTTCTTGTTGTTTTAGTTGTGAGCAGCCCCGAGTCTTCGGAGGTGGGGCGGCATACAAGTCTCATTAATAAATAAATAAATAAATTAGCAACTGGCTTGCTAATCAGAATGCCATGATATATGGCATTGATATACTTTGTTGAAATGAAGCTAAATTGCTGAGTATTCCCACAATTTATTAACAAAGTAACCCAGTCCAGAAATGAGGCAAATTTAGTTCGACAAGATTTATCTTGATAAATCCATGCTGGCTACCAGTAATACCTGTATTTCCTTAAGTAGTTTGCAAATGAACTTTTCATGAATTGCACTAGCGTTTTCTCAGGTCCTGATAGAAAAAGGAATGACAAGGTTGGAAGGGACCTTGGAGATCTTGTAGGCCAAGCCCCTGATCAAGCAGGAGACCCTAGCCTGTACCATTTTAGACAACTGGCTGTCCAGTTTCTTCTCCTCCAGTGATAGAGCCTCCAGTGATAGAGCACCCACAACTTCTGAAGGCGAGCCATTCCACTGGTTGATTTTTCTCACATTCAGGAAATTTCATCTTAGTTCTAGGTTGCTTCCCTCTTCGATTAGTTTCCATCCATTGTTTCTTATCTTGCCTTCTGGTGCTTTGGAAATTAGTTTGACACCCTCATCTGTGTGGCAGCATCTCGAATATTGAAACACGGCTTTCATGTCTCCCCTGGTCTTTTTTTCCATTAAGCTAGACATACCTAATTCCTGTAATCATTCTTCATATATTATAGCCTCCAGAGCCCTAATCATTCTCATTGTTCTTTTCTGCACTCTTTCCAGAGTCTCAACATCTTTTTTATATTGTGGTGAGCAGAACTGGATACACTATTCCAAGAGTGGTCTTACTAAGGCTTCATAAAATGGCACTAGAAGTTCCTATGATCTTGATTCTATCTCTCTATTAACGCAACCCAGAATCGAATTGGCTTTTTTGACTGCTGCCGTACACTGTTGGCTCATATTTAAGTGGTTGTCCATTAGGACTCCAAGATCTTCCTCAAAGTTACTGGCATTAAGCCAAGTTTCACTTAGCCTGTACCTATACAGTTGGTTTTTCTTGTCTAAGTGTAAAATCTTATTTTTGTCTACGTAGGATTTTATTTTGTTAGATAGGGCCCAGTTTTCATGTCAATCAAAATCCTTTTGGATCTTGAGCTATTCATGCTAGCTTATTGTCATTGGCAAATTTGATGATTTCCCCTTCTATTCCCTCATCTAGATTGTTCATAAAGATATTAAAGTGTACTGGGACAAAAATGGAACCTTGGGGTTCCCCACTGCTTACTTCCCTCCATGTAGATGCAGCTCCATTGAGGACTACATGTTGAATATGATTTGTTAGCCAGTTACAAACACATCTGGTGGTGGTGCTGTCTATCCCACATTTTTCTAGCTTACCAAGAAGTAGGTTGTGGTCCACTTTATCGAATGCTTTACTGAAATCTAAATATATTGTTTCAAGGTTCCAAGTAATGACCCCAATCAATTCAAGACTCAGAGGCTGTGGTTTCTCTCAAAGTTCCATTTTATTGGGTACATCATATGATATCAGCATGTTCAAATGTGAAACCAACTGTAAATATTTCCTGCATTTTTAATATAATAAAAGAAATAGATATCACCCACTCCCCCAACGTACTGATCATATTAACTAACCAGGTAGATGGTAGGCTGCTCAGCTACTCCTTCCAGGCCTTACAAGCTCTCATTGAGATGACCTTGATTCCCATGGGCTTTATGTCTGGCAACTGGGAGGAAATTATCCCACACCCCATAGTCCCCCCCTCTTTTGTATGGCAACTTAGAAACAAAGTAAAAGGAATATGGCTTCAGCTAAAGTCATTTTGAGAGTTGACACTTTATTAACAGCATTTCACTCATCTACTAATTTAGTCACTTTGTCAAAGAGTGAAATCAGATTTGTTTGGCGTGACCTGTTTTTGACAAACCCATGTTCGTTTCTGGTTTTAATATTGCTTCTAGGTGTTTGCAGATTTGTTGCTTGATTATCTTTTCCAAGATTTTCCCTGGCATTGATGTCAGGCTGATTGATCTGTAATTTCCTGGATCTGTTTTTTCCCTTTTTTTGAAGATGGGAACCACATCAGCTCTTTTCTAGTCCTCAGGTAGTTCCCCGTTGTTCCAAGAACTTTGAAAGATGTGGTTCAATGGTTCTGAGATTCCGTCTGCCAGTTTCCTCAGAACTCTGGGATGTAATCTGTCAGGACCAGTTATTTGAATCTGTCTAGCATTGACAGGTATCCTGATTGTTGGTTATTTTAATTTGCATTCCTAGTCTGTCTTTTATGGTTCTGTTTTTGGTAAATTGGGTTGTACAGATGCAAAAAATGAATTAAGCAGTTCTGCTTTACTTGTATTCCAAGTTACTTCCTCATCCAAAAAAGCCAATGCAACCCTAAGTTGCATTAACAGAGGGATACAATCAAGATCAAGTGAGGTACTAATACACTCTATAAGGCCTTAGTAAGACCACACCTAGAGTACTGCATCCAGTTTTGGTCACCACACTGTAAAAAAGGTGTTGAGGCTCTAGAAAAAGTGCAGAGAAGAGCAACCAACATGATTAGGGGACTAGAGATTACATGGAAGTCAAAGCTACTAGCCTTAATAATGGTGTGACTACCTCTAAAGACCATCTGCTGTGAGACTGGTGGGCTTCCTCCTGCACTTGGTATGGCACTGTGAGAACAGACTAGATGGGACAGGGAAATCTGCCCCAACTGGGCACTGCTTATGTTCTTATTTATCCTCATTCAAAATAAAGAGATGCTCTCTATGCTTTCTTTGCTTTTGTCAACCTCAAAGATCAATCCACTTTCCCAATGTAACTGAGCTTTTTAAAAGTAGAAATGTAAAAATACATTTGCAACAAACCTGATACATTGTTTTCCAAGCTGTTCAAGAAATACTTGACCAATGTATTGCAAAAACTCATTTTCAAAGATGATAATGCACACAAATAAACAGTATATTAAAGATGAATTTATTTCAAAATGTGGATTTCTTGTATATTTGTATAATAAATCTAACAAAATATGAGGTAACACAGTGACTTCGTTATCCTTAAAAACAAACAAATGAACTTTTTCTCTTCTTTCTTTGGCAGGTAACTTTGACAGCAGAGATTGACTCCTGTTTTATCACTTGGCAAAGGAAAAAGCTCTATTTGCTTCTGGCTAAGGAGCACTATATTGCCCGTCTCTTCTCTATCCTCCTTGGCTATGACATCTCAGAAAAGCTCTATGCCCTGAATGAAAAGCTTTTTGCTAAGTTTGGCCTTCAGTTTGACATCCGCTTACCCAGCCTCTATCATGTCTTAGGACCTGCTTCAGACACAGAGGTGGAAAAGGCAGAGTACGAACAGCCAGTAATGCCTGTAGGTGATTCACCTGCAGTTGGCCAAACAGCTCCTGTGGTTCCTTGCACTGTGTCTCATTCTACTCATCCTAGGAAATCTCGGCCTGACAGTGACCTGTCTGGTGAGGACTCTACCAGTCTTGTATTGGAAGATTTTGCTGAGTTGACAGGGTCTTTTATGGACTATATGAGTGAAGGGGAGTATTTGAAGTGAGTAAACATGGGCACACATCACCCTGGATACGTAAGTATTCTTTGTGCCTTTAGAAAGAAACATATCTAGATATGTAAGGAAAGGGTCACTAATGAACTGATTGCCCCACATTTCCTTAAAACCTGTGGTATATCAATTCTTAGTTCATTTGCTTCAGAAAAGTGCTTTGGGTCATGGCTTTGTCAAACTTCATCTCATTTTTTTATGAAGAACTACTAGCTTCCTTAATGACTGTAAGAATGCTCCTGACATAATATATCTTGATTTCAGTAATGTATTTAACAACATACCCATTGCATTCTGCTTAACTAATTAACTAAATGTAGGCTAAATGGTTTGAGAATTAGTTCAATACATTGCTAGCTCAAAAACTTAACTCAGACAATGCTCATTAATTATTCTTCATTGAATTAGAGAGAAGATACTACTTAGAGTGCCATGGGGTTCAATCCCAGGCGTGTTACTCTTCAATAATTTTATTAGCGATTTGGATGAGGTGGAAGGAATACTTATATTTAGAGATGACATAAAATGATATAAGGCTTGTATGAAGCAATTTAGATTTATTACATTGACATTATTCACATTGTCAAAGCAAAGACCTGACTTGATTCACCTCAATAAAATCATTCAAATGCTTTGGACCAGTACTGATCTCAGCCTTCTCTTCTGGCACTGGTTGAAGTGCTCCAAAGCCCAGAGGCTTTAGGATTCCCTATAGCATGTGCTGAAGTTGGTCAGCCTAGAAGACCCCCAGTATACACCAGGAAGGCTCTAGGCTGATCACTTGTAGTGTATGCCCATAGTGCACACCAGAATGACAGAGCTTGGAGTATCTTTCCTTGAAAGAAGTCTGAGGAGACAAGTGGCATCTCCTTTATGGCTCATGACACCAAGAGCCTTGGTGGTGCAGGCTGTTAAATGCCTAGCACTTAGTTCCAGCTGCCTGCAATTAGTGCAGGCTCAAATCCCACCAGGCTCAAGGTTGACTCAGCCTTCCATCCTCTTGGGGTAGGTAAATTGAGGACCCAAGATTGTTGGGGGCAATAAGCTGACTTTGTAAAAATGCTGCTTAGTAATAAGCAGGCATATACAATGAAATGAAGGCTATTGCTGAGTGCATTGGGTTGTGCTCCAAAAAATTGTAAGCCGCCCTGAGTCTCCAGAGAAGGGCGGCATATAAATATGAATTTAAAAAAAAGAATTCACTTGGATGATTTGGACCAGCTGGTACCTCAGTGAATATGGGCTTGAAAAAGCAAAAATTCTATGATACAAATAAATCAACCTTGCTTCCTGGTGTAGAATATTCCACAATTTAAGTGCAGCACTAACTTCTCCCTTTCTCTTTTCCATGTGAACTGAGCCTGCATCAGCTGAGATATTAAAAAAGGCCTCTCTGTTAGATCCTAAAATATGGATTTGTGGCATAAGAGCAGGCAGTCTCTAATTTTCTCACATCTTTGTCCTTCTCAGCTTTAAACACATAAACTAGTTGAATCTGCTAAAGGACACTTTGATAATCAGTGCAGGGATCATTTGGAATCCTGCCCAGTTGCCATGAAATCTTGCAGTATGCCCTTACACAGTGCCCATCCTAAGAAGGGGAAGGAATGGAGGTTTGGGTGAATAATATAACAGATTCACGCTTCTGTCTATGTGCTTGTCATCAAGAAGATTGAATTACACCATCTCATTTTTCATTGATAGTACCAGGACTATGGATTTTTTCTATGATACTTTTGTCATATTTATTTCTGTCAACTTTAGTATCTGTTTCAAAAATGGTTAGAATACTGTGCTGCATATTACTGTATGTTCTATTGATGTTTTCATGAGGCTTTGGTTTGCAGCTAAATGTTATTAGTATACTTGTTTGTTTATTATTTGTTACTGTTTGTTGGTGCAGATCAGGGCTAGGCAAATCAGGTTGCATTCCCCATCACCCCATTTTTTGTAATTTTCAGTTCATATACATGCAATTTGATGACAAAAGTGCCATTATTTGGTGATGTTATTTCTGGAAGTTCGAGAAAAATGGAAATCTTCAACTGACATAATTTTAACTGCTCTCCTTCATCCACCAAGGTTTTAGTAAGACAGTCTCTTTAAACATAGTACAACCAAATATCAAATTTTGGAAAGGAGTTTGTGAACATGGGAAGATAGGAAAAACATAAGTGCTGTGGTGGTGCAATGGTTAGAATGCTGTACTGCAGGCTAATTCTGCTGACTGCCAGTGGTTCAATCCACACTGGCTCAAAGTTGATTCAGCCGTCCATCCTTGTGAAGTCAGTAAAATGAGGACCCAGATTGTTGATGGAAATATGCTGACTCTGTAAACTATTTAGAGAGGGCTGTAAAGCACTATGAAGGAGTATATAAGTCTAAGTACTATCGTAATTGCTATAAAGTTCCAGTAATATTTATTGATCTAAATTAACTCATTGCAAGTTATCTTGAGAAGCAGATAAACTTAACTTTATCAAAGAATCTAAAAGAGAAGATCTTGGTGTCTTGATAAAATAGGTTCAAACTCACATTAATATTTTTCACAAATTCTTATTAATCTGAAAACAGCTTTTTGGTGGAGGCTGACTGTGTGGTTATATTCTTCATTTCTGATATTAAAAGGCTAGCACTAACTTTATCAAGTCATTGAGAAAATCCATTTTATATATATCTATGGAGATTCTCAATCATCCAGGTTATGGTTGTTTTAAAGGTGCTTTTCAAAAGACAATAGGACTTTCCTGTTTTTTTTCCTTGAAAACATTTCATTTCTCATCCAAGAAACTTCTTCAGTTCTGGCTGAACTGAACTAAACCTCCCAGAACTGAAGAAGTTTCTTGGATGAGAAGTGAAACATTTTCAAGGAAAAAGCCAAAGAAATCCAGTTTCCTTTTGAAAAGAGTCTTTGGGACATTTTAAAATATATTTCCTTTCAATTCTAACAGGAAACCTATTGTATGGAAGAATGATGAAAAGAAAAAAAGTAAGGTTTGGTTTGTTTGGTCTGATTTCCTGAAATGCAACCAGAGTACTCTCAGATCTGTTGAGTTACATCACAATGTTGGGATTTGATTCAACAAGATTACAATTCTAAAGTTTTCTCCTTGAGATGCCAGATTTACTCTCCTCCCCTGTGTATTCAAGGTGGGCTGGATTTAGATCTCTTGTGGGTATGAAGGGATCCAAGGCTGATGATGCACTTGATTCCTCCCTTGGGCTCAGCCTAGTCACCACCTACTTTGTGAAACATTAGGACGTTAGCATTAGGATGTTAGGGAAATTGAGTTGTTTCCTTTAAAACTGGACATATAGATATAAGCTAGTTCTTATAAATAATTATGGCTTCTCTTTCACACAGCTTTGGGAAACCACCTGAGGACTAATCATCCTGCCCTTGCAAAAGGACCAGCCCCTCTGGCTCCAACTCAGACCCCAGAACTCTAGAGAAGAGCTGTTGGGAATCCAAGACCTGCATGAAGCAATCAGACCACTGATCACCAATCATGATAGCCTTCATTATTTGAGTGTCAAAATATATATAAAATTTCTGTCCATATGATGCACCATGAAAGACATGCATAGAACAGAGAGGCAGTGATGGGATATTTTCCAGAGTTTATCAATCTGCTCTGGCACCTCGATGTTTGTATTCTTGAACACTTGATATATGTTAAATATATTATATGTCTTGGAATTATGATGGTATAATTAACTGATGGAACATGATGGAGGTTCTATTAATTTTCTTCTTTCACAAATCAAAGAAGGAAGAAAACAATCTTTCATTTGTTCCTTCCATTTTGGCTATCATTAGTGTGCTTGCCAATGTGAGGAATCATATTCTTCTCACTAAAGCTATATTCTTCACAAAGGCATCCCACAATAACACAGAACTTAAATATTTAACTTTCCACCCCTAGGTTGAGAGTAGCTACCTGGAAGATTCAGTTGGTATAACATACAACAAATAGGCTGCTATCTGGTGTATAACACTAGATATACATTATAACTGTGATGCAAGACCTGCACTTTCAGGGTAAAGTTTAAGAATTTGCCTTTAAACTTTAAACAGTTCACAACTTAACTACCTAGGGACCACAGGATGAATCTATTGAGAAAGCAACATCAACTGGAGAAATTCTCTTGAATTCTGCTTTCCAAGCTCTATTTATTAGGCACAGGTAAAGGCTTTCCTTTTTCTCCCAATTGATCTTTGGAAAGAGTCAATGCATCCCTTTCCAATTTGTGCTAGTTTATAGTGATCTATATAGTGATTTATAATATTTTAAATGTTGGCTTTTAATTGTTACCTTAATTGCTTTGAGTAACTTATGGAGAGAAAATCAGGATATAAATTAATATAACAACACTGTCTTCCTTCTTCCTGCATTGGATAATATACCAACTGTAGGGATGCAATGAATTGAGAGGATGAAGCATATAGTATATGCTGCTATTAGTTTCAATAATTCATCCAACTTGCATGACAGAAATGAAGTTGTTTTTCAATAGCGTTGTCCTCAGTGACATCAAGTTCTCTTCGGAAAGCACTGGTGTGATGAAAAGATTTATACTAGGAAGCCCAAATGAATGGAAAGTTAAATCAAAACTTTATTTTATACATTATTAATAAGAGGCAAAGATTCTACTGTTAACAGTTTTGAGGGTGTTGCTTTTAAAACCTACAAAAACATATTTACAAAATAAAATTAAAATAGTGATGCCAAGTTTGGTAACCAATCCTGATGTCTTTATTTTAATACCGAAGGATTTTGCTGAGGCAAAAGGAATGAAGATCAAACAAAACATGTATATGTCCATTTTCTATGGTTTTCCTTTTTTGATTTAGGAAATATTATCCAGAAAATCTTTATATTTTTAAGATGCCAGTTGTCTTGGGTAAAGATTTTAGACTAAGAGGTAGAATTTTGCTTATGTTTACTGCAAATTGCTACTTGGGATACAAATGGAAAAAGTTTATCCTGTATTGTGTAAAGTCTTCATCTAGTGCAGGGCTGTCAAACTCCTGGCCAGTGGGCCAGATGCGTCATGCACTGGCTACGCCCACATCTGGTTTAATGAAGGGGAAAAAAGTCCCATGTGATGCCTCTGTGATGACATGAGTTTGACACCCCTGATGTAGTGGGTCAGAAAACTGAGTTGAATGTGCTAATGGAGATACGCAGTAGAAGAGAAATTCATGAAATACCCTCTTCCTTGATAATGGCCTTCCACTCCTGAAAGTAGTTTGATAACCAATCTAACCATTCCCATTCCCAATCTAACCATTCCCATTTGTTTCCTTCTAAATGGAGAACTGCATTTACAGGGGACATTAATATATAGGGAGCACTTAAAACAATTGGCACCATGTACAGCCAGTTTCTGGCAGAATCTACTTATTTTCACTCCAGATTTGTTAGTAATAGGTCCTGTTCAATTAGATGCTGTTTCATTTTATATACATTGTATTTATTTTCTTCATAGTTGTAAAACTATTTAATTTTTTACTAAAAACAGGCTTAAATTATTAGCAGTTGAAGTGAAGCAAGTATTCTGTGACAGAAAATACATTAAAAAATGTTTAATGCCATACATTTAATTTTAAAATGTCTACCTTCAAAGTTACAGCCCTGTTATAATATCTGTGTCCACAGGGGAAAACTGGGTTAATCACACTGAATGTTGAGGTTCTGAAGAAGGGGGTTATGACTTGTAATAGTCAGCATTTGTGGCAAGCACATCATCTTCTCACTGAAGAAAGAACAGAATAAAGTTAAAGGATATTACTAAGCTTTTAATGCATTTTTGGTAAGTTGCCATGCAACAATAATAATTTACAAAAAGAACTGAAATTCCCATTCTTCAGCCTGCCTTTTTGAATTAATAGCAGATAATTTTCTGCCCTATGACATTTTTAATAATTTCTTTTGTCTCAACACCTTTTTGTGGTGGTGGTGGTGGTGGTAGGCTTTCAGTCCTGGGCTATCTTTGCTAAGATGTGTTATCTTTTATAACAGAGGTTAGCAACCTTCTCTTTGCAA
Source organism: Naja naja (assembly GCA_009733165.1). Classification (NCBI taxonomy): domain Eukaryota; kingdom Metazoa; phylum Chordata; class Lepidosauria; order Squamata; family Elapidae; genus Naja; species Naja naja. The sequence goes on along the minus strand of CM019149.1, from coordinate 192,913,615 downwards.
ACAATAGCCCTTGCTCACTAAAGCGCCTTAGGAGCATGCGATTAGGATAAGTTTGGAGTTTTTGGCTATATGCAAAATAGATGCATTAAGCACCTGGGCTTAGTTTTTATGTACTTAGTTCTTCCAACCTATTTCTTTCCCAAATCTATTTCTCTGCCATTCTTTATGTTTCTCAGGTAAAATGACATATTGATCTAATATGATAAGGCTGTTAAATGCCTGCTCTTAAGATCCAGCTGTCTACAATTACTGTAGGCTCGAATCCCACCAGGCTCAAGGTTGACTCAGCCTTCCATCCTCTCGGGGTAGGTAAATTGAGGACCCAAGATTGTTGGGGGCAGTTAGCTGACCTTGTAAAAATGCCGCTTAGTAATAAGCAGGCATATACAATGGAATGAAGGCTATTGCTGAGCACACTGGGTTGTATCCCAAAAAAATTGTAAGCTGCCCTGAGTCTTCGGAGAAGGGCGGCATATAAATGTAATTAAAAAAAATAAAAAAATAAAATGATGTTAAGCTATATTGCCCAGTTAAACAGCAGCTTCTCAAAAGTTAAAGTATTTCAGCTGGTAAGGGAAAAGGCACATCAAGAAAAGTAAAAGGCAAGAAGATAAGGATACACTGGGGGGGGGGGAAACAATGGTTCCTGAAATATATTGCTCCTTAATGGCTTTATCAATTGTCATTTTCTAAATTGCCTTTGAAATTATGACCGTTTCAACCAACATTACTAGTGGTAACATGAAGAAATGGAGATCGATCAATTTGTGTTAGTCCTTAATTTTAAGTTTGGTTTCTGTTGTATTGAAACTGATTTCATCTTATTCACCATTCATACTTGAAGAACCTTAAATTGCCCTTATTGAGCCTTAATTTAGGCAAGGAACAAATTATGGCAGTTTTGCTTGTTCTTGCCTTTCCCCCCAGCCCCACCACCAACTCATGTTAAGGAGAGCAAGTGGTGGATATTTTAATGCTGGCTGTGACATTTCATGGGTGGAAAGGAAACCAAGGAAATCCCTAATCCCTTTTCTTAACTTCTCCTGCATGCAACAAATATGAATGCTACCACTAGGCAATAGTTATGGTGATGGGATAAGGATTGAGGTCATGTCAAGCAAATATCATGCCAGTTTACAGTTGGCACAAGCAAAAATGATTTTATCCCTGCTTTCAAAAAAGATGAATGAAGGAATGGAAATGGTGCTACTTGGAATTGCCCAGTGCCTCTGAGACTGTTTAAACTAAAAGCAAACAGAGTTCCAATCTCATATATTTTAAAATAAATACATACCATATAGACAAGTGGACAAGGAAAATGTTTCAAATGCATCTTAATTAATTTATCCCCAAATAAATTAAAACTGCAGGATCCCCAAATAAATTAAAATTCAAACAAAGAATCTCTCAATAATTTTCTTGCTAGGGAAAAAAAAGTATTTCTTGCTTACTTTTTATCCACAGGTAGAGATGCAGTACAAAAGTGCCCGACAATAGGTGGCTCATCTTTGTTTCTCTTCCAAAACTTGTGAAGGTGCTGAAACATCACACTTTCTATCTGGCATAGTGGAGCAGAATGAATCAGCAAGCCTTTGCCCAGCATTTGCTGCTTGGGTCTGCAAAGCCCAATATGATATAAAGTGTGAGAAGAGGAACCAACGTTTTATTGACTTTTTGTAGAAATATAAATACATTGTAGGGAACAGCTACAGTCAAGCTGCAAAGAGAGCTCTGAATCACTCTTAATGAGAGCCAGGCCATTTTCCATGAGGATCCAAAGGAAATTCTATGCTTTCCGCAACACCTTTATTTTGTACATATTAGCTGAAGTGCAAGAGGAGAGAAAAACACATTGGGAAGAATCAAGTACTGCAGGAAAACCAAAATCTGCATTCCTAAATAACTGCAGTTGTTTGCTTAGCTTTGCTTCAACATTTGGCAGCATCTGGCCAATTCTCTCTGCACTGTAAAGTCAACATTGTCTTTGTGCACATAATGTATATATAAGATTGCACTTAGCATTTTTCTTGGTTATTCATTTAGCTGCACAATTAAGAAGCTGATAGTAAAGAAAGTTGATGTGGCTCCACTACCTGCGCAAGCAATCAAAGTAATAATTTTCTGAAACTTCAGTAAACCCTGGTTTTGAGCATTTAGTTAAACACTACAGAGAATTCTGCAACTGCACAATTGCTCATGTCTTCATAGACTAACACTGCAAATCTACATGTTTCAAATACAAATGTATCTGGCTCTGTTGCTATTATATTATATGGTAACATCCATGGTACAATCCTAATTAAATAAGTGTTGGTGGTTAGTGATCTGCCAATATATGCTGTGAAAAATAAAATATGGGATGAGAGTGGGCTAGAAGAAGAAAAGTGTTATACCACGTCCAAATTTTAGTCAGTCTGGGCAGATATTCATAATGCTGGTACAAAGTGAAGACAGACTGGGTTAGTTTTACATTATCCTGCAGTACACTGAATCCAAAAGATGCTTAAAACAAGCAAACATGCACCACATATTTGGAGTCAGGAGGGTGTTAGATTCGACACAGAACGGATTCTGCAAGTCTGACAGCTCATTGCCATTTTGGCTAGTTAAAATTACTCTGCCTATTGGATAATTGTGCAAACTGAAAGGAACAAAAGAGGACATTGGAACTGTCCATTATTACTCACATGATGAAGCTGGTGCGAGCTGAGGAATTACTAGTGAGAAAAGTTATCTCAATATTGGTATCTGAAGTTCTCCTCTGTTGCAAGTGGAACTCCACAAGTGTATGGTATACTAAGCAACAGAGAAAACACATTCTTGGCAGAAAGCACTAAACATAATTAGCCTCCATTATTAAAAAGAAAATTGTTGCTAGGTTCTTTGTAAACTCATACAAGAATATCTGCCCCCTCATCAGTCAGATCCTTTAAAATCAATTAATAATTGGTCTATATTACTTTTATTATGGGAGAACATAGGCATATATTGTCTGTGAGTTGTTGAGTGATATGCCACAAATAGTTAATTAAAACATTATAAGCTTATTCTAAAATCTTCTCAGGTATCAATTGCAGAGTTACTGGTCTCTGGTTGTCTAGATCAGAGGTCTCCAATCTTGGCAACTTTAAGCCGGGAGGACTTCAACCCCCAGAATTCCCCAGCCATCTTTGCTGGCTGGGGAATTCTGGGGTTTGAAGTCCTCCAGGCTTAAAGTTGCCAAGTTTGGAGACCCCTGGTCTAGATCCTCTGGTTTTCTTTCTTTTTAAAGATAGGAATAAGTTTTTACTCCTTCTTGTTCTCCCTATATCTCAAAGACAATGAATTCAGCCAGATCATTAACAATTTTACTATCCTAAATGAAATGTTAGTTTTCTCCCAGATCTAGTCTTGCCTCTGTTCCTCATTTGAACATATAGGTTAGTACTGTGTGTACTTAGATCTTTTCCAGTAGAGACAGATGTAAACAATTCAATCTCAGTGAGGAGATTTAAAGCAGAACTTTTAACTACAAAATCAAGAGGAAGATTGTCTATACTGTGTATTCATTTTGCATTTGAAAGCTATCAGTATCCCTGGTTCTGAATTCTAAATTATTGTCCTCCGATATTAAGAAGAAAGTTTTCCATTTTGAATTACTCACCACAGTATGGTGCTGATGCAGCTGTGGCCAAGTAAACTTTAACCTCTCTAGGTAACGTTTTCACGTTGAGTCCTCCATTGTCCAAAAGTCCTAAATCAACATTATAATACAGAAGAAAAATGAATTTTATGGTGCAGAAGTAAAGAGTGAACATGCAGTTAGTATTGGGTATCACATTTGAGATTTTGTAGGTCTCACTTTTCATTTAAATAGCAAAAGTTAGGTATGAAGAGGAAAAACTCAGATGTTTGTGAATCAGGTGTAATTCCCCTCCTATCCATTAATTATGCCAGCTATAGCACTGACTCTTAGAAGAATCCACACACAGGATATTTTTCTTCCATCAGGGGCAAGCAATATCTTGGGCACCGTGGGTCCAAATGCAGGCTCCAGGCCTTTTTGAGGATGTGGTGAAACCACTAGAGGAACCAATCTTGGGGAGCAGCAGGAACCAATCTTGAGGAGACAGTTTCAGAAATGAGAGAGAGAATTATGACAATGGGAGCAGAGGCTTTTGGAAACCAGATCATTTCCATTTCTACCTTTTAACTTACCCCACCCACCAAATCTGAAAAAGGATATTTTTAGGCTACTCTGTAGAGAGCTGGGAATGTTAAGGCTGAAAATGGGGAACAGTATGTTCTTACAAGTTTCCTTTTTACAAGCTCAGTCTTAATTGGAAAAAAAAGTTGGTATTACCACTGAAGAAGTGTTTGTTAAGTTATGCTTAATGTTAGAATCTTGACTAAGACCCAGCTTGTAAGATCTATTCTGATTTATATTAGAAACCTAAAGTCTGCTATCATAAAACAAGTGTCCCTTTCCTTGGTGCTGAGTGTAAGTGCTCTTCACTCATCCTTGATTGGGCAGATACTTATACTGGCATGAAATTTGCTGTTCTCAAGTCAAATGTTGTCCTTATTGCTTAGGTTTATCCTTCTATTTCCTCTGTTTTCAGTCTCTGTCAGTTGCCTGTCTTCCTTCCAAGATAGTGAACGACAAAGTCTCAATATTTAGAAGCACCTTAAAGCTGTCAGATAGAAGGGGAACACTATTTTAACACTGGAATATCACATGACAACTTAAACCAGTCTTTGTTTGGATTATGAATGAGATAAAAAGGGATATCCACAGAGTATAATTTAAAAAGTCAAGATAGTGGCCATGATTTTGTAATAAAAACTCCAAGCTTCAAACACACCCTTGTGGCTGATCTCTTGAATTTTTGATCATGCCTATACAGTAGACACTCTGATGAAGACAATATCATGGGAAGATAGTAAAAAAAAATGCTCAGAGGTGGTATTCAGCAGATCCTGACCAGTTCTGGAGAACCGGTAGTGGAAATTTTGAGTACTTTGGAGAACTGGCAAATACCACCTCTGACTGGAGATTTTACAGTATCCTTCTAGTATCCTTCCCCTGCCACGCCCACCAAGCCACGCCCACAGAACCCGTAGTAAAAATTTTTGAATCCCACCACTGATAATGCTGCTTTGGCATATTTGTACTGGAGTTCAGTGCAAGTAAGGAAAGGTCTTAGAAAACATACTCATTTTTAAGCACAATAGACAGCCTGACTACTCTATTTTAATTGCCATTTACATTATCCTCATCTCAATTCCAGACCATGTTTTCTGCAGGCTTAATGTGTAACTGTCATGCCATTAAACACAGGCAGAAGATAGACAAGAAAGTGGGCACAATTCATCTTAGCAGCATTTCCTCTTGTCACAGCAAAAATTCAGTTCCAAAATTTACTACTGTAGAAAGACTCTAGGAATCTTGAATCTTAGGATTGGACTAAGTTCTTCAATACAACAATTGATTCCCACTCTTTCTCCCCCCCCGACTCCCGGTGTAAATATTGGTATTTCATTCTTTGTTTTTCTGTTCCTCTTTAAAAATAAACATAAGAATGGGAACAAAATTGCTTTATTACTGCTGCACTCTGATTTACTGTTTACATACTTAGAAAATAAAAAGCAATGCCTGATGGGAAATTGGAATCAAACATTTCAACAACTTACCTACATTTTAGAATTGTTCAGATTTGGGGTATGCAAGTTTTAACTTTGACAGAACTTTCAATAAAATATTATCTCAACAGAGATCTTGATCTCTATATTTTGTGTTCGAAGCGAAAAAATCCTAATACATATTTAACTCCAAATCTAGCCGACTTTCTCAACATAAAAAAAACAGGTAAAGAGCAAAGTTACAGAAAGACCCACCATAGTACAATGTAAAATATAAAATGTGCATCCTATTTCTGTTAATAACTGTTCAACCGAGTGTTTCCTGAAGTCTATATCTTACCTAAACACCTCTTCCTATTAAAGACTTAGAATTCCTATAATTATTATTTGTAGAACTATTATTTTACATATATAGCACAAAATTAGTTATCAAAGCTTAAAATTATTTTGTATATCAATGAAGAGAAAAAAATATATATTCGTAGCACGATACAATCTGTCTTTTTTTGTCTGTTGTATTAGCTGGTTTTGTGTTTCCCTTTTTGTTTTGCCCAATTATACCATTTACTCCAAATCCTGTAAAAATCTGAATCTTCTTTCCCATTGATTTGTAATGTAATCCTCTCTATCTGAGCACAGTCGTATGTTTTAGATATAACTACCAGTAATGGAGGTACTTCTGCCAACTTCCAATATTGGGCCAATACAATTCTTGCCACTGTTAATAGGTGTATTATCAAATATCTCACATCAGGTGGAAACCCTTCCCCTCTCAGACCTAGTAGGAACAATTCTGGTTTCAATTCCAGTTCACATTTGGTAATCTCTTCAATCCATTTTTTGATTTTTAGCCAATAGTGTTTTATTTTTGGGCAGCCCCACCATACATGGAAATACGTACCTATCTTCTCTTTACATTTCCAACATTTAGGATTAGCTGTTGGAAATATTTTTGCTAATCTAGAAGGCGCCAGATGCCATCTGTATATCATTTTATATAGGTTTTCTTTGTGTGCCACTGATTTAGTTTGTGTAAGATTTTTAAGCCAGATTTCTTCTCATTCATCCAATTCTATACTGTGACCAATTTTTTTCCCAGGCAAGCATGGGTCCTTTAATTGTGTTCTCTGCAAATTCATGCTCCAGTAAGAAATTGTATAGTTTAGATATCAAACCTTTGTCTGGGCTCATAAGAATCTTATCGAACTGTGTGTCATTTAATTCAATTCCATATTCTTTTACGTCTTTGTTATATCTTAATTTAATTTGGAAATAAGACCAAGTATCTATAGAAATTCCTTGAGTCACTAACTCCTGCAATGTTTTCAATTTCCCTTCTTTATCTAAAATTTGATGGTACCTAAGTTTTTTAGAGATGTCTAAAGTGTTGGGGTAAAACATTGCTTCCATTGTAGAAAGCCATCTTGGAATTCTAGCTATCAGTTTTTGCCTAATATCAGTCCATATTTTAATTAAAGCATTATGGATAATATGTCTCCTAAAGTATGAATAGGTTTTATTATTAGGGTTCCAAAGGAACACGTGCCAACCTATATGTAAATCATAACCCTCAATTGTTAATATTCTTTTGTTTCTCAGTTTTATCCAATCCTTTATCCATATTAAAGAGGCTGCTTTATAATATAATTCCCAGACTGGTAGTCCAGGATGCTTTTGGCATCCTGTAGAAATGTTTTTTTTATTCTTGCTTTCTTTCCTGCCCAAATAAACTTTGCAACAACTTGTCTAGTTCCTTGAAAAAAAAATTGCCTAATAATATAAGAATCGTTTGGAATAAGTATAAAATTTTTGGTAGAACATTCATCTTAATTGTTGCTATTCTTCCTAAAATGAAATCTGTAGTTTATTAAGATCTTGATTTCATTTGTCATCTGATGGGAAGCACATATCTTAACTGCATTCACATCCCAAATTCTCAAAGTTTAGATGCTGAGATCACTGCAGAAGTAACATACCGATTGTGGGACATGAGAGCAAGAAAGGATTGGAGCAATCTATACAGTGACCAGCTAAGAAATTCTTGTAACTGGAACAAGGGAAAGCCATCACTGGGCAGGAATCTTTCAAGACACTGATGTAGAAATACACAGCCCTCAGATGGTCACAGATCAGGTACTGGTAGCCTGAAAAGGGAAAGAGACAGAGTGTATGAAGTTGCATATCAGTCATCATTTTAGTGAATGATGCCATTTCTCATTATTCTTAATTTCTTTGTTGGCCATCAAAATATCAATCTGATTACCATTTCACTATTTTTTTAAAAAATTTTTTAATTCTCATAACAATTGAAAAGCAGTAAAAAGGGGGAAATAGCCTGACAATGGGGAAGGGGGTTGTTGGTAATTTTGATTTGTCTTGTCTGCTAGCAACTTCTTGGATTAATCCCTACAGTTTTCATGGCAAGATTGCCTGCTTTTTAGGGCTATGAGTGAATGACTGACCCTACGTCACCCAGTTGGTTTTGAGCTTTATGTTCTTAGAGTTTCTGACCTGATGCCTTAACCAGTACATTAAATAGTATAGGAATCTTTTCTTTAAAAATGATCCAAATTAATGAATGTCCCTTTCCTTGCCTTTAAAAAAAACACCAGAGATTAAATCAGTGGTTTTCTAATCATTTTTTAAAAAAAATCTAAATCATTTTGGTTAAAAAAATGAAATAAAAAGCTAAAATATAAACTTAAGAGAAAGAGATTTTTAATTCAGGAAGATGCCAAGCTCTCGATTTTCCAAATTCAAGTACAAATTCTTGACTAAGGTCCTTTCCCACTGCTGGATTGCTTACCACTTATCCCTGAGTTAATAGAATATTGTAGCAGCCTGACTTTTCATATTCCCAGTGCTGATAGCTATCCTGATTGCTTCTACTGTATTGCCTCTGCAGTTATTGCAGCCTTCTGTATTTGTTCCAAAATAATGAGTGACAAAGTCTAACAAATTGTGTATACTCTGAAACCGTCCTTGAACAGTATTAGAAGAAGGGAGAAAAAGCTATTTTAATTATTGGAGACTACTTAATAGAATCTCATAGACATGGGAACTCCACAGAAAAAAAGTGCTGCTTGCTCAGTTTGTGCTATGGTTTGATAGAAAGTGGAAAAGACCCTCAAAGGGAAAAATTATCAGGGATTTCCCCTTAAATTCCCTTACTGAACCTTTCTGGCAACCTCCTGTTAATCCCCATTTGATACAGATATCCCTGATGAGATTATATCTACTGTATCTGTGCAAGATACACTGTTTTGACAGAAAAGCAGCTTCAAATAATCACTCAAGAACCATTATTACCAGACAATATGAAACGGGGACATCCAGGCTGATCTTTTCCTCCATTAAGATAGTAATCAATGTGCCCCACAGGTATTCGGATACCAAAATCTAGGGGGGGGAATCTGTGTTAGAATTGTTTCTAAATGATGCAAGTATCTATAGCAAAGCTGTAGCTGGAAGCACTGATCACACATATGTAGATACATATAGGCATGAAACAGATATTTCCACAAGATAATTTTCCCCCAGAATATTTCATCTAATTCTGTTCCAAATATTGGCCACTCAAATAAAAGAAAGCCAACTGTTGAAACACACAAAATATGCATAAAACTGAACTGTGTAAAGTATTATAGTTACTGTTTAACTTTAATTGCAAATAGTAAAATTCATTATGAAGAAGTTTGAACTTCAAAAGACTGCAATTTTTAAAAAGGTAAAAAAATCCCTCTAGTATCACAGTGATGGCAGGCGAAGCGACCCCAAATCATTTATGTGCTAGGTCACCCCAACAATTGCAAAATTCCTTCCTTTGGGATAGATGGAATAGCCAGGTCACAACTGTTCTCCTGAAACCCAGGAGACAAAGAATAGAGTGGATTTCTAAAGGGAAATGTTCTAAAGTTAGGGGCAGCAATTGAGAACCTTTGTTTCCAAGGTTCTCTCAGATGGCATCCCTAACAGGCAGGATTTAGAAGATGTTTGATACTTGGTTGTTTTGCAGTCTTCACTGGTGGGAGAGATCCAGGGCTAGTGCCATGGCGCTTCTTTCTTTTCCCCATGCCTTGATAATCCTCAGCCAAACAAAAACTTTTGTCTGTGTTGTGGTCTATGCTGTTATCTTCTCTGGAAAATGTTATTTAAATAAAAAGGATCCAGTGGGAGTACTAAAAATTGATAAAATAAAATAAAACCAAGAGGAGCTTCTGCAGCACGCTCCAGCAGCCGGCTCCACTCCCACGGACCCTGATGTTTGATACTCTTTGATTTGATTAGATGAGCAGATGCATAGAAGAGAAGATCTGGATCCTTAGTGGACCAGAAGCTGATTGGCAATAAGTGCAGTCTGAAAGCAATGGAGTCACACATGGGTAACCAGATACTCCATCATAGCCCAGACCATTGCATTCGATACCAACTTTATATTTCAAATGCTTTCCAAGGCAGCCCATTTGTACAACATTGATAATAATCTGAGCAGGAGGTGACTAGGGAATGAGTGACTATGAGCAAGAATTCCCAATTCTGGAATAATCACAATTAACACCCAAAATGTAATTGTACAAAAAAGCCCCTTGAGCCACAAAACCAACTGCTGCTTGAGAAAGAGCAGAAGGCTGCCCAGATTGCATACCACTTGTGTATGAGAGAGAGTTCAACCCCATTCAGAGCTCAAGGTAGTCTAGTACTACCCTGGAATTGTTGGTCCATAAACCCAAAGTCACCCCAGCAGAAAAAGTAAGATGAGACAGTAAGTAAGATGAGTAGCTGTGACAGACAAACAGCATCTATTAGTTGTGATTATTATCACATCTTAAAAAGTGGAAATTAATAGCAAACAATGATTTCCAAGGATACAAAAACAATTTTAGAAATGTTATTGTCCTTAAAAAGAAATAAAACTGAAATATGATTGGAAAGCAGGTCATTAGCTTACTATCCGAATCTGTGTGAATGGCTTCTACAAAGAGAGCATCCCCAGGATCCAGACGCTCCTCAGGGCTGGCTCTTGTGTATTTTGGCCCAGCTGGATCCAGAGCTGAAACATGAGGAACAATAAGTGGCAACCAGTTACACTTTTCATTGGGTGAATTTGGAGGACAGCAAGTGATTGTGGGGTACAAGGTCACCTGAAATTGAGCATTTGTGATTCAGAAGGCAGCGCCTGAATTGTTGAGACAGAATTGAACTGTGGCATTTTTCACAAGAAACAAAAACAAAACTAAATTCTTCAATCATCATAATTATCCTTTCCATATTGCTATTACTATTATTTTGTTTCTAAAAAGCTTTGAGAGATGGGATGAGGAATCATCTCAAATCACAATGAAAACATTTCTTTCAATAAAATGTTAAAAAAAGAAATGTCCCTTATGTATAGGAGCTTTACTTGATACTATTGCTAAACCTCTACATCTATAATTATTGGGAACTGTTATGTATGTAGGTTTGAATGTTATTGGTTTAGTTTGAATTGTTCTTGTAAAATGTCAAATATGATTGGTTTAAAAAGTGCGGGAAAACCCTGCACTCTGATTGGCTGGCAACTACGGCTGCTGGCTATAAGTAGCAGCCGTAGCCCAGCCAAGTTGGGTCCATTCGAGCTGTAGTCACTTAATAAACTCTTCACTGAAGCTCTTCGTCTGACTCTTCATGCAAACTTAACACTGGTGACAAGGATGGGATTCCCCTGAAGAAGAGACGCGTGGAAGACAAGCAGAAGAGCGAGATGGCTGCGCTGAACACCCCCAGCCCGTTCGATCCAGCGGCAGAAGACTGGGAATCGTATGCAGATCGCTTCCAAATGTATTTGGAAGGAAACGACCTCGCCGACATCCCCGAGAAGCAGAAGAGGGCAGTATTTCTCACTCACTGCGGTCCGGCAGTCTTCAAGATGGCGAAGGCATTGGTGGGAGCTGCAGACTTGAAGGTAATGGAATGGCCTGATTTAGAAAAGCTTTTAAGAGCCCATTACGCCCCACAAGTATCGTGCCTCATTAAGAGACACAAATTTTATCGTCGGGATCAAGGGGAAAGCGAAAATGTTAACGACTTCATGGCAAGTTTAAGGGACATTGGGGGTGCTTGTGAGTTTACCAACTTAGAAGAGGCCATGCGGGATTGGTTTGTTCTAGGCCTTAAAGATAAGGTCTTACAGAGCAAATTACTAATGAAACCTAAGATCACGTTTAAGGAGGCCATAGAGGAAGCTGTTTCAGCGGAAGCAACCAAGTCCTCAGCAGCAGCCATGAAGAAAATTAACAAGGCCTCAAGCCATTCTGATGTGGAAAAGTCCACAACAACCCATTGCGAGCAAATAGATTCTGATTCAGACTGTAGTGAGGTGGAGGAAGGAATTTATAGACTCAGAATGGAGAAGAAAAGGAAAGACCTTAGAAAAAGAGGCAAGAATTTTATTGCAGAGGCTGTGGGGGTCACCCCACACTGAATGCAAGTTTTAGACACCATCTGCCTACGTTGTGAGAAAAGAGGTCACCTAGCAAGAGTCTGCAAATCATCCAGAACTCCACCTAGTAGGAAGAAATTTCCTGAGAAAGAATTCAAGCCCAACAACTTCAGTGAGAAAATGGGGCAACTCAGAAGCAAATGGGAAGAATGAAACTCATCAAACAATCACCATTGGTCATTCTTCACCCTTAAGAAGCAGAAAAGTACATGTGAAGGTACTCATTGAAGGAAGGCCTTGCCAAATGGAAGTGGACTCAGGCTCCTATTTATCTATGGTGTCATGGGACACTATTCACAGGCTACTTCCCAACATTCAGAAGAAACATTTCCAGAAGCAAGCACTGACTCTTAAAGACTACCAAGGGAACAAGATTCCAGTAGTTGGAACAAGAGAATTCAACGTGAAGTTCAAAGGCCACACCAAACGTTTGCCCCTGACCATCGTGGACAAGGATCGCCCAAGCTTGCTGGGACTTGAGTGGTTCAATCCACTAGGCATCGAGGTGACTGGCATCAATCACGTGAGCAACTCTGAATGGGAGGAGGCCTTGAAGTCTGAGTTTCCAGAGGTCTTCAGCGAAGGATTGGGCAAGTATATAGGGACCCCTATCACTTTCAACCTAGATCCCAGGGTGCTACTATCCTGTCACCAAGAATGCTGAGGTGGACTGAATTTCTTGCTGCTTATTCATACAAACTTATCCACAAGCCTGGCAAGGACATTGGACATGCTGATGCACTGAGTCGTTGCCCACTTCCTTGCCACAAGGAAGACTTTGAACCTGAAACACACACCTTTTTCCTAGAAACTGTTGCCAAGCTTCCCGTGCATGCTGCTGAAATTGCCAAGAGACTGCCAAAGACACTTTATTGGCTCCTGTTATAGGCTGGATTAAGAAAGGTTGGCCTCTTCAAGATCTACCTCACCTGGCTCAACCTTTTAAGTCCAGGCAAACTGAATTATCTGTATTAAGAGGATGTATTTTGTGGGGTAACAGGGTGGTTATTCCTGCAAAACTGCAAAAAGAGGTTTTGGAAATGTTACATGAGGGTCATCCTGGTATTGTCAGAATGAAGGGATTGGCCAGGAGTTATGTATGGTGGCCAGGTATTGACAAAATGGTTGAAAACTGGGTTGCATCTTGTCCCAACTGTCAGGTAGTCAGGCCTGCCCCACCTCAGCCCCCACACAGGAATGGGAATGTCCTAGGGGCCCATGGTCTAGGATTCACATTGATTTCGCAGGCCCTACCAGAGGCACACCTTTCTTATTCATAGTAGATGCATATTCCAAATGGCTAGAGGTAATTCCTATGGCATCCACCACAACTGATGCTGTCATCAAGCAGCTCAAAAACTTTTGTAACCCACGGGTTACCTGATGTTCTTGTCTCTGACAATGGCCCTCAATTTACATCCAACCTTTTGAATCCTATTTAGCACAACAGGGTATCAGACATGCCCTCACTGCCCCTGGGCACCTTCGCTAATGGCTGGGCTGAACGCATGGTACGTTTTACCAAGGAGAAGCTTCAGCAACTGGGTCCTGGGACATCACTGAGAAAGTTGAAAAACTTCTTAGTGTTCAGCACATCACTCCTAACCCATCTAATAACTTATCCCCAGCAGAGTTGTTGATGGGTAGGAAACTTAGGTCTTCCCTTGACCGCCTTCATCCCACTTACGCAACGCCACTAGATTCCACTTCCAAAGTTTGCACGTTCAGTGTGGGTGATTCTGTTTATGCTAAGAACCTTATGGGTGAACCATTATGGATTCCTGCTGAGATAACTCAAATCACAGGCCCTCGTTCTTACAGGGTGCAAACAGAAGATGGACTCCTCTGGAGCAGGCACATTGATCAACTTAGATCCAGGTTCTCTCAGGAACATCGCACTTGTTCCTCTCTAGTTCCCTCACCTGATGTCAATTCTAGGGGGGAAGGGGAGGAACAGGAGGAAAATCAGCAAGCAAGAATCAACCCCATGTGTAACGAGCCATTACGACAGGAACCATTCCAAAACCTGTCACTGTTTACATCTTTTGCCAAAACCAACTAGATGTTTTGTCAGCACAATAGCCTAACAGAAGGTTGATACAATCTACGCTTCTACAAAGTTGAATAAGGGAAACAGGACAATACACTATTCATCAAACTCTCATAAAGGAAGATACTAAATCCATAATGGTTTTTAGATATGTAAGAATAAAGTAAAGCATGTAACAAATTTAAAGACATATATTACATCACAGTTTTGGCACCACAGATCTTGTGGCTTCACATTGGCCTAATGTTTGGACATTCTTATTTCTTCAAAGTACCATAGCCTATAATCATCCTAACCAAAGTTCACCCATACTCTGTGATTACTTATCACAGAGTAATAATTTTTAATTTTATACAAATTAATTTATAAGAAAAATATGTTATTTTTTGTTATTATAAGGATATGTTCAATTGCTCAGGTTTATTACAGTTACTGACCAATCTTTATACAAAGCTAAAATAATAAAATACCAAGAAATTAATAACAAAAAAGAACTAAGAAAATAGATGGATGAAATACATAAAAACATTTAAGTGCAATCTTTAAAATACTAAAAGAGAACTAAAGAGAAATAAGATGTTAGCAATACAATATTAATAACATATAATTAAAGGTAAAGGTTTCCCCTTTCCAATTGTGTCTGACTCAGAGGGGGGTGCTCATCTCTTTTTCTTAACCAAGTGAGACACCTTTGTCCAAGGACATTTCTGTAGTCATGTGGTCAGCATAACTGTATGCCAAGGCGCACAGAATGTTGTTACCTTCCTACCAAAGTGGTACCTATTTTTCTACTCGCATTTGCATGCTTTCGAACTGCCCAGTGGGCAGGAGCTGGGACAAGTAACAGGAGCTCACCCTGTCACATGGACCTTGGGTCTCAAACCCAGGCTATCAGCTTACCAGCTGGCAATCTCAGTGTCTTTAACCACTGAACCATTGTGCCCCAAAATATAATTAGTTAAGAACTAAATTAAGCACTCTTCAAATATCAGTATATTAAGTAAAATGTCATAAACCACACTAACATATTTTCACCTTGCTGCTTTCCTTACCAGTAATTCTTCCAAGGTGGCCTTCATAGAATTGGCCCACCAGGCCCCCAACATGTGCTCCAAGGCTCACCCCAATAAGGTGGATGGATGACTCTGGCACCCCCATAGCCTGAAGTTTGGGAAGAATAATAATTAGGACTTTTTCTTCTAAATGCCCTCAAAACACACAGATAACCCTCCCCAGCAATCTAATCAATTGGTTTTGGTTTTCTCTGGACTACATTGGATCCAGTAGTTTTTCAGGGTGTTCTACTTACCAGTAACTTGCGGATAAAACTAGAAATTTCCAGTCCCAATTTCATAACATTTTCCACTGCAGTAGGATAGGCTGCTGTGGCTCCCTGAACCCAGTCTACAGCAATCACATTGACTTTGGCTACCTCTAGGAAGGCTCGAATCAGTGCATCTATCCATGACGGTTTGGTGCCTAGTGCCCTAAAGAGAAATACAAGCAAGATAATGTGTGAGGGCATTTCCATTTATAAATAAAGGCCTAATATGCAGGGTTTAATATCCAACAAATCATGAGACCCTCAATTAACAGTAAAGCTAATGGCTCAAGCTGTATTCAAAGCAGATATCTCAGCTTCCTGGAAACGTAAGTTCTTTTTCAAAATTTGGCTTATTCAACAGCATGTTCATAACCAAGATTTGTCTCTTTACTAGATAATAATGAAGACATATACTGTATACAGAGAGTATACAGAAGTCAAGGGTCACATCTGTGCCTAGGATTAAGATTCTAGCGTTTTTCCTTCTTCTTTCACTATTCAGTGGATACCTTGCTGGGTGCTTTGTGTTGACATAAAAGCTCTCTAGCCTAGGAACCACTGGCTCCTTCTTGACTACATTTCATTCATCTCTTGCAGAACATCCTTTTTTATATTCTTCTTCTTCTTTTCCTCTTATGGGTCTGGAAGTGCCAGATGTTCCTCCTTCCATTTCTATTTTTCCCACCAGTCAGAATTTTCATTATTTCATGCATCTCTATCCATTGCTCCTTCTGTCACTTATTTGCAGGTAATGCAAATGTTTAATCTCTTCTACTTCTGTTATGAGGAACCTCTCCATTCCAGAACTCTCCCACCATCTTCAAATGTAGCAATTTCTGCTTCTCATTAGTCATACAAAATTCTCCCTCTCCTGTCCATAAAGATGTCAGAACTGCTGACAGGTGAGTGGGAACTGCAGTAGAAATGAATGCAGATGAAGAATGGGAGCTGCATGAGCACCATCTGGTTACTCCTCAAAATGGCTAGTAACTGGGTATCATTTTCAGCAAATGAAATATTTCAGCCTGCCCCTCCTGCACTAAGTCCAAAATATCTTCCAACTCAGATTCTTCTTTCCTTCACAGGATGTGGGAGGTTTGAGGGAAGAGATGTGCAAAAGATAAGAGGGGGGGCAGAGCTTCCAGGGCCCAGAGAGAATGATGGAAAACTATGCTTTCAGTGTGAGGGGTAGCTGTAGGCAAAAGCTCACAAGAATGACATGTGTAGCTACAAAGAATGGTCCAACTAGTAGGACCTAGCTAGCAGTGCAGTGCCAGGGAAATGGAGCCAACAGAGCAAGTTTTTAAGCATTTAGCAGCACACTGACTTTGGAGAGTCAGTCATTAATAATCAATCTAGTGGCTCTATTCCCTTAGGTATGTACAGTATATTAATAGATATACCTTAATAGATTATACAGATTACTATTCATTGTTAAAGCAATCTCAATTATCAATCCATTACTTAATCCCATAATGTCAGTCCTTCAAGGCAGTCCAGACAAGAAGCTCAAACCATGAATATTAACAAACTTTTATTGTAAGTTTACAATAACAGAGTCTAGCAAGTCTGAAAGCACTTCTCCCCTCCTTCACAGTTACTTTCCAGAAAACTAGGGAGGGCCCTTTCTGAAATGCTTCTCATGCCCCCCTTTCCTTCTGTGGTCTGAGATGCCTTTGGCATGATGGTTGTCTAGGCTGCGGCTTTTTCTCCTCTCTCCCAACATCATCCCCATATACAATTACACATAATGTGGAGGGCGTATGTTTATTTTTGAATGTTTGTACCTGAAACCATGAATGATTATTTTAGTTCCCAAGCTGGCATTGAATCCAACCTCCTGGATGTCCTCCTGTTGTGAAAGCAACTGTCCACAGCTGGGATTGGAAAATGGAAACAGAAGAAATCGAACTTGGAGATTTGTACCCCATAGTAAATGTGCAGATTGGAACTCAGCACATTCTTGATTTTTCATAGTATTTTTAGACTCTGAAATGTAGCAATAACAATAATAAACATTAATAATAATAATAATAATAATAATGTTAATATGACAACATTAGGAGAGGCATCTTTCAAGGAAACTCATTTAAATTCTTATTATTTGTCACAGCTATGATTCCAGTTTCAGAGATTTTGAAGAAAACAAACCTTGACTATCAAACAGCAAAAAATACTAATAAAATCTCACATGCTCTTTATATGGATGATCAGAAGCTTTATGGAAAATCAGAAGTGAAATCCAGCCACCGACAAACACTGTAAGATTTTTTAGCACAGGTATAGCAATGGAATTTGGCCTAGAGAAATGTACTACAGTTGCAATAAATTGGGGTAAATGGAATTGAAATGCTGAATGGTTAAACATTAGAAACCATCAGGATGAAGCCTACACGTATCTGGGCATTTTACAGTTGGATAACATCCAAGCACGGACAAATTAAAAGGTTGATTGGTAAAGAATACATCCAAAGAGTGAAAGAACTGCTTAAAGACTAACTTGAACTATGGAAATGCAATCAAAGCTGGGCCATGCCTGTGATATAATATATTGCTGGATTATTAACTGAACACAAGCTGAACTGGATAGTTTGTAGCAAAAAACAAGAAAAACAATTACTATCACTATGAATTATATCCCTATAGTGATATTGATAGATGATGCATGCCCAGCAGAAATAGGCACAGAGGTTTAGTTCAAGTC
>CM019149.1:192684086-192793748 GCA_009733165.1 Naja naja | reverse complement strand
CAGGATGCTTCAATAGCGGCCTTCAGCTCTTCTGCATTGTTCGGTCTCATGTCTCTCATCTTTCTCTTGGCAATGCCCCATAGATTCTCCATGGGGTTCAGGTCAGGTGAGTTTGCTGGCCAATCAAGCACAGTAATGCCATGGTCATTGAACCAGATTTTGGTGCTTTTGGCAGTGTGGGCAGGTGCCAAGTCCTGCTGGAAAATGACGTCAGCATCCCCATAAAGCTCGACTGCAGAAGGAAGCATGAAGTGCTCCAAAATCTCCTGGTAGACAGCTGCGTTGACCCTGGACTTAATGAAGCACAGTGGACCAACACCAGCAGATGACATGGCTCCCCAAATCAACACAGACTGTGGAAACTTCACACTGGACTTCAAGCATCTTGCAGTCCGTGTGCCTCTCCATTCTTCCTCCAGACTCTGGGTCCTTGGTTTCCAAATGAGATGCAAAAGTTGCTCTCATCAGAAAAGAGGACTTTGGACCACTGAGCAACAGACCAGGTCTGTTTTTCTTTAGCCCAGGTAAGATGCTTCTGATGACATTTGAAGCCCATGTCCAGGATCCGTCTGTGTGTGGTGGCTCTTGATGCACTGACTCCAGCCTCAGTCCACTCCTTGTGAAAGTCCCCAACACTTTTGAATGGCCTTTTCCTGACAATCCTCTCCAGGCTGCTGTCATCCCTGCTGCTTGTGCACCTTTTTCTTCCACACTTTTCCCTTCCACATAACTTTCTATTAATGTGCTTTGATACAGCACTTTGGGAACATCCAACTTCTTTTGCAATTACCTTTTGAGGCTTTCCCTCCTTATGGAGGGTGTCAATGATGGTTTTCTGCACAACTGTCAGGTCAGCAGTCTTTCCCATGATTGTGATTCCTACTGAACCAGACTGAGAGACCATTTAAAGGCTCAGGAACCCTTTGCAGGTGTTATGGCTTAATTAGCTGATTAGAGTGGGACACTTTGAGCCTAGAATATTGCACCTTTTCACAATATTCTAATATTCTGAGATTGTGGATTTGGGGTTTTCAAGAGCTGTAAGGCATAATCACAATTATGACAAATCATGGCTTGACCTATCTTGTTTTGCACGTAATGAGTCTATCTCATATATTAGTTTCACCTTTTAAGTTGCATTACGGAAATAAATGAACTTTTGCACGATATTCTAATTTGTCGAGTTTCACCTGTATTAACAAAGATGCTTTCTCCCAAATTATAGAACTGTCACTTTTAGTATCCTGTTGCTTCAAAAGTGGTAGCCACCATGGACTGTGAGATTAACACGGAAACTTGCTCTGATTTGACAAATCACATCTCTGTTGCAGAACATTATTAAGATAAACTGATATCTGCAATCTCATTCTATAAATCCCACTCCAAATCCTATTTATTTTGAATTTGATCTCTTCTTGCTACAGGAAATATGTCTTTAGGCCTATTTTGGTTCACATAGGAGAGATTTGCAAAGATTTGACCAGATGGTATCTTATGCTCATGAAGTTCATACAGATGTTCTGTTAGCTCTCTATGGCAGTGGACCCCAACCTTTGGGCACCAGGGACTGGTTCCATGGAGGTTTTTCTGCAGACTAGAGGGCACGTGGTTTTGCATGCTGCCTGCATCTTGCAGGTGGGGCTTCACTCGTTTGCGCAGCCCACTTTCTGGCATGCTGTGGACCAGTGCTAGTCCACAGACTGGGGGTTGGGGACCCCGCTTTATGGTGTTCTATAGTTACAGCAAGAACAAGGAAAAATAGCCACATGCTGTATAGCTCCACAGATTTAAGTGCAGCAGTATTGCTGCTTACAAAATAAGTAGCAAAAAGCATCTTAAAATTCATTTCTGTGACTTGCTGATGTTCCTTTTCTGAAGTACACTTATGAGCAGGAAAGGAGCTTATGTAACTTAAGAAGCCAGTATAACTTATCAGCCTGGGATTTAAGGTGGGGATGACTAATACTACAGGACCAGTAGTTCAAGGGCAAGGCACACGAAGCACTGTTTATGGATATTCATTTGTCTTGATAAACCTTCACTTGTTTCTGAATACCTACTGTCAGTATCCAATGAGAACAGGGCTTCCACACTATCCATTTTGCTGCCATTATGTATCCTTTGAAGAAACCTCAAAAGCCTCCTGGTCTGGTCCACTTTTTTTTGCCTTTAAGTTGGCTAGCACTCTGCTCTTCCATGGTGCACGTGCCCACCTTCTCCTGAATTACCATGAATAAGAGAGACAGATTCCTCTTCTGATCCATCTTTATTTGTAAAAGTCCAGACATAAAATCTTAACATTTCTTTAAAAGGCACATTAAAAACTATTGTATTTTCCACCCCAAAGCCTGGACTATATTAACACTACCCATTTTTTTCCATTGCATTATTCTTCGTCACTTTCAGTTGCTGTCATCCTCCAAAGATTCCCTCTTCCTGCATTTCAGGAGCAAAAAAATGGAAGGAGGACAAGAGTGCAACTACCTCTGGTCCAGCAGTCCTTTAGTAATAGGTTTCTTTTTCCACCCAGCCTAGAGGAGAAAAGCAAAGACATCAGGTTGTATGTGCCATAGTTTAAATATCAGATTAATTAATTCTTGATATAAAACAACAAATTAGAGAACACACAATACTGAGGTCTCAAAGCACAGGCAAATAAGTTAAATATAGTGTTATTATGTAAATTCATGCCAACACCTGGGCTTCCAAGATACTAAAAGGAACCTGTCTCATTCATAAAGTAATAGCAATAGTAGTTGTTGTTGTTATCGTCCTCCTCCTCCTCCTCCTCATCATCATTTCACATCTGAGTCTTTAGAGAGCTTTCTAGATGAGCACAATGAGTCTCTGACACCCTAGTATATTATTGAGTAAATAGTTGCTTACCTCCAGGGCTGCGTCTGAGGATTAGTTTTCTTACTTCATCATAGACAAAGATGAGGAGAGAATAAGGGAAAGCACAAAACCACCACGAAGGTCTGCAAGGTTAGAAAAATAGTTGTAGTACATAGCTGTATGACATAATTGATGGTTAGCAAAAGCTCAGTAGCTTCAAAAACAAGAATGAACATATAATTAAGAGGAAGCCCAGATCCATTCCTTTAATCACTGAATTAAAAATGATCAAAATTATGCTAAATCCAGCAATAGCGACTGAGGAATAGATGAGCTAATTATCAACTTTAAAGACCCAACATTACTCAGGTTTATTACTTACTTCAATGGGTACATTCTCAAGGCAACATCCATTCCTGGGCAGTAAGAGAGGAAGGCAGCAAGAGCAGTTTCTTCAAAGAGACCAAATATTAGGATCTTGTTCCTGTGGAAGCATTAAGAGATCAAAGTTGATCTTGCAGGCTCTTCAGCTTGCAAACATTTTTCCAAGGCTGCTGGCCTACATTACTTCCAAGCTGAGTGATATTCAACAATGCAAGGGTCACAGGAAAAAATGCCTCTGTTACGAGTCTGCTACTTACTTCATTCCTTGCTGGAAGACAGAATTCCTTCTGGTCTTACAGATAACCAAGTCTGCCCACTGTACCACCACAATGCTGACAAAGAATGCTGTGTGGCAAGTGAATTCTACAATTTTCCTTTGCTGGTAAGTCTAAAGAAGATTAAGAGAAAAGATCAAGAAGTTATTGGGCTTCCTCCTTACAGTCAATGAAACAAAGACCCACTGGGCATGGGGATTTAGTAATGACTGGTAGTAGTTTGCTTAAGCTAAATACAAACTCACCCACTGCTGTCCATAGCTGTCCTCCACATCATTTACCCATCGGTCATCCCATATCACTCTAATCCCTAGTAAAGAGGATGGCAAGAAGCCATTCTCTGCGAGGATTACAAAGTATGTGAAGAAGCCACCCAAGGCTTGGATCATCCCTAAACGAGTAAGACAGAGGTGAGAAAATGTTAGCAGTACTTTTGGAACACACATTCCAAAAACATGGCCGTCTCTTTTGTGTATTATTTTAAAACCGTCTCATGAAATTAAAAATATCTCATCATCTTCCAATTAACATAAACGGGGATCATTTTTGTGGTACACATTTATTCAAATGATCTATTTGCATAAAACTTTTTAAGGATGAAATATCAGCTGCTGCTGTACTGATCTTTGTGAAAAAATATACAAGACTGCAACTTTCCAAATTCCAGCGGAGTCTATCTTCATTATGTCGAAGGACTAGTTTTTCTTAAGGTCTCTTGCACAACGTAACTGTACAGAGGGCTATGCAAGATGGCCATTCCAGCAACCAGCACTGCCCTCTTAAAGATACCTCCAAGAGAGTTGTTAACCCCTAGTCCCAACATCCAGTTGGTTCCCATCTAGGTCTCTTACTTATACTCACCTTTCCCACTGAAGAATTCACCTGCCCTTTCCCTAGTTGTACAATATAATGTACCGTCTTTTGCAGTTTCCCTTAATGATGTTAGCTTTCAACATTATTAGCACACTAAATTTCAATAGTATACAGATTATGATTAATGAGCCTCCGTATCAGCCACAATCCTGCATACACTAATTAGATTTCTATTAGCAATTGCATTTTTTCTTGTGAGAAGTGCAAGAGTGCACACCTCCCCTAGCATATGAGGAAATATAGAGTTGCAAGCCTTATCAATAGAAACTGATCTCTGAAAACTAGTACAGACTGCTCTGGATACTTCCACAGATGTGGCATCAAATTTCAAGGTGATGTAAGCCACATTCTATATGTGAGGTTAGAAAATTTGTCACAGTGGATAATGGGGGTTTCACTGTCTCCCCCAGTTAAATTCTAACATGCAAAATATAACTTGGTGGTGGGGAAGAGAAAAATGTATATAGGAGAGAAGCAGAATAGTATGAATGGCATGTCCTGCACCTATTTTAGATTTTATGTTAACTCTTCCAACTTCCCTGCTTACCTTCCATTAAAAGAATGCAATACTTTAAAAAGTCTGCTATCTAGAGGAGCTTCCAGTGATGCAGGGAGGACAAATGGTGGTGTAGAAGTCTGGCTCTGGGGCTTCTAAACCCGTTTTTGCTGCTTGGTACGACCCCTCAGGGGTGCATGGTTCCTGTAGAGAATTGTGCTGGTGTCAGGAGACTCAGGCTTCGGTGAGAGGGGAGGGCAACCCCCTACCGCAGCAAAGAGATACTCTGCAGAGACTAAGCAGCAACAGATCACCGGTTCATAATGGCGACCCCATAGTCCAAACGATCACCTAAGAGGGGAAGTGAGTGAGCGACTAATTCTGGTGGTGAAGGAAGAGGTTTGTCTGGAAAACTCAGTGAGAATTGGACAGTGTGCCTGATTGTGAAAGTGCCGAGAGATATCGGAAGTAGCAAGAAGCCGATAGGAGCCTGGTTAGAAGCGGCGAAAGGGAAACGTGAAAGTGAAAGGGCTCATTGGAGGAGCTGAAGATTAACTGAAGATTAACTGTAGTGGCTGCAACGAGAAGGGGGCTCAGATTGGGGAAATCTGCTACATGGATACTAATTGGAAAAAAAAGTTTGTCACACGGTGGGAGGGGGTTTTCTGTGATCTGTGATCGTTTTTGTTTGGAAAGAGAGAGATGGCCATCGGGGAGGAAGGGAAAGGATCTGAAGATTTGAAGTGGACTAGAAACTGGTGATTTAAGAAGAAACTAATAAGTGAGCTAAACTCCTATGGACAAATGAGCTTTGGTGGCTCAGGCTGTTAAATGCCTGCTCTTAAGATCCAGCGGTCTACAATTACTGTAGGCTCGAATCCCACCAGGCTCAAGGTTGACTCAGCCTTCCATCCCCTCGGGGTAGGTAAATTGAGGACCCAAGATTGTTGGGGGCAATAAGCTGACTTTGTAAAAATGCTGCTTAGTAATAAGCAGGCATATACAATGGAATGAAGGCTATTGCTGAGCACATTGGGTTGTGCTCCAATTGTAAGCAGCCCTGAGTCTCCGGAGAAGGGCGGCATATAAATGTAATTAAAAAAAAAAACACGAGTAGCTGCTGGAGGAAATATTGATGCATTGATTTTTGGAAAGTAAACTTTCGCAAACTTAGGAGGAAATGAGAAGCACAATTTGCTAAGTGCATTGAGACTTTAAAAATCCATAAATGTGACTCAGCAATTTCCTTCTGTCTTGAAGCAAGGAACGAAACTATTCTGTTGTAGAGACAGAGATCTACATAATTATCTGAAGACTCTCTTGCTTCTTTTTTCTTCTTTAAACTTCTTTTAGAAATTTCTCTCTTTTGAATTTTGGATAATAGGATTGATTGCTTTATACTTTGTTATGTGTTATATACGCATTGATTGACTGATTGAAGAGGGAAGGATATTTGAGTGGCATAATTGAGAGGTGTTTGGATTAATTATATAGTAATATTTGAATATATTCACCTTATCTTTTTAAATCACTAATTAACTTTAGGGGTTTAACTTATCTTTACTTATAAATCTATTTATGTGTATTGATGAATTCTGCATAGCACTATGATATAAGATTATACTGTTTTATAATATTTATAGATATATATTTTGATATTCATTTGGAACAGTATAAGATATACAGAGATAACAGATAGAAGTTGTATATGAATTAAGAATTAAGAGGATAGAAGAAAGTACTTATTATAAATATCAATAAGTTTTTATAAATACTAACTTTTTTATAAAATTAAGGAATAGTAACAGAAGTATATTAACAGAGCTAATTTGGAGTTGGACTTAAATTAGAGATTATATTGGATACCACCTCTATCTTCAAGGTGGGCAAATATAACAAGGAAGCTAAGGAGTTAATAAATAGATATTGTAGAGAATTAGTTGGTTAGACAAATCAGCTTATTGGTTAACGCTGTAATATAATACAGTATATAAGAGTTGGATGCTGATTTGGGACAACGTGCTGAACATAATACAAAAACAAAAACAGATTTTAGGAGAAATGACTTCTTTGATTGCCACAACACTTAAGATGGGAAAGAAGATGACAATAACAGCTTCGACGGCAACACCTTCACTGTCAGCACAGAAAACAATTGAAGAAACACTGACAACGGAGAAACAACCTCTCATAACTAATGCCAGTATTCATTCGGTATTAATTACATTACAAGAATCCATGTCCAATTTACAAGAAATAATGCTTAAAAATCATAGAGAAATTAGGGGAGATATAAATGAATTGAAAGAAGAAATGGGGAAACTTAAAGGAGAAATGAAAGGAGACATTCTGAAACTAGATGAAAAAATTGGAACGATTCAACAAGCGCTGGAAAAAATGAAATGACAATAAAAGAAATAGAGGAAAGGACGGAACAAACGGAAAAGAATTTGGAAAGAGTAGATGAGCATCTAAGGACTGTAAATAAGGAAATGGATGACTCCTTGGCATACTTAGAAATGGATAAGGCAGCGTTATACCTTAGGTTCCAAAATATAGTGGAATCAAGAGAAGAGGATATAGATCAGGTGATGGCCGAAATTCTGGCAGAGGTTCTAGACAGAGATAAAGAGGAGATGCTGAAGGAATTGGATGTAGTCTACAGAGTGAGCACTAGCTATGTAAGGAGACATAAGTGTCCAAGAGAGGTTCATGTGCTTTGTAAGACGGAAGGTAATGAGATATTATATATAACATAATGAGATGAGACAATCAAATACAAGGATAAAGAAATTTCAGTGCTCAAACAAATCCCTAGAAGGGTTAGGGAAGCAAGAAAGGACTATAAACAGCTAGCAACTCAACTCAATCAAAAAGGCATCATATTTAACTGGCTGGTTCGAAGGATGCTAATCACATGGGGAGAAAGAAAATTCAAAGTGGATTCATTGGAAAAGCTCAAGATTTTTATGAAAGACTGACAGGCCCAGAAGAACAGACCAGTAAAGACGAATCACACCCGGATTCTCAGGAGGATCAAGTGCACTTAAGGAAGGGACAGAAGATCTCAGAAAACTTAGAAAATAATCAACAACAACTGAAAGAGAAAGAAGGAGTAACGACAAGGCAAAGAGCAAGAACTAACCAGACCTAAATAAGTGAGGAAAAGAAGAATAATCTAAAACAAGGAAGCAAGGAAAACTAATTATTGTTAAGAAAAATCTTAAATTAAAGTAACACATAGAGGGAAAAGAACGACCAGGAATTAAAAGAAATAGATAGAATTAGAAATATGGAAACAGAAGTGAAACTTCTATCTATGAATATAAATGGCCTAAATTCAAAAATTAAAAGGCAAAGGATTCTGGCAAGGTTGATTTAAAAAAAGTAGATATTGTTTGTTTACAGGAAACTCACATTTTAAAAGCAGAAGAAAAATATTTAGAATGTATTAAATTAGGGACGGTGTTTACGGCTTCAGCAGATGATGAGAAAAAGAACGGAATAGCAGTTTATATTAAAGAAGAGATAAAAGCAGTATTAGTATTTGCAAATCCTAAAAGAAGAGTTCTGGCAATAGATATACAGATAAATTTCAAAAAATTTTTATTAGTGGTCATTTATGCCCCAAATGCAAATCAAAAAGATTTTTCTAAAGCTTTGTATACTAAAATTATTGAATTGGAAAGGGAAAATATTTGTATTATAGGGGATTTCAATGCAATTGCAGAATATCAAAAAGACTATAAAGGAGGGAATAAGAAGGGAAAGGAAAAAAAAGAAGAGAGAATTACCAAAGATTTGTGGAGAAATGATTAATGAATTAAACTTGATAGATATATGGAGGAAATTGAACCCTGATAAGAGACAGTATACTTTTACTCAAATCCCCATCAGTCATGGTCACGTATTGACATGGCATGGATGATTGGAGATTTAGTAGAGGAAGTGACCGAAGTAGAAATTTTGTCGAACTCCTGGGCAGGTACCACAATCCTCTTAAAATAAGCTGGAAAGGTAAGAAAAACCAAGGAGAAGGTGGACTTTGGATACCCAACTATTGAAAAATGAAGAATTTATAAGGAAAATTAAGGAAGAATTAGCTTTTTATTTTAAAGAAAATAGTAACTCAGATACATCTACTCAAAATCTATGGGATGCTATGAAAGCTGTCATATGGGAAATTATAATATCTTACACTGTGCAAAAAATAAAGAAAAACATGTTCAACAAAACAAATTATATCAAAAATTAAAGAATTAGAATCTGAACTACAAGATGTCCCACAAAATTCTAAAATACAAGAACAATTGACTATGTACAAACATAAAATTAATTTGGTGGAACAGGAAGAATTAATCAGAAATATGAAAATAACCAAACAAATATACTTTGAACAAGCAAATAAACCTGGTAGATGGCTTTCTTACAAGCTTAAAAAGAGAAGGAGAAAAGAACTATTTATCAATTACAGGATGATGGTGGAAATTACCAACATACAATAGAAAGGAAGAAAGAGATTGCATATAAATATTTTAAAAATTTATATAGGAAAGAGACTGTGGATGAAGATCAGATAAGGGAATATTTAAGAGAAAAAGAATGATGGAAATTAGTGAAGACATGAAAGAATTTTTGACGAAGGATATATCTATGACAGAATTAAAACAAGCACTTAAAAATCAGAAAAGTAATAAAACCCCAGGTCCAGATGGTTTCCCAGCAGAATTTTATAGAGCATTTGAAGAACAAGTGGGACCAATAATGGTGGACTTATATAATGATGTATTATTAGTTGCTAAAATGCCAGACACATGGAGAGAATCATTGATTTTGCTAATCCCGAATGGGGATTCAGATGTCAGAAAGATACAAAATTACAGGCCAATTTCCTTGTTGAATGTTGATTATAAAATATTTACTACAATTATTGCTAGTAGACTAAAGAAAATAATGAATGAGCATATACATTTGGACCAAAATGGATTCCTCCCTAACAGACAAATCAGAAATAATTTAAGAATAAAAATGGATAGCTTGGAGTATTATGAAGCCCACCGGAAAAACAAGTAGCCTTTGTTTTTTGGATGCTCAAAAGGCCTTTGATAATCTTGGCAATTTATGATACAACAAATTTATGATATCAATTTTGGCACTAAATTTGAGAATATCATTACAGCAATTTACTCGATACAGAAAGCAAACATTATAATAAATGGAGAGAACACTCAAACTTTAAACATAGAAAAAGGAGTACGGCAAGGTTGTCTGTTATCCCCTCTGCTCTTCATATTATCACTGGAGGTACTATTGGAAAAAGTGAGGCAAAACCCAGGAATAAAAGGATTGAAAGTTAGGAATGAAATGTATAAACTGCAAGCATTTGCAGACGATATGGTTTTTATTGTAGAAGATCCAATGGAAAGTGGACCAATATTAATCAAGGAATTAGAAAGATATGGAGCGGTAGCAGGACTAAAAATTAATAGGCAAAAAACCAAGATTTTAGTTAAAAATTTAATAGAGCGTCAAGTAACAGAATTAGAAATGACTCTTGGACTTCAAACAACAAAGAAAATTAAATATTTGGGAATATGGCTGACAGCACATTGTAAGGCGATAAAGGAGAATAATTATGACATGTTATTAAGGCAAACAAAAAAGATTTAGAAGTATGGATGAACTTGCAATTATCTTTAATAGGTAGAATAGCAGCCATAAAAATGTCCATATTACTGAAGTTTTTATATTTATTTCAAACTATCCCGGTGAAGTTAGAAAATTTTTTGATAGTTTGAATAAAATAACATCAAAATTTATTTGGCAGGGTAAAAAACCCAGAATAAAACTGAAATTTCTACAGGATATGAAGAGCAGAGGAGGATTCGGACTGCCAAAATGGGAATTATAGCGCAGCAAATTTAGTTTGGTTGAAAGAATGGATTAATCTAAAAAAAAAAAGAATATTAAGCTATTGAAGACCATGACCTTCAAAGAGGATGGCATACTTTTCTATGGGACATAGGAACCATTAAACAAAAATACTTTCATAGACACTTGATTAGGGATTCGTTGATGTATAATTGGATTAAGGTTAAAAAGAAACACTACATGAAAATTCCAATTTGGCTATCTACTATGGAAGTGATGATCCATCCAAATAATTTGGATTTGAATAAAATATTAAAATATAGAGATTTATTGGACACAACTGGAAACCTGAGAATGATACAAGAGCTACAAGAACAAGGGCTACGAGTGGACTGGTGGGCTTATCTTCAAATACAAAGCCAATATAAAAAGGATACAAAGGAATATGGAATACAATTAAAACCTCAATATTTGGACAAAATTTTATTAGGATCAGACAAAAAAAACATTACTGAAATTTATAAATATCTATTAGAAGTAGATTTGGAGGAGGAGGTAGTGAAAGGTTGTATGATTGTGTGGGGCTAAAATATTGGGCATAGTATAAAGTTAGCTGATTGGGAGACTATATGGAGTAGAAATTACAAAATAACGAAATCGGCAACATACAAAGAAAATGCACATAAAATGTTTTACAGGTGGCATTTATCCCCTTCGAGATTAGTGAAGATGTATGTTAAAATGAGCCCATGTGTTGGAAATGCAAAAGAAAGAGGGAACATATTATCATATGTGGTGGTCCTGCCCAGAGGCTCGAAAATACTGGCTCAAAATTCAAAATTGGTTGCAAGAAATTACAAGTGAAAAATTAGATCTAGAACCAGAACTCTTCCTACTGGGAATTTTTAAGAAAAATATGTAAAAGTACAAAATATCTACTAATATATATATTAACTGCTGCCAGGATCGCATTTGCTCAATGCTGGAAACAGCCTTATACTCCTATGGATGAAATGGTTATACAAAAAATTATGAGCTGCAAATGGACAAACTATCATTAAGTTTGAAAGATAAAGAAGATTCAATATTTTATTGATGTGGGAACAATGGTATAATTGGTTAGATAGGAGATAGAATAAAGATAGGTAATTAGTAAATAGAGGTCATAGAGAGAACAAAACATATTTAGGCACAGGTCACTATTTGTTAGAATGCATATAGGATTGCTATGTAACTATCACCACAGGTAGTCGTCAACGAATAATATACTTTTAATGGCTTTTTGTCAATGTTTGCGTGTTTGATGTTTTTTTTAATGTAATAAAATTTAATAAAGTTTACTTTAAAAAAAAGTCTACTATCTCTTTTCTCATGTAAAGCATTTGCTAGACTTTTGAGCATTCACCCTTTCACAAAAATCTGCCATCTCTATTCACCCCCAAAGAGATACAGGTGGGTGCCTCTCCACTTACCAATCTGACCATAAGCCATGCTAATCAGTCTTTCATTTACCAGTTTGTCTGTCTTGGGGTTTCTGGGCTGTCTCTTCATGATGTCACTTTCCGCTTGCTCATATGCCAGAGATATTGCAGGAACCTTTGGAGCAGGAAAGAGAAGTTGCAGAATTATTTATTTATTATTTATTTATTAATTCGACTTATATGCCGCCCCCTCTCCCAAGGACTCGGGGCGGCTCACAGATTAAAAGGAAATACAACAATAAATTACCTAAAAACCGTATTAAACAAACTAAGCCGAATTAACATTAAAACCCCCAAAAATTAAAATCAAGAAAACCCAAGGAGTCAGCATAGCCCAGATTGTAAAACAGCCAGGTTTTTAACTCGTGGCGGAAGGTACGGAGATCAGGAGCAAGCCGGAGCTCCAGTGGAAGGAGATTCCATAAAGGGGGCACAGAATAGGCTCTCCCGAGTCCCCGCCAGCGACATTGAGTCGGACGGCACCCTGAGGAGGCCCTGTCTATGCGCCCGTCGGGCGGTTGGTACTTGAAACTGGGAGGAGTCATTCTCGTAATATCCTGGACCCATGCCATGTAGGACTTTGAATGTTAACACTAAAACCTTGAATCTCACCCGGAGGGCAACCGGAAGCCAATGCAAGTCGCGCAGGAGGGGTGTAACATGGGAGTATCGGGGGGCTCCCAACACTACCCGCGTGGCCGCATTCTGCACCAGCTGAAGCCTCCGAGTGGCATGCAAGGGCAGTCCTAAGTAGAGAGCGTTACAGTAGTCCAGTCGGGAGACAACGAGGGCCTGAGTAATCGTGCGCAGGGCATCCCGGTCCAGATATGGGCAGCTGGCGAACCAGCCGACCTGGGCAAAGGCCCCCTGGCCACGGCTCCCACCTGCTCCTCCAACTTGAGCCGTGAGTCCAGGAGGACCCCAGGTTCCGTGCCCTGTCCACGGGGTAACACCTCCCCCATGACCAAAGATGGAACCTCAGAGCTGGACCGGGATGTCGGTATGCACAACCACTCTGTCTTGGCTGGATTGAGTCGGAGCATGTTCCTGTCCATCCAGATCCGCACCGCTTCCAAACAACGGGACATCACGGAGAGAGCATCACTGATGTGGTCCGGGGTGGAGATATATAACTGCGTATCATCAGCATACTGATGATAACTCACCCAAACCACGGATGATCTCCCCAGCGGCTTCATATAAATGTTGAACAAGAGAGGCGAGAGAACGACCCCTGAGGTACCCCACAAGTGAGAGACCTCAGAGTCGATCTCTGCCCCCTGCCAACACTGTTTGCGGCGTCCCGAGAGGTAGGAGGAGAACCACTGTAAAACAGTGCTGCCCACTCCCAACCCCCCAAGACGCCGCAACAAGATACCATGGTCGATGGTATCGAAAGCCGCTGAGAGATCTTAACAGGACCAGGACAAAGGAAAAACCCCTGTCCCGAGCCCTAGACAGATCATCAATCAGCGCCCAATGCTGTCTCCGTGCTGTACCCGGGTCGGAAGCCCGATTGGTACGAATCCAGGTAGTCCGCTTCCTCCAGGAAAAGTGGCAATTGCTGGGCCACCACACTCTCAACAACCTTCGCTAAAAAGCGAAGGTTGGAGACCGGACGAAAGTTGTTCAACACGGCTGGGTCCAAGGCAGGCTTCTTCAGAAGGGGCCTCACCACCGCCTCTTTCAAGGTGGCAGGGAACAGCCCCTCCCTCAATCTTCATTGACCACTGCCTGGAGCCAGCCGCACGTGACCTCCCTGGAGGCATAAACCAACCAGGAAGGGCACGGGTCCAATAAACATGTGGTGGAGCTCAGCCGCCGCATAATCCTGTCCACTTCATCCTCAGAAACAGGATCCAACTCAGTCCAGATGACATTAGCCAAACCACTCACCTCCCCCTCTCCAGACCCCTGCAAGTCCGAGCGCAACCCTTCCCGGATCCGAGCAATTTTATCCTGCAGATAAAGACCAAATTCCTCAGCTCTGCCCCCAGGGTCCACCACCTCCCCAAGTGTAGGAGGGAGCGGGCAACCCCAAACAGGGCGGCGGCGGTTATCTGCGGATGCTATGAGGGCGGAGAAGTAAAGTCTCCTCGCCGCCCCCGCAGCCACCAGGTAAATCCTAATATAGGCTCTCAACTGGGCTTGGTCGGATACGGAGCAGGTTGCCCTCCACCTACTCTCTAGTCCCCTTCTACGACGCTTCATCTCCCAGAGCCGACTGTTGCCAGGTAGCCACAAGGACCTCGACAGGGCTGTGGGTAAGGGATGCAGGAAAAAACCCCAGTTCTGCCTGGAACCTCTCAGGGTCCATCAGGCCTGGGGCGGAACCATCTAGATGGTCCTCATCCCAGCGTGTAGGCGGCTTGATGGAAGGCCAGCCGTAGGAGATAGTGGTCTGACCATGGAACCGGATGGGTTACAATAACACCATCCCCCAGGCCACTTCGCCACCGCTCGAGACAAAACCAGGTCGAGCATATTGCCCCCTCGTGAGTCGGCCAGCTATTAACTGGGTCAGACCCATAGACTCCATGGAAGCCATGAATTCCTGGGCCAACCCCGACGCCGCACCCAAGAAGGGGAGGTTGAAGTCCCCAGAACTATAAGCTCTGGGAACTCCACCGCCACTCCCGAGACGGCATCGAGCAGCCCAGGCAGGGTGGCTGATACACAGCTGGGGGACAGGTATGTAAGCAGCACGCCCATCTGACCATGAGGTCCAAACCTCACGAGGAGGGACTCACACCCGCCAATCTCAGAAGCAGGGGCCTCCCTTGGAAGCAGGGCCTCCCAGATTAAGACAGCCACCCCACCACCCCTTCCCCGGGGTCGAGACCAGTGCATAATCCGAAAACCTGGGGGGCAGATATCAACCAGAGGGACACCGCCCTCTGGCCCCAACCAGGTCTCAGTAATACAAGCCAGGTCCACGGCCTCCTCCTCAATAACCTCCCGGAGGAGGAGCGCCTTATTCACCACGGACCTGGCATTAAAATACACCAGCCGGAGCCCAGGGGCCCTGGATCCCAAGACCCCCGGGCGCCCCTAACATGATACAGCCCCCCTCCTCGTCGACTCCTACCCATTCCAACCACCCTGGGAATCAAAGCCCCCACTATTCCATCCGGGCTCCGCCCCACCCGACCCCTCCAACCCCGAACCTGACTGGGGCTGCAATGAACACCTGTAAAACCCCCCCTTCCCTAACCCACTTAAGAATCGATTCAAAATTTAACTAAAGAAGGTCTGGAACCCCTCCTTCTACCCTGCCCAGAACCCCACCCCAACCCCTACTAGCGCAATGCCAACTCTCTGGGTTCCATGACCCGTCCTTGAGATACAGTGTGGAGAGTCCAGCGGGCCAAACCCAGGAAGGAGGAGCCTCCCGTAAGGCCCGCAAGTCCATTGGCAAGTAAGCCCGCATGTTGTTGTGTTAAGCATATAAAGGAGGAGTCGAAAAGATAGAACAAGTCCATACGAGATCTTAAAACACCCAGTCCGTCCTAACGCCCATGCTACTGCCAGATGGTCCCAGGAAATAAGTCAGGATTGCTCTCTCACCACAATCCAGCGGGCCGATGCAAAGGGCCCTCATCCGGGCCAACCGCTGCACTCTCACCGCAGGGATATCAGGCAGGCATGTCCAAATGGCCAGATGGTACCAGAAGATTGGATTATGAGGGGGGGGCCGCAGTCCCAGTCCGCGACCCCCACACAGTGGCGGACGGGATGTACCCACACCCCTCTCACCAACCTCCATCGGGTGTAAAAGGGAGGAAAAAGGGGGGAGAAAATACCCCCGTGGGGCAGGGCAAAAGGAGACAAGGGGGGTGGAGGGAAGGGCATAGAACAAAGATGTAAAAAGTTCAGCCGGAACACGCCTGTGGCAACCGCCCCAGGCTGCCCCTCCTCGCCATCGCCGTCACTGCCACCAACGGCTCTGCTCTGGAGGACCCAGCTGGGGCCGGGCGCCAGAGAGGAGACCAGCACCCTCCGCTGGTCCCCCCTCCCTGCCTCATCACCCCAACATGCCGCTTTCCTAGGCATAGTGCGCCGTCACAAAGACCAGGGTGGGGGCCAGGGTGGGGGCCAGTCACTCCACTAGCCTTCACCCCCCATGGTTCACTCCCCCACAGCTCGATAGTCCCTGCCACACCGTTCTCCACAGGGCCGCCACAGCCATCGCATCGTTCTCCAGGGCGCAATGCGTTTCCCAGGCTGAGCCAAGCGCCCGACAGCTGACCGGCCATCCACGTCATTTTTCGGGGCGCCGCCATCGCCACCGCCACCGCAGCGCCATTCTTTGGGGCGCAGCAAGGCTCCAGGGCTGAATCCAAGACCAGCCCCCAGTCAGCACGCCACGCCAAGCCTCTGGGCGCTGCCACCACCGCCGCGCCGATCACCTGGGCGTCACGCGTCTTTCGGAGCCAGGCCTGGAATCAGCTGGACAGGCCCGGGCTGACAGGGAAAAAAAGAAATGCCGCCGGGAGACGCCGCCAGAAGAGTCAGCGTTGGAGCAACCAAGGGAGCTGCAAGGGGGAGCGGCAACTGGCATTGGCTCCAAAACCACAATCCGACGCCCGAGATCTTCCCCCATCGAAATGACCACCAAGGGGGGGTTGCCAGCTGCTCCCAACATCCCTGACGGACTACAGCCGACTCTCTCCCCGCAGAGCTTAGATCAGAGCCGCCATCTTCCAAGGCATGCGCAATTAAGCTTCATAGACTGTGAGCTGATTCATATATGATGAATCAGTATCATCCACACTGAAAAAGCATTTGGCCTCACTGCAAACATTGTGTAACAGAAATATACTGTATGTCTCCTTCTATGGGGTTGAGGGGATTAGTTGCAATATTAACAAAATTTACTAACCATATCAGTGCCTAAGTCAATGCATAAGACGGTGACTGTCCCCAGTGGTAGGGGGATGTTGGCAATTATGAAGATAAGAAACGGCGTAATCTCAGGAATGTTACTGGTCAAAGTATAGGCAATTGATTTCTTCAGATTATCAAAAATCAGGCGACCTAAAAATAAAGAGCACTTTAAAATGAAAGCAAATAGAAGATCGTCATACACTTGAGGCCAACCTTCCTTCTTGCACAAACTCCTTAGGATACAAATTTTAATTCACTCTAATGAAAGAGGGTGTGGAAAAATCCTCTGTAGCAGAGCATACATTAACAAAAGGCAGATGGAAATTTAGCCAACTGACAAGTGGAGAATATGCCTACTTTTTCAAGAACCAAACAGGGAATTTTATATTCTTGTATAAGCACACACAGTTCCACACCGAATTTGGGGACTTGGACTATAACATGGAAGAAGAGGAGGGAGACAAGTTCTTCAATTTAGAAAACTGAGTAGGTATTTACCTTCTTCAACTCCAGTAACAATAGAAGCAAAGTTGTCATCCAGTAGAATCATATCAGCTGCCTGTTTAGAGACATCTGATCCAGCAATGCCCATAGCAACACCAATGTCTGCCTTTTCAAAGCAGGGGAATCGTTCACACCATCTCCAGTGACAGCTACAATAGCACCCTGAAAGATTAAAAGAAATTATTTTTCTAGACACTTTATTTCAAGGACAGCCTAACTTTTTTCCTTTTATGAGCTTGGGCAGGGCACACAGTTTAGTGTTAAAGCACATGACAGACACTGAGAGACCAGACTGAATCTCCAACTAAACGTATTTCAGATATTCTCATCTGAAGAAACCTACTGCCAGACAGTAATGAACCACTGGAATAAAGAAGTGAGGCATCAGGAAGTTATGCAGAGCAGGTCAATGAAGAGAAAAACCCTACAGATCTGTAATGGATGGAAATGCAAGAGAGAGATATTTTGACTATCTATCTATCTATCTATCTATCTATCTATCTATCTATCTATCTATCTATCAAGGCAAGCTTATTAATAAAAGAATAGACTCATTACTGGAAGTATCTAAAGAGATACTGGACACCAACTGTCAGGGTTTTATTTTACACTGACAATCAGAAGCTGGAGAGGGTAGATCACTTTCAAAGTCTTTACCACTCAGATTTTATGTAGAATGGACTGGCTAACATTGCAGGGATCCCCTCTACTTACCTGCCGTTGGCAGCCTTCTACAATAATAAGCTTCTGTTGTGGAGATGTTCTAGCAAAGACTATTTCAGTATGGTGTTTCAGAATATCATCTAGTTGTTCACTGGTCATATCCTTCAAGTCAGACCCATGAATCACACAGGCTTTGGCATCTCTGTAATTTAAAAGATGGTATATTGAAATGTTGCAGATTATTCCTTCAAAACCTTGCTTTCCAATGAAAATTAAAAGATAGCCTTGAAGTTAACTCACATCCCAGTGACTGTGCCCTTGCACTTTTCTGGGCAATACACTGATAGTGCTTTGCTAACTGCTTCTTCCGGTATTTCAATTTCCTATTCTAGCCAACAATCTTGAAACTACCAGCTCATGCCCCAAACAAGTATTTACCAGGGTTCAACACTGCTTAGCCTCACATTGCTTTGTGCTGCCATCTAATGAAGCAGTGCTCGACGCCATGCAGCGCTGAGCTTGCTTTGCTTTAGGGCTCTGCAAATTGTTCTGTGCATGCAGAGCCTATGCCCAAACCCATTTCACACATTTTTGTCACAGCATGGAAGGAAACAGAGGCTGTTTTATAGGTAGAAGTTGCTTAGTGGCAGGGAGTTGCTAAGTACCTGGAAACCTAAAGGGCAGACTGAAGGCAAGTGGGCCAGTGGGACATTCTGCACTGAGACAGCAGCAATTATGGCATCTGAAAGGGGGATGGGAGCCAGTGGAAGCTCCTGAGGGAAGGAGTACAGAGGAAGAAACCTGCCCTAGTTGCTCATCCACATTTTACTTCATCTAAAACCTAGGACAGTCAAAGCAGTCCAGGTTTGGGCTCTGCCAAACAGGCTAAACTGAAGAAGGTGGCAGAATCACCACAAAGATTTGTTTGTTCTGGGTTTGAAGCAAACATTTTCACTTTATGTACACACCCTACTTCGCTTCCAAACCTTCAAAAGGACTCAGCTGCCTAAAACAATGAAATACTGTCAACAGCTCTTTATCTGAAAAAATGAAACAAAATAATACTGAAACCTTTTACTACTTTACTACCAACAGATATTGTTTACTGCCAGAATAAAGAAATTAATTAGCAGGATTGTTCCAATCCCTCCCAGAAATGCCCCACATTTTTCACTCTAGCAGCTGGTCCAATACCTGGGGTTGACCTGGTTGACAGGAATGTTGAGGCGAAGAGCAATATCTTCCACAGTCTCATTTCCCTCAGAGATGATGCCTACACCTTTGGCAATAGCTTTCGCTGTGATGGGATGGTCTCCTGTCACCATAATGACCTACAGGATGAAACAAATCTATCTCAGCAAGTGCAATGAAGACAAGGCCTAGAAGTCTTTTCAAAGGTCTCTTGCCTGACCCGAGCAGCAACAAATAAGCTGGTGCTGATATCAGTTGTTCAAGGAAAAAAGAAGAATCAGCAATAACCCTAACCTTTTGAGATGGAAAAGGAGGCTACCAAGAGGCTTAGTTTATCTTTCCCTCTCCACCAGCCTCATCCTTTATCTGTAAAGCTACCAAACATCACCCCTTTTCAGTTATTTGGTGTCATACTCAAATATTTGAGGGGATAGGTTAGTGGTGCACTTTTACCTTTATTCCAGCACTTCTGCATTTGCCAACAGCATCAGGCACAGCAGCACGAGGAGGATCAATCATAGAAATTAAACCAACAAAACACAGCTTCTCTACAGGGAAGTTCACATCATCTGTATCAAACTGGAAGCCTTCAGGAAACTGTTCATCAGGCAGAGCCAGGTGACAGAAGCCTGGAAGAAATCCCATTTCCGTTATTTGTAGACAGACAGACTAGGGCAGGCATTCAACAATGATTATTAATTATTAAGTTACCCAGATCTGTTTGGGAAGGCTTTGTGTATTAGACACGGGCAATTGGGAGGAAAATGTTGAGATGGGGACCTTCTCTGCTACAATACCGCAGCGAGTGCTTGACCATGACATCCAAGCCATACCATCATCTTAAGTAATAGTAGTTCAAGCACTTCTCACCCACTGGCTAAATATTTTCCTCGTAATTTACAAGCATTTCATGCAATCTCTTGGCTATAAGGCAAGACAGCTGTCAATGGAGTCCATAGGGATGGGGTGGGAGGTCAGGAAGGCTTTCAAAGAGGTAAGATGGGAGGTAAAGCAATGTAATTAAAGCCCCACCTCAGGCTTACAGCTTTAACTACACTGCCACAACTACCCTCTTACCTTTTGAGATCATGGCTGACTGACAGATTATTCTGAGAGAAGAGGGAACAAACAACAATTCAGCCATCCTATAATATTGCTACCTAGAGGCTCGTTATCCTATATAAACATATACACTTACAAGGATTGTATTCAAGGCTCTGTTGATTAGAAAGTGCTGGACAGGCGCTTTTGGAATATCTTTGAGCCTGCAGTTTGGAATTGAAGAGTAAAGCGACCTTGGAAAATTTTAAAACAAAGGAACTGGAATTTTTTGAGAGCTGGAATTTCTCCTCTTTCAATTGTTAAGCTTTGGACTTTGCATAGTGGCACTGGAATAAAGAGTGATATTGCTTCCTGCCAAGGTCTCCTATTGTTTGTAATTTAATTTTTTATAATTGGAGCCCCTAAAAATATATTTTGTTATTCTTAAAGGATACTTTTTATTATTACTTTTTTTTCAACTTTTTTATTGATATCTTCCTATTTTTCAATTTTTAGCCTTTTCTCTTTTGAGAGGTGGCTTTCCATTTTGTACATTGGAAACAAGACAGTCAGCTATTGGATCTTTTCTTTTTTCTCTCCCTTCTTCTTTTAAAAACAAAACAAAACAAAAACTCAAGTTTTTTATATATACATTCTCTTCTTAGTTTTTAAATTTTTTTCCCTCAAATTATTGATATATCATTGACACGTTATGGAATTCCTCTTTTTTCTTCTTTTTACTATTTTTCTCTTTTTTCTTTTTGAGTAGGAGTGTTCCTCTTCCTTCTTATATTACTAATCTTTACTTTTTTATTATTGGCTTCCATCCCGTTGTTTGGAATTGGTGTTGACAATCTCTGCAAGAATGAGTAGAAGGTCTTCAGTTCCACAAGTTACAACTCCCGCATCAACAACATCACAACAAGAAAGGGAAAAAGAGAAAGAAGATAAAGTACAGAAGATACTACAAGTGGTGAGTGAGATTGGAAAAAAAGTAGAGAAAATTGAGATAATTGAACAGAAGCTGGACAAGACAGATGAAAGTACAAAAGCTCTACGGCAAACAATGGAGAAATATGGTGAGAGGATTAAGAAAGTTGAGGAGCAGCAAGAACAAAGAGATGAAGATATGAAGAGTTTCAACATCAGATTAAGTGAAGTTGAGAGTGACCATAATGAATCATTGCGAAGCGAAGTGGATAGATTGGAATTTTATTTGAGATTCCAAAATGTTGAGGAAGAGAAGGGTGAAAACTTGTTGGAGAAAATGACACAGATTTTGGCAGAATTGTTAGAAACAACTGAAGAGAAGATGAGGGATGGAATAGATGAAATATTTCGAGTCTATACAAGGTATGCAACGAGGAATAGACTTCCAAGAGAAATCCATATTAGGTTTACTAAGAAGAGCATTAAATCACAAATACTGCAAGCAGCTAGAGATAAGACATTGAAGCACAATAATAAAGATATTACGGTATTGAAACAGGTACCAAGAAGAATAAGAGAGAGGAGAAGAGAATATGCATTCTTATCTAAAGAACTGTTGAAGCGAGGTGTAAACTACAGATGGTTAATACCAGAAGGCCTTCTGTTTGTATGGCGGGAACAAAGACATAGAATTGATACAGTGGAGAGAGCGCAACTTTTCTACGATGAATATTTTAGAGGAAAGGACGGAAATGGAAGACAAGAGGAGCTGATTGTGGAACTTCCAAAGGAAGGTGTAGCAACAAGTGAAGAAGAGGAACAACTTGGAGCGGTAGGAGGTCTACCTAGAGAACGAAGAGAAGTTAGAACGACTAGAGCAATAAAACCTATATACAAGACCTAAAATGGAAGGGAAAAAACTGATTTCGATGAATATAAATGGACTTAATTCGATTGCTAAAAGAAGGAAAATATTTCATAAATTAGAGAAACTAAAATTTGATATAATTTGTCTACAAGAAGTCCACATTAAAAACAATATGAATATGTATTGAGACAAAAAGTTAGGAAAGTTATTTACATCATTGGCACAATGTAAAAAGAGGAGTGGTCTTGTACATTAAAGATATAATTACTGCAGAATTGATTTATACAGATGAAGATGGGAGGATTTTAATGGTGGAGATAATAGACAACAACACTAAAATGCTCTTGATAGCAATATATGCACCAAGTGAGAATCAAGAAGAATTCTATAAGAAATTATACCAAAAAGTGATTGAATTAGACTATGCAAATATCTTTCTGATGGGAGATTTTAATGGGATAATTAATGACCAGCTTGACTACAAATCTGAAAGAATCAAAAAGAAAATTAGAAAAAAGCTACCCAAGTCCTTCTTTCAAATGATAGAAGAAATTAATATTAAAGATATATGGAGAGAGAGAAATATTGGAAATAAAGAATTTACTTTTTATTCAAATAGACATGAATCATGGTCAAGAATAGATATGGTATGGGCATCTGCAGATATGCTCCTCGATATACAGAAAATTCAAATTGAAAGTGGGACCTGGGATCACAATCCACTGATAGTTGCCTGGAAAGGACAGAGGAGAAGATCTAGATGGACACTAAATAACATGATTTTGAAAGAAGAAGAATTTAAAAAGAGAATTGAGACAGAACTTATCTTTTTTTCAAGGAAAACAGAAAAGAAGATACATCACTACAAACTCGCTGGGATGCGATGAAGGCTTATACAAGAGGTTTGATAATTGACTATATAAGGAAAAGAAATATTAAACGGAAGAAGACACTCAAAATATTGGAAGATGATTTCATGAAATTGGAAAAAGAACTACAACAATCACCGCAAGGGAAAGATATTAAAAGGAAAATGGATGTGATTAAACATAAAATGGCTTTAATGGACAAGGAAGAAGTCGCTCAAAAGATTAAAGGCTAAACAAAATTATTTTGAAAATGCTAATAAGCCAGGAAGATGGTTAGCATATAAAATTAGAAAGGAAAGAGAAACAAAGAAAATTAGCCAATTAATAGATGGAAAAGGAATATACAACATGGGAATGATGAAAAGAAAAATTATTCGAGACTACTATGAAAAACTGTACTCTCAAGAAGATATTCTAGAAGAAAAAATTGAACAGTATCTACAAAAGACAAGATTACCACAGATACCTAAAGACATTGAAACAATGTTAGAAGGGAACATAACCATGATGGAATTAACAGAAGCCTTGAAGAAACAAAATACAGGAAAAGCACCAGGTCCAGATGGTCTACCGAATTTTACAAGACCTTCCAGGAAGTGTTAAGCTCCCCTTCTAGAAGTGATGAATGAAGTGCTGCTAAAAAGAGAATACCTGAGACATGGTTGGAAGCTTATATTACCCTTATACCTAAAGAAGAAATGGACCTACAACAAGTTAAAAATTATAGACCTATCTCATTGTTGAATTCAGATTATAAAATCTTTGCTTCAATTTTGGCAGAAAGAATGAAAAGATATTTAAATGAATTTATCCACACAGATCAAAATGGGTTTTTGCCAAAACGACAAATCAAGCAAAATGTGAGAATAATTTTAGATACTTTGGAGTATTATGAAGCACACCCTGAAAAACAGATGGCACTGATGTTTTTAGATGCTCAAAAGCATTTGACAATGTGAACTGGTGGTTTATGATATTGCAAATGATGCAAATGGGCTTTGGAAAAACTTTATACATATTGATAATAATAATCAAACAGCGAAGATATTGGTAAACGGAGAGTTGACAGAATCTATAGGGATAAGAAAAGGAACTAGACAAGGTTGCCCTCTGTCGCCCCTGCTGTTTGTTTTAACACTAGAAGTACTGAATAGAGCTATCAGAGAAGATGAAGAAATAAAAGGAATGAAAATTAAAAAGAAGAATATAAACTACAGGCGTTTGCAGACGATTTGGTATTCATACTAGAGGATCCACTTAAATCAGCACCTAAGTTGATAGAAAAATAGAATATGGAATGGTGGCAGGTTTAAAAATTAATAAAGACAAAACAAAGATCCTAACAAAGAATATGTTAGCAAAACGCAAGAAAGATTTAGAAGATCTATTAGAGATCCAGATTGCAAATAAAGTTAAATATTTGGGAATATATATAACGCCAAGATGCAGTACTTTGAAAGAAGACAATTACATAAAACTTAAACAGCAGATAGCGACAGATCTTGAAAGATGGGAAAATATACAATTATCCCTTATTGGTAGAATATCGACAGTTAAGATGAATGTATTACCTAGAATTCTATATTTATTTCAGACAATCCCAATTAGACTTGGGAAAGAGTACTTTGAAGATTTAAATAAAATCACATCAAAATTTATATGGCAGGGCAAAAAGCCAAGAATTAAATTTAAGCTATTACAAGATGCAAGGTTAAGAGGGGATTCGCACTACCAAACTGGGAATTGTATTATCAAGCTGCAAGTTTGATGTGGGTGAAAGAATGGATAACATTGAGAAATAATAGATTGTTAACTTTAGAGGGTCATGATTTATTACTAGGATGGCATGCTTTCTTATGGTATAAGGGAACTAAAAACAAGGATATTTTAGAAGACACTATGTTCGAGAAGCTTTATTTTTAAATTGGGAAAAACTAGAAAACAACATTATATACAAATTCCATTATGGGTATCTACTATTGAAGCTTTCTCATATTCAATAATATACAAGAAGGAACAAACAGTTAGATATGGAGAGATTTTAAATGAAAAGGGTGAACTCAAATCGATGCAAACACTACAAGAACAAGGTATAAAAATGAATTGGTTTTCATATTTGCAAATACAATCTAGATATGATGAGGATGTTAAGACTGAAGGTATTTATAAAAACTAACTGAACTAGATAAAATTTTGATGGGTACGAACGAAAAAGTGATTAAAAACTCTATGGTCATTTATTAGAAGTTAGAATGGAAGAGGAGCAGGTTAAGGAAACAATGATTGCTTGGGGAAAAATTTTGGTTATGGGATAGATCTAGAGAGATG
The DNA here is from genome assembly GCA_009733165.1 of Naja naja. Lineage (NCBI taxonomy): Eukaryota > Metazoa > Chordata > Lepidosauria > Squamata > Elapidae > Naja > Naja naja. The sequence continues at coordinate 192,768,252 of CM019149.1, read as the reverse complement.
GCAAACACTGTGGGATCAGAATTATAAAATGACAATGTCAACTGCATATAAAGAAAATTTGTATAAGATGTTTTACAGGTGGCACCTATCCCGAGAAGGATTGCAAGAATGTTCAAGGACAAATCGGATAAGTGTTGGAAATGTCATCAGATACCTGGCTCCTACTACCACATGTGGTGGACTTGCTGATGCTAAAAGATATTGGACTAAAATCCACATGTGGTTGGAAAAAATGACACAACAACATATAGACTTGAAACCTGAGATATTTCTGTTGGGAATTGTACCAGAGACACCAACAAAGAACTGAAATATTTGATTGTTAATGTATTGACAGCTGCCAGAATTGTATTTGCTAAAAACTGGAGAAATGATAAGACACCTACGCAGGAGGAAGTGATTAAGAAGATTTTGGACTGTGCGAAATGAGTAGATTAACATTTGAAATTAGGGACCAAGAAGAAAAGCAGTTTTATAAGATATGGAATATGTTCTATCAATGGTTAGATAAAAAGTTTGGTAATATATTTTTGGGAATATAAAGATAGATAGAACTGTTGAAACAATATAGAGATTATAATATGATAGAGGATTAATAATAATGATTATAGTTTTTCCTTTTTGTAATACTGAGTATGAATAATGAGGGGAAGGCACTGTGATTTTTGACCGACCGACATACTTGAAATTGATATGGATCTATGTGTTGTATGTTTGTTTGTTACGTTTGTTCTTTTGGAAAAATAAAACTTTTGTTAAAAAAAAAACAATTCAGCCATCCAATCTTACCCAGAACTCTCTCCCCCAAGCCTCCCAATTCAAGGTAGGCATTTTGAAATGCATCTTTGGCCTCCTCATCCAAGGGAACTTCTTTTCCATGCATCAGGATGGAACTGCAACGGTCAAGAATTCTTTCCGGTGCACCTTTCATCACCAACAGATATCGTGATTCCGATGTGTTTGGATTCTTGTGAATTGACAGCTGCATGTTTTTAATAAGAGTGTTAGTTAACTGCTTTTTGGATGGCATTTCATACACTGGTTTGAAATATGCCTTGCAGATGACAAGCACACAGAGCAAAAGATCAGAACCCGCCCTACCACAGCCAGAGCTATAATCTGACTGATACATAATTTAGCCTGAGTTTGAGAAAAACAGCAACACAGCCCCACATAAAAGATACTAAATTTGTTCCCAGGGAATGCCTCTGTGCAAAAATCAGGAATTTCTTACTTGGTATTTATTGGTAGAGTTGAATGGGATCTCCACTACTTTGGGGTTCTTCTCTCTCAGTTCCTTGACAGATCCACAGCAAAGCTCAATGAATTTTAGGAGTGCAGATTCAGAAGCATCTCCTGCCACTGCTCTCTATCAAATAACACAGCAGTCCACGATAAGGATTGGAAATCTTTTGAAGGCAATTTCCACCCCACCTACCCCCTTTCCAAATAAGCTTAACTTTATCAACAAGACATATTTCAGCATTCTGCGATAAAAATAAGTTAGGTTTCTTATGTTAAAAAAGAAGCTAGTGTTAAGCAGAAACTAACAAAAGTAAATATTTTTGCAGCAATACTGTAAAGAGCAGATAGGCAGGCTTGATAATAATTATAGAGTGGAACAGAATGTGCTCAGCACTAAGAGAGGGCATAAGCCATCTATAAATAACTATTAAAAAACACACAATACCTCAAGTCAAGTTCTTTTTACAGATTACTTTCAAATAGTTAAAATGCAAGTTCTCTTATTGCTGCTTGCCTATAAATTGTTTGTTTTGCTGATGATACACCAGACCAGTATCATCTCAATTTCACTGAAATTTAAGGCAATCCATAAGCCATAGATGACAGAGCATTATAGGATTTCATGCGCTTGTTGCCTGCCAAGATCAGGCAGTTTGTTCAGCACTTTGCAAATCACAATGCCTAATTACCTATCCAATGTGGGTTTTCTCAGTTTAGGGGCATAATTGTACTCTCCTTCTTACATCACAGTTAAACAAAACTATTGGTGGAAGAAAGTTTCTTCTGTCATGGATAGGATTTTCAATAAATTCTTGATCTGTGCACAAATCTGTGAATTAAATTTTCATTCAAGTCTTTAGTAACCCTAATTAACAATACTCCATGCCACAGCTTATAAATGAGGAAATGGTGCTCTTATTAAAGATGTTGCAATGTTGCCTTTTCTACTAGCAGTAACATTCTATTTTCCAATATTTTCTATTTTCCTTTTCTTGATGCTGCTTCACATTAACCGCAAGACCACAGAAGGTAGGCAAATGTGTGCAGCTATGGCAACTGAACCACTCACCTTCAAAATGGGAACATTTTCTTGGTTAGCCTGAAATACAGCCCGGTTACATAGTCCTGCAATCTTGGCTAAAGCAGTCCAGGTCGGAGATGTTTTGTCAAAAGAAGCACCTAAAGGGAAGGAACCCATATGTTCTACACAATTCTATGCTCAAATCAGCACACAATTCATTTCCTCTGCCACATTTTCCCCTTGTTTGATTTAAAGCTATCATGCCAAGCACAGTGGAGCAAAGTCCCTCTCACACCTTCTTGATTACAAGCTTAGATGCAAAAGAAAGATCCCTTCCCGGTCCAGCACAGCCCTTAACAATAGCTGTAAGACTTCAGTCTTGATTAACTACCACCTTCTACATTTTCAGACAAACTGTGACCATTACTTCTGTATCTGGAAGGAACAATTTAAGATCCATTCTTCTAGCCATAAACAATTAGGCTTGTGAAGAACTCCCTGGGTAATCATACATATATTTACACCATATATACTTTACTGATATTTTCTTTTTAATAATAGTCTGTGGATTTATTTATTTACCATTATGGTATTGCAATCCATGTTGCTATTTTAGTTGGTTAAGAGTAAAAACAAATGCTAGGCTGCTTATATGAAAATACTTACTACAATAGAAGGAAAATAATTATATAGCTTCAAAATATATGGAACAAAACACAATTTTCTCCCAGTTTTCATTTTCAATTAAAAATGTTGGCCAAGCAAAGGATAAATATTTAGTGTTATCTTTTCCATAGTGGTTTATGAAGAGTGAAGGATAAACTCATAACTATGGTTGTTTTCCATTCATTTTGTGGGAAAGGTAGGGGAATTAAAAAAAGTATTTTCTATTCCACTGGATAACAAACAATACAGTACTCTCTATTATATAGGGGATGAGGATGGTTGGGAAAAACCTTGATATTTTAAGCCTTCAGAAAACAGGATGAAAAGTATTGCAAATTCTGGGGAAGGCTTATTTCCAGCTCCTTATTCTTTCATTATAATGACTTGGTCCTCTCTCTTCTCCATGAGTAGAGAGAAATATGGCTTTTCAAATGACAAGATTTCAGAATTAATGGAATTTAGAATTTATTTTTTCTTTGCTATTAAACAATCAACAAAATAATATTCTTCAAATGATGATCAACTTTTTTTCAAATATATTTTATGCCTAATTTGTGCTTTAACATGGGGTTTTGTGTTCTGAAAAAACCTATTCTTAAAATGGTTGTTTCAGATGAGTCTAGATCAGTGTTTCTCAACCTTGGCAACTTTAACATGGGCTTCAACTCCCAGAATTATCTAGCCAGCATGGCAGGGATGGCTGGATAATTCTGGGAGTTGAAGTCTGTTAGGATATATGCAGAGTAACCCTTGTGTAACAAGGATATGCACATTGAAACGGATATGAGAACAGTTATGAATAAATACACAGCCACACAGAGACACACCAAATTGTGTTAATGTTTACTCGAATAGCACAGTCCAAATAAACAGTCCAGGTCATACACGTTTTAACAGTCCAGCAGTATCCAGTTATAAAGTCTTCTTACCCTTTTCATGTCTTTTACAGCAGACAAATATCAAACCACAATACAACAGATAATCTTTGATATCAACAGAATATCAAAGTAAACAGAGTTAGTCAGTATCAGTCTGTATTTAGTCAGAGAGAGTCAGTATCAGCATCAAGAGAGATCTTCAGTGGGAGAGAGCTTCAGTGGGAGAGAGAGTTAAACCATGATCTATAGCTCCCTCTTATGGCAACTTGCAGCATACTCAACCAACCAGAACACAGCATAATACATTACAGTATTTTTCCTTAAAGATACAGATATATATATATTTGTGCTTTATATATTGTCAACCCAACTACGTTATGTACATATACTTAACAAAGTCTACCCATCCTAAAGTTGCCAAGATTGAGAAACACTGATCAAGACTGACTTAAAACCATATGTGAAGCACTGTGAATGTATTCTTTTCGGCTACTGTGGAGACAAAGCAAAATTTTTACATATGGCTAGAAAGCTAGGCTGCAGGTCTAAACAAGTATTATTTGACTATTAGCAGAAAACAGTGCCAAATTATCTCTTACAGAGATCAGGAGGCTTACCAATCTGGTTTTCTGTTGTGTCAGCTTCATGGATCTGGTTATCGAACCACATGTGGGCAACAGTCATGCGGTTCTGGGTCAGGGTGCCTGTTTTGTCAGAACAGATTGTAGAAGTAGAGCCCAGAGTCTCCACAGCTTCTAAGTTCTTCACAAGACAATTCTTGAGCCATGCTTGGCTGTGAGGGTCAGACATACCTACAAAGTGAGGAAAGGGGAGATGAAGGCAGTCTTCCATCACAATTTATATTTCCTCAGATCTTTTATTAAAAAAGAGTGTGCTAACCTATTCTTTATGGCAACTTACTGTCACTGTAGCAAGCAGACCCTCAGGGACATTGGCAACAATGATGCTGATAAGAAATATTACAGCTTCTAGCCAAGTGTACTCAAGGATCAATGAGAGGATAAAAAAGGAAACACCCAGGAACACAGCTACACCAGTAATTATGTGGATAAAATGTTCAATCTCCGCAGCAATGGGAGTCTGTCCCCTTCCAACCCAGAAGCCAATGTAGCAATGCGCCCCATCACAGTTCGGTCACCAGTGTTGATGACTACACCACGGGCAGTACCTGAAAATCACAAGAAGGATTGTAATTAAACTCTCCCTTTTCTCTTCGCTATGTGCAATGCAAGCATAATACACAATTTTGGCTTTCAGCACAAACAAGGACATCTCTTCAGATGTTTCTCAGTCAAGTAGTTCAAAGATATTGCAAATGGTGGTACACATTTTCATCTCTCATGTTTTATAATCTTTGATTTATTCTTGTTCTTTGTCCTCACAAAACTTGTCCACTAATTCATATGGGAACGACAAAAGATTCTTTGAGAAAGCTTTCAAGTATAGCTACAGAAATGATGTTCCAGCAATACTACCATGTTTCCCTGAAAATACCCACCCCAAAAACAAGCCCTAGCCCAATTTTCACACCTGCACCTAATATAAGCCCTACCCCCTCCCCAAAGTAAGCCCCAGTTAAGCCCCACCCATCTGGTTGTACAAGTGAGGTGAGGCACAGGCATAAAATCAAGCTAGGGTCCGTTCTGCTGCCACTGCTCGCACACACAATGTCATAACACAACACATAGCCTCCTGCCATGAGCAGCGGCTCAAGACCACAGCCACACATCTGGCCCCAGTTAAGCCCCACCCACCATCTGGTTGTACAAGTGAGGTGAGGCACAGGCATAAGCTTGCGGCTGCTGCCACTGCTCGCACACATGTCATAACACAACACATAGCCTCCTGCCATGAGCAGCGGCTCAAGCACGATGAGCCACACAGCATCTGGCCACAGGCAGCCCAAACTTGGGCAGCAGCACAACATGTCAGGGCATGGGAGGCATGGCTGTGGTGGTCCTAAGGTAAGTGAAAAAGACTTACTTATAAGACTATCTTATAAGACATTCCCCCCATCTTATTTTTGGGGAAACAGGATACATTCATGCTTTAGTTCAAAAAGACTTATTAAAAAAACAATTGCAACCACTCTTTACAAATTAACATCCATCAGTTCTAAAATGTGCTAACAGAAGATGTGCTTTGCTAAGACATTTCCTAATTTCTCCTTGAACAATCTATCATTTCTAGATCTGAGAACGGCGTATGCCTTATTGGTCAAATATTGGAAATTATATTTACCTTCAACACAATTAGTGGAGAAAAATGCAATATTTCTGGTCTCTAGGGGGTTATCATTTGTACAGTCTGGAGACCTCGTCTGAGGCTCTGATTCACCTGTGAGAGATGAATTGTCTACCTGCAGGAGAAAAAGAAAAAGTGCACATATGGTTTTATGGAGGCATTGGGTGATACCATGTCCTGATCTTCTGCAGGTCGTTCAGTACAGTCTCTTCATTTTTACTCCTTGAAAATATACATACCTTACACCCATTAGCTGAAATTATTCTCAAATCAGCTGGGATTCTGTCTCCTCCCTTCACCTCCACTAGGTCTCCAATAACTACACCTTCAGCGTTGATGCTCAGTTTCTCCCCATTTCGAATTACTAAAGCTTGCTGCAAGAAGAAGCAATGTTCAGTGACTATATAGGACAGCTTCACTACCAATATGTGATCAAAGATACATTTAAAAATTCTAACATGTATTTTTTAAAAAATCTGAAACTTTCATACCTGAGGCACCATGTTTTTGAAGGACTCCATGATCTTTGAACTCTTTGCTTCTTGGTAGTAAGAGAAGCACCCAGTTATGATGACAACAGCAGCCAGCACAATACCTAGATATAACTACAAGTATATACAAGTGTATGTGAGTCTGTCTTTTAAGTGATATTACTTACTCACACAAACCTCAGTAAATTCTGCTCTGAGTTTGCAACGTAAATTGTAGGCAATTATTTTTACAACAATATTCCCAATGATTATGCTGATGAAAATAATATGTGAAGAGAAGAATTTAAAGAAGAATAAAAAGTGGGACAGCAAACTATTTTCAGGTCAGAGAGAGAAGGGGCCATAACTTAATCTAATTCTTAAACAATATGAGAGAAATCTGTTGTGAAATTTTAAGATTTTGATGTTGAAATAGGTCTACCCTAAATAGGCCTACCCTTAACTGGCAAGGGCACTAGAAATACACAAACCAAGCTTTTACAGGCAAGTCACAGATGTGTCATGCAGAAACCTGAGTTCAAAGACCAAAATGTAATTTGATCATGTGTAGTGGACATGTAGCACTTATAGGGACCATCTTAAAGTAACTGGGCTTGGATCGCTGAATTCTGTAATTGCTATATAATATTGGGAAAAGATGCATCTGGTTTAAGGTAAACTTACGGGTGATACACACTCTAAATCACATTTTCAATTCCCATATGGATTGCTGCATAACTTTAGATCATAACCACCACGTTTATACTTACTCCAAGCAGAAACTAAAGTCATAGACAATAATGAAAAATCAAAATTTTCAGTATTTTATGTTTTCACAAGAATATATCCTTCTCCCAATTCTGGGCAACTATGAGTAGCGTTGAAATAAACTCTTCCAGCAACTTCTTCTGACAGACATATAATCTTGAGGCCCACAGCCAGTATGTTGATGTATCGGGGCATCATGATTTCCCATGGTATCTAAACTGGGCTATTCAGTTATACCTCCCATTTTCTCTCCCCTCTCTTCCCCACCCTACATACATTGTCATTATTAGGCTCTTCTCCTGTTGCAGCATGAATACCAAACACCAGAAAACAAAGAAGAGCTCCAATCCAAAGCAGAAGGGAGAAGCCTCCAAAGAGTTGCGGCAGAATTTAACCCATTCGGGTTGTGGGAGGGGAGTGAGAGCATTAGGGCCATCTCGAGCCAGGATTTCTGCAGCCCGCAGCGGACAGTCCCTAAGACACAGAAAGGGAATGAGGAATTCAGTTACAGGAATCCAGCATGGAGGTTACTAGAGAGTGCTATAGTTGTCAAATTGTAACATAGCAGAGTTGCTTTCTTAAGTAACAGAGAAACAAGTCAGTTTTTCACTCATTCATATTTCCAAAACAACTTTTTCCAAATAACCTCTTAGTCATTGAAAAAAACATGCTCCTTTTATATCTATTACAATTCTTTGAACGTTGCCTGCTTGAGCTGTTTCAGCTTATAACAATAACAATTATAAAACTGCACGAAATCCAAAACATTAAATCTGAAAAAAAACTGTTTCCTCCAATACTTTCACTGATAAAAGACCACAGTCCCTTAATATCCTAATTATCATAATGCTATCTATTTCAAGTATGTGACAGTCATAACCTATGAATGATAGTTATAACATTAACACAGTTGGAAGGGACTTTGGAGGTCTTCTACTCCAACCCCACCCCAAGCAGGAGACCCTATACCATTTCCGGCAAATGGCTGTCCAATATCTTAAAAGCTTCCAATGCTCAAGTCAAGTTGGGGAAGAGAATACAACTTCCGAATTATGACAAGAACATGAAGTGACATTGTATTCCTCCCAGAACCTGCTGCCAGGTATTTTGTACTTTCAAAGCAGAAAATTCCATCCAAAATTGACCAACTTACCCGGCTGAGATCAGTTCCATATTTGCGATGAAGTTCATCAAGGCTGAGTTTGTGATCATCCTGCAAAGTCAAAAAGACTAGTGAAGCCACATTTGGGTATCCAAGAATATTATCAATATATTGATGGAGTTTAACCATAACAGTTACTAGAAAGAATTCCAAGTCAATAAACAAATTAAGTTTATCTGAAGTTTAAGCCTGGGTGCGTCAAGGGGAAAGTAGGCACTATATGGTGCCAATTATCAAATTATCATTTTACTACCCTACATCCAGAGTTTTGATGACAGTGAGATGGCAAATTCTCTAAGCCAATTTGGAAAACTATTAAAACCCATCATAGATCCAAATGGTCCAATCCAAGGTAATCAACTTAAAAGTCAGAAAATTGACAATTTATGCCAATCCAAGCATTATGTTAGTTTTGTCATCTTTACTGTAGATCAATTTTTTTCTTACCAGTGAAACTTCTTTTTTTAGTTCATCCATATCCTTTTCTTTTTTTCCTTTCTTCTTCTTTGCTCCATTCTCAGATGTAGCTGCAGGTTCATACTTGTCACGTCCAGTCTAGATGAAAGTCAGAGACCCAATAAAATAACTGCCTTACACTGAACCAGGTCATTATTTTTATTTTATTTTAGTTATTTATTTGAATTTATTTACCATCCAATTCTAACCTAACAGAATCCATGCAGTTCTGTATTTTCAACTTCTGATCAGCCTTTCCAGGGCTTTGGACAGAGATTCTATTGCTACATCTCCGCTTCAGAGATCTTTGCTCTTTTATGTAAAAATCCTAAAAACAATCATTATAGGATACTCAAAATCCTTCTCAAATTTCACAACATATTAAAAACAATGGTCTATAACAAGAAGCCTACTGCACATATCACAAAAGACAATCACAGGACTTCATTTGTAAAGCCAATTTTCATCACTCTTGGGCATAATACTAAGATTTGGAGCCTGAGTATGGTTCAGGATGAGTAGCTATGCTTTGAAATAGTGTCTATACTGATACGCATTATTTCTGACCAGTTAGCAAAATAAAAACGCAGAGCTAGCTGCTTTTTAAAGTATTTATTCTACTGGCTTGTTTCCTACATGACACTACTGATAGTATAGTCTGCTTGATTACAATATAGCTCACCCAGCTAATCATAGTTAAAACAAATAATAACACCATACAATTACAGTCATGGTATTAGGCTACTCACTTCTGGATAAGGAAGTAATTTAATTAAAAAAAAATACAGCATACCAGAAGCCTTAGAAAACCTTGTTTGCTATGCAGTTGAGGTTAGAGAGGTGGTTCTTTAATCTTACTGTACCATTTGGAATATTGCAAGACTGAATCTGGGTCACTCATTGGGACCAGAGGTCTAGTCTTCGAGCTTTTGGACTCGTGTTGGAGCCCATCCTCAGGGAACTTCTCAGAGATGGGCTCTGTCCGCATGAGTCAAAGCTCAGAAGTGAGAGACCCAGATTCAATCCTGCAACTTTATCCTGGGACATATATATTCATCTTCATTCGTTTAGAATGTATTTCACGTAATGGGTAAATGTAATATATTGTTATCCAAATATTTCAGCCCTAAAAATTTCCTCTTTCCAGAAACATTCTATTTTGAAAGGTAACATGTGCATTTTTAAGTTTAATCAAATGCAAATATTAATAAAAAAGTAATTAGTTCTGCATCTTATTATTTGAACTGCAACTGCCTTATATATAATGCCTTTGTTTCAGGGAGATTAAGTTGTTTTTAATCCATCTTTTTCTTAAGAATGGTAGTTTCTAAGATCAGTATGTACAAATATTTACAAATCCTGTAACGAAGGAACAAACTTTAAACAGAACAATGATCTAGAAAGGACATTCAAATCAATACTTTTACTATATCAAATAGACCATGAGAAAGAAAGAAAGAAAAAAGATCTCAGGTCATTTTGAACTTAGCCACTGTTTTCACTCATATTCTGCTCCAAGAACGTTTCCCCCTCTCCCAACAGCTATTATTTGAAGAGTCTGTGAAAACTCTTACATACAGTTCTGCCTGCATTCCAAGGACTAGGACATACAGGTGAAACTCGAAAAATTAGAATATTGTGCAAAAGTTCATTTATTTCCGTAATGCAACTTAAAAGGTGAAACTAATATATGAGATAGACTCATTACATGCAAAGCAAGATAGTTCACAGTGTTGATTTGGGGAGCCATGTCATCTGCTGGTGTTGGTCCACTGTGCATCATTAAGTCCAGGGTCAACACAGCCGTCTACCAGGGGATTTTGGAGCCCTTCATGCTTCCTTCTGCAGATGAGCTTTATGGGGATGCTGACTTCATTTTCCAGCAGGACTTGGCACCTGCCCACACTGCCAAAAGCACCAAAGCCTGGTTCGATGACCGTGGGATTACTGTACTTGATTGGTCAGCAAACCCGCCTGACCTGAACCCCATAGAGAATCTATGGGGCATTGCCAAGAGAAAGATGAGAGACATGAGACCGAACAATGCAGAAGAGCTGAAGGCCGCTATTGAAGCATCCTGGTCTTCCATAACACCTCAGCAGTGCCACAGGCTGATAAGCTTCCATGCCACGCCGCATTGAGGCAGTAATTGCTGCAAAAAGGGGCCCAAACCAAGTACTGAGTACATATGCATGCTTATACTTTTCAGAGGTCTACGTACAATTCTTGTTTTATTGATTATGTAATATTCTAATTTTCTGAGATTGTGGATTTGGGGTTTTCATGAGCTGTAAGCCATAATCATCACAATTATGACAAATCATGGCTTGAACTATCCTGCTTTGCATGTAATGAGTCTATCTCATATATTAGTTTCACCTTTTATTACTGAAATAAATGAACTTTTGCACAATATTCTAATTTTTCAAGTTTCACCTGTAGATCAGGATGACCTCTTTCCCATTCCTCTCTAGGCATTCATCCTTCCTCTGCTGCTTGCAGTGCCCTGCCTGGATACTGATGATAAAAACTCTTCCTAGTCATCATCATTTGTGACTCCTGAGTCACAAATGCTCTATTTCATACACACTTTATTTCACTAATAGAATGAAGGGTTTAATTAATGTTTTAAAATTTTATTGCTTAAGCATATTCCTGAAAGGCGAAGCCTTAAAAATGGAAGTGCTGAGATTCAATATGGTGGAAAACTAAGTTTCCTGCTGCTTGAGTAGGTAAACAGAGCCAATCACACTTTTAAATAAGTTGTGGAAAATCTGGGTCTGGCTGCCAATGTTATCCTTCAAAAGCTTTGCAGAAGTTAGGGTATTATCAAGAGAAAATGGAGTTCAGATACTTGGGTAAAGCATTGTAGGACATTCAAGGAATAATACTTGGTTCATGTTTTTCACATGCTCAGGGCTATGGAACATTTGGAAGAGCATTGAGAGCTGGAATGGAGCTCTTATTCTCTGCCTCTTATCTGTTAGAAGGTAAAGCAGAGCTGAACATTCCTGACATTCTCTTCCCTACATTGTTTCCCTTCTAAAAAGGGAAGGGAAAACATTTCAAAAAGAAAACTACATTCTTTGGAAGAATGGCACTTTAGCTATCCCAGCTGCTTATTTTAAATACAAGCAAAAAAGATTATCATTAAGGGCACAGGAAACTGTTTCAGAATCACTTTATCCCCTCCTCCACACATTTCAATTTAAAAGGGAGCGCAGTCCACATTATTTTGATGCCCCCAATTCGCTTCCTCTTCCTTACCACCACTTCAGAACACAGAAATAGTGGCCTGAATCTAAATCCTTTGTGTAATATCATGGCTGAACAATTGCTTCCAACAGCTCTCTAGCAAAGAGGCTTTAGAGCTGTACAATTTTTTCTTTATCAATACATGCTGATGTTTAATTTAGATGCAGCACTGAAGTAACACTTACCTACTTCCTTACTATGCAATTCAATCTGCAACAGGGCAGTGTACTAGACACAATTAATCAGGAGGATAAGGTCTTATTTAACCCACCAGTTTCTGGTAAATATGCAAGAAATTCCTCCAATTAAGATCAAGCCTAAGCGGAACAGGGATTAGGATGCCTGTAACCAGGATTTTGTACTTAAACAAATGATTGTATATGAGGAAGGAAAATTGATCCAAGTGTTCAATAAAATACAGCAAAGTTTATTTATTTATTTATTTATTGGACTTGTATGCCACCCCATCTCCGAAGACTCGGGGCAGCTCACAACTAAAATCAAACATCAACATTAAATAGTTAAAAAAGAATTAAACCAAATCAAGCCCAATATCTGTCCATTGTTAAAATTAATTTAAAAATCCCTCCCGCCCCAGAGAAGGTCATCACAGCCAGGTCTTCAAGTCGTGGCGGAAGGTGCGGAGGTCAGGGGCCAGGCGGAGCCCCAGGGGTAGCTGGTTCCATAGGGCGGGAACCGCCACAGAGTAGGCTCGTCCCTGGGGGACCGCCAGCTGACACTGACTTGCCGACGGAACCCCGAGAAGTCCCTGCCTGTGTGCTCGTACAGGGCAACTGGCACTCGATATCGGCAGGAGTTGCTCCTGTAAATATTCTGGACCCATGTTGTGTAGGACTTTGAATGTTAAAACTAGAACCTTGAATCTCACCCGGAGCGCAACTGGCAACCAATGCAGGTCACGCAGGAGGGGGGTAATATGGGAGAATTGGGAAACTCCCGTCACCACCCGCGCAGCTGCATTCTGCACCAGCTGCAGTCTCCGGATGGTATGCAAGGGCAGTCCTAAGTAGAGAGTGTTGCAGTAGTCAAGTCGAGAGGTAACAAGGGCATGAGTGACTGTACGCAGGGCATCTTGGTCCAGAAACGGGTGAAGCTGGTGAACCAGCCGGACCTAGGCAAAGGCCCCCCTGGCCACGGCCCCCACCTGTTCCTCCAACCGGAGCCGCGCATCCAGGAGGACCCCCAGGTTCCGCGCTCTGTCCACAGGGGGCAACACCTCTCCCCCTATGGCCAACGGTGGACATTCCTGACTGGACCGAGATGCCGGTATGTACAGTCACTCAGTCTTGGCCGGGTTGCTTAATTACCAGACCCACAGTAGATTTGTTAATTAAGATCTTCAATATTCATAAAAATTCTTTTTTTGAGAACAGTATGCTTCCGGACTCTCACTTCTCCATACAGATGTAATTTCAATTACTCACTTATTTTATATGTTCTAATCCATTTGTCATAACAATTTTCACTATGTTCCATAGTTTCCCCCCCTTTCTCTACCTTCTATAATCTTATTTCAATTATTTCATTCCCTAAATTTAATTACATTTCTTTTTCCAATTCTCAATATCTTTCCAATCAATATTGTTACACTTTTATCTGTCTTGTTTGCAATTTTATACTATCTTATAAAATATATTTTGTCCTGTAATTGCTACTCTGGAGGATAACATCTCTATCTCTTTTAACCAATTATTATTTAACATTTAAATTTCACCTTTACAGTTATTACTTCTATTACACCTCTATTTTATAACATTTAACTATTATCTATCAGATTCTGCTTGGTACATTCCTTTACAAATACCCATTAAATTCTTAACAAGAAAAAAAGAAAAATGTGCATATATATAACAATAGTAACCAAGGTAATTATTTCTATTCAAATTCAATTCAGCCATTAATATTAATATGCATCTTATTCATTCATTTCTATTTAAAGTATTTCCATTTTGTTACCATTTAACATCCATATCACTATATTTCAACAACAGAGAACAATATTAAAACATTCCATACTTCTTTTAGTTTTCACATATTTGTTTTTAAATTAAAGGTCTTATTCTCTTATCCTCTTTACCTCATTTACTTATTAAAAAAAATACACATCACTTTAATCATCTAAAACATTTCTAACTTTTCTATTTCTAATATAACCATATTTATCTCACGTACCATTGCAGAATCCTCTCTTTAAGTTAAATTAACCATTATCTCAATGCCCAAATGAATTTATCCCTTTAAATCTTACATACTTTCCTTGTTGCTGCACATCTTGATTCAATTTTTTGCAACTTCCTCTCTTTTTCATCCCCCCATCTTCTCCCTTCCCTTTTTGTTCCCTTTTCTATCCAGTTCTCCCTTCTGCAGTCCTACCTTCTGATTCCTTATAATATTATAGTTATTTTGTATGTATTTGTTTGCCGGGAATGGTTCTGGGATGATAATATGAACTGTTGTAAGATAAATTAAGTTAAAAATATGGAATACTCTTCATATAAGAGTATATAAGGATGGAGAAGATGTACAAAAAGAGTTGTAACCTACCGGCATACTGTATGTTTCGTCTCTGTATGTTTGTTTAAAAATAATAAAAATCTTTGAAAAAAAAAGATCTTCAATATTAAAAGTATGTGCTTAATCATGTGATATACTCACCCAAATGGCAAAATCTGCCCATAAATGTAATTTTAGAAGTACAGTCAAAACATTTACTTATGCAAAAATTATAGTAGTGCTGTAACTCAGGCTATGCAAAACAGTATGACACACCCAGCCAAGTTGTATTTTAATAAGATAGATGTATGAAAGTTTTACAGATGTAAAGAATTCTTCCACATTTAACGATTTGCAAAGTTAACAATGTGCCCAAACTAAAACCTGAAGGGGAGGTGTAGGAGGGCTACTCTTTCAATCTGGATAAGATAACAGAGAGGACACCACAACAAAGTCCCTGGGAATCTGTTCTGTTATTATAATGACATCACAAAAACAGGATCTCAAGGAGAGTTAAAAACGCTGTTCTCTAGTCTCAGCAACACTTGCAGAACAATTACTTTCATATGATGATTTATGGACAATGAACCTTTCCCCTAAAGACTGGAAGAAAAAAAGTTACAAATACTTTTTTTGAAACACTTTTTTGAAGTAATGGCATATACAGGGCATAAAGGAGGGATGTGTAGCATTCCAGACCCAAAGCAGAAATGGGCGTTGGTGGATTTACCGTGAACTCCCCTTTCTATCTATGCTCTGAGAGAGCCCAGGATGGGTAGACTCCTTCTTATGATGTCATTAAGCTGGGTCTGTTTTTGAGCATATATAAGCCAGCCTCCCGGGAGTAGCCCCAGCTTTGGCGAAGATATTTGACAGACCAAATAAGTGTCTCTGAAACACAACCATCAAGGATAACATATGTCTTACCCTGTCCCGACGAACCAAGGGAGGGGCTGGGCTCTCTCGCAGTATAGATAGAAAGGGCGTTCACAGTAAATTTACCAATGCCCATTCTCCTCCATGCTGCAGTGAGAGCCCAGGATGGGACATACCAAAGCTTGCATGTCCTCGGGCGGGTCCTTGTCCGGCCAATCACTCTGACTGTGGAACTATTCGCTGAAGCACCTGTCTGCCGAAGGCCGCAGTCACCGAGGTATAGGCATCAAGACCATAGTGTCTGACGAAAGGAGATGGGGATGTCCATGTGGCTGCTCTGCAAATCTCTTCCAAGGATGCCTGGATAGCCTAGGTAGCTGAAGTGGCCACACTTCTGGTAGTGTGTGCTGTTAGCCCTCAGGGAACTGGAAGAGGTGCTGCTTGGTAGGCCTGTGCAATACACTTCCTGGCCCACCTGCTAATAGTTGGGGAGGAGGCCTTGTTCCCCAAGAGAGAAGGGGAAAAGGAAACAAACATAGCTTCTGTCTTCCTAAAGGAGGAAGTGCCCTTGATGTAAATTCGAAGGGCCCTTCTGACGTCTAGCATGTGCCACTTACGCTCTAAATCATAGTGTGGAAGGGGACAGAAGTCCGGTAACACAATGTCTTGGGACTGGTGAAACCAGATGTTAACCTATGGAATAAACAACGGGTCCAAAAGGAGGAAGACCCTATCATCATGAAAGGAGCAAAGGTCCTGTCTGATGGAAGGAGCCGCAAGCTCTGACATTCATCTGGCTGAGGTGATAAACGAGGAACACTACCTTTAGGGTTAGAAATTGGAGAGATACTGTTCTAAGGGGTTCAAATGGGGGCTTTGTGAGGGCGTTAAGGACCAGATGAAGGTCCCAGGAAGGGTACCTGTGAATCACAGGTGGGTGAAGGTTGGAAGCTCCTGTTAAAAATCTTCTGACCGAAGGGTGATGGGACAAGGAAATGAACCCCATGAAAGAACTGAGGAGAGAGCCACTACTTGGAGATGCAAGGTGTTGGGGGCGAAACCTTTCTCCAAGCCATCCTGAAGGAATCTAAGAACCTCTGCCAACTTAGCTGAGGCAGGGGAGAGACCCTCCTTGAGGCACCATTGGGAGAAAGCCCTCCAGGTGGCATCATAAATGCGCCTTGTGGAAGGTTTGTGAGACGCCAGGATGGTGACGATAACCTTCTCTGGAAGATTAGCCTCCCTTAGCCACTGTTGCTCAAATGCCACATGGTCAGCTTGAGCCACTGGGGCTCCGGATGTAACAGGGCCCCTTGGTGCAGGGAGATTAGATGGGCCGGGATCCTCCAAGGGGGAGCCAAAGACAGGTTGATCAGGTCCGCAAACCAGGGTCTCCGTGGCCAATAGGGGGCCAGGAGAATTAGCTCCGCTCGTTCCTCCAACAGGTTCCTTATGATTGCTGGAATGATGGGAAGCGGGGGAAAGGCATAGAGGAGACCCGTGGGCCATCGGCACTGAAAAGCGTTAGTCCCCTCTGCTCCCTGGCAGGGAAACCTGGTGAAAAATCTGTTCACTTGGGCGTTTTGAGGGGTGGAGAAGAGATCCACCTCCGGAGTTCCAAATCTGTCGGAAAGGTCCCTGAAAAGGGGTGGGGAAATGGACCATTCAGCCTGGTCTATTGGATTCCTGCTCAGCCAGTCTGCTTGGGAATTGTCGACTCCGGAGATGTGATCTGCTGAGATTGAAAGCAAGTTTCTTTCTGCCTATAACCCCAAGCGTTCTGCCTCCCTCATGAGTGCTCTGGATCTCGTCCCCCCCTGCCTGTTGATGTGGGCCTTTGCAGCCATGTTGTCCATCAACACTAGAACATGGGACCCGGTCACAGTGGCTCTGAAGTGCCTTAGAGCCAGGGAGATGGCTCTCAGCTCTAGCCAATTTATGGGATGGGTTTTGTCTATCCTGGACCAAACTCCTTGAGCCATCTGACCCTCCATGTGTGAGCCCCAACCCAGAAGACTAGCATCTGTGGTGATTACTAGCCTGTCTGGTTCCTTGAACTGGAGTCCCTTCCAGAGGGCCGGGGAGAGCCAACAACTGAGGGATCGCTGGGCTTGTGGAGGTAGTAGGACCTTGATGGATGAGTGGCTGGTTCCTGCTCATTGGAAGGGGAGCAGGAACCATTGGAGCGATCGGGAGTGAAGCCGTGCCCATGGGACAATGCCAATACAGGAGACCATCTTCCCCAGTAGTTTGGACAACAGCGACAAGGGAACAGTCTGGTGTTGTTGAATCTGACTGATGATCTCTGCAAGACTTTGTCTATGAGCTGGAGACAGAAAAACTTGGCACAAAGTTGTATCAATGACCGCTCCCAGGTGCAGCAATTTGGTTGTGAGAGAAAGATGGCTCTTCTTGGTGTTGATGGAGAACCTGTGGCTTTGGAGGCAGGACAAGGTAATTTGTAGGTCCCGATGGGCCGATTGGATGGAGGAAGACAGAATCAACATGTCATCAAAGTAGCATTGGATCCTCACTGGAACAGAACCTAGAGAAGCCACCAATGCTGCTAGAATCTTCGTGAAGACCCTAGGAGCCGATGAAAGGCCGAAGGGAAGTGCCCGATACTGGTAATGAGTATTCTGATAACAGAAACGGAGAAACTGACGGTTGTTGTCAAGGGAGGTGGAAGGGCTGAGGCCCGCTGCGGTGGGAGTGAAAGTGGCTTCCGGCCTGGACAAGGGTGCCTGAACCCTGGACGGAAGAGGGGGTGCATAAGGCCCTGATGCTGACTGGAAATAAGGCCCAGACCTGCTCAGCTTTTGAGGATCTAGTTGTTCCTCATATGCCTCAGGAGACGAAGTCAGTGGAGGACCAAAAGCTCCCAGAACAACCTCCTCTCACTGTGGGGACTTCTCTGGGAACCCTGGGCCTGTTGTAGTTGCCCTCTCATTTGTTGAATGGTTTTGTTAGATTGCCTCTCCAGAGCAGCATGTCTGAGTTTCTCTGCCCTCAACTCGGCCTGAGTTGTCCCCTTAGGGGCTAGGGCCTTAGCTCTGATTTTAGCAGCCACTTCTGTCTGGGCGTTGCATTGCCTGCACCTTTTCTTTTAGGAGGTTGGAGAGTCTGCTCCACTGGAGGGAAAAGCTCTGCCTGGCCTCTGTCTTTATCCATTTTAAACTAGTTATGCTCAAGCATTGAAAGATTAACTCCCAATTGCTGAGATGGCAGAAAGGAATAATTAGGCCTGACCAGAAAATGGGCACCAGAACCTTTAAAATGGCCGCTCATCTCATGGCAGATGAAGCTGCTGATAAGGCCGGCCGCTGCTCTGCGAGGGCTCCAAAGTAGAAGAATTTGCTCTTTAGGCTATTGAGCCCTGAGCGATGGAATCAGCCCGACAAGCAGAGGATCGCCACCCACGCGATCAGCTGGCTGGCGCTGCTATCGGTTTGCCAATCAGAATGAAATTGCGCAAACCGCGGCTGTGGGGAAGGCAGCTGAGGCGCTTCCCTGCTGACCGAGCAGCATTTGGGAACGATGATCCCAACGTTGCAGGAGAAACGGGGCCCCGCTTCTCCTGAGTTGCAGTACCGGATCCCCAGGAGCTGAATGAAGCAGAGATAGCTTCTGGAAGGTGGAAAAATCACTAGCTTTCAGAGACACAGCTTGTTTGACTAAGAAGCTGAGTCAAAGCTGGGGCTACTCCCGGGGGCTGGCTTTTATATGCTCAAAACAGACCCAGCTTGATGACATCATAGGAAGGAGTCTACCCATCCTGGGCTCTCGCAGCAGCATGGAGGAGAACGGAGCTAATAACTGTGGTGGAATGAAGAACCACCAGCTCTTTAGAAACATCCTCATAACAAGAAGCAGTCTTGGGATCATCCACAAGTTACTTCTCATGATGTGACTGGAAGACAATGGTCTCTGTTGAGTGACTAGGAGATTTATTTATTTATTTTATTTTATTTGACTTGTATGCCACCACTCTCCAAAAGGACTCGGCTCACAGATAAAAACATAGAATAAATAATTTTTAAAAAGATTAAATCTAACAAGCCAAACCCAACAGTAAAAACCCAAGTAAAGTCCCACCCTCCCCCACAGGAGGTCAGTCCAGCCCAGCCTATAAGAACAACCAGGTTTTTAGATCACGCTGGAAAGAGGAGAGATCGGGGGCCAGCCGGAGCTCAATGGGTAGTTGATTCCATAAGGCGGGAGTCACTACAGAATAGGCCCGGGGCACTGCCAGCCGACATTGTCGTGCGGACGGCAGCCCAAGGAGTCCCAGCCTGTGTGCTCACACAGGGTGATCGGTATTTGATGTCGGCAGGAGATGCTCCCGCAAGTACCCCAGACCCAAGCCATGAAGGACTTTGTATGTTAATACCAACACCTTGAATCTCACCCGGAGGGCAACCGGCAACCAATGCAGCTCGCGCAGGAGGGGCGTAACATGGGAGTACTGGGAAACACCCATCACAACCCGCGCGGTCGCATTTTGCACCAGCTGGAGCCTCTGGATGGAACGCAAGGGCAGTCCTAAATAGAGAGTGTTGCAGTAGTTGAGTCGGGATGTGACAGGTGCATGAGTGACTGTGCGAAGGGCATCTTGATCCAGGTACAGGCGCAACTGGCGAAACAGCCGAACCTGAGCAAAGACCCCCCTGGTCACGGCCCCCACCAAACTGAGCTGTGAATCCAGGAGAACCCCCAGGTTTTGTGCCCTATCCACAGGGGGCAACACCTCTCCCCCCATGACCAAAGATGGAATCAGTTCACTGGAGCGAGATGCCTGTATGCACAGCCAGTCTTGGCCAGATTGAGCTGTAGCCTGTTCCTGCCCATCCAGATCCGTACTGCATCCAGACAACGGGACATCACAGAAAGGGCATCACTGATTTGGTTTGGGGTGGAGATATATAACTGAGTATCATCAGCATACTGATGATACCTCACCCCAAAACCCCAGATGATCTCACCCAGCGGCTTCATATAGATGTTGAAAAGGAGGGGTGAGAGGACCAACCCCTGAGGGACCCCACATGTGAGAGCCCTTGGGACCGACCTCTGCCCTCCTGCCAATACTGATTGCGAACGCCCTGAGAGGTAGGAGGTGAACCACTGCAAAACAGTGCCTCCCACTCCCAACCCCCAAGAATAAGATACCATGGTCGATGGTATCGAAAGCTGCTGAGAGATCTAATAGGACCTGCGCCCTCCAGAGATCATCCACCCGCGTGACCAATGTCGTCTCTGTGCTAAACCCGGGCCGGAAGCCCGATTGGTAGGGATCTAGATAGTCCGCTTCATCCAGGAAAAGCAGAAACTGCTGAGCCACCATGCTCTCAACAACCTTCGCTAAAAAACGAAGGTTGGAGACTGGACGAAAGTTGTTCAACATGGCTGGGTCCAGGACAGGCTTCTTCAGGAGGAGTTTCACCACCGCCTCTTTAAAGGCGGCAGGGAAAGAACCCTCCCTTAGTGAAGCATTGACCACTGCCCGGAGCCAGCCGCACGTGACCTCCCTGGAGGCATATACCATCCAGGAAGGGCACGGGTTCAACAAACATGTGGTGGAACTCAGACGTCGCATAATCCTGTCCACTTCATCCTCAGAAACAGGATCAAACTCAGCCCAGATGATATTGGCCGGACTTCTTGCATCCCGCTCCTCAGACAACTGCAAATTAGAGTCCAACCCTTCCCGAATTCGAGATGATGAAATGCCCTAATCATGTTTGGTGCCTTTATGGATATTGGGTTTGTATACTTCTTTTTCTAATCACTTTTGGAAATTGCTTATTAATTGCTGTTCAATTATTTGGAACCTTTAGAATGACAAGTTTTGTACCAGTGAGTCTTCTTCAAACTTTCATGAAAGAAATTTTAAATGCAGTTTTAAGGTTTAAATGATTTTTTTAAATAAGAAGTGAAAGGGTGACTAGAACATTGATTCTGGAAAGTTACAAACAAAGCATCCAGATGCACTTGAAATAAGATTTTGGAATTAATTATAAGAATCCTTCCTGTGGGAAAATGTTGTTTTTAAAATTCTAATTTTTAAAAAAATTGATAGGATGGGAGTTTGAAGGTTAGACAGATTAGAGGGAACCAGAATGAACTAAAGAACACTTAAATTTCACTTATTAGTACAGAATGGAGCAAAATACACTGAGTGTATTGAAAGATATTGGTGAACAATGTAGCCAGAAGTTAATTTTAAGATTGCCTGCCATTGTAGACAGTGTTTAAAAGATGCTGTGAAAGTGGAACGAGTTTTACTGGATAAGATGGAGACCGATATGAAACGTGGATTTAAAAATGATAGACTAAAAAAATGATACAGATAAAGATGAATAAATGAAACTGGCTGATGATATAAAAATAAACCAAAAGAGCAAACTGGGCAACTTTCCTATATTGTATTTATACAAGAGAAACTGGTTAAAGTTTTCAAGAATTTTGTGAGAAATGGCAAAGAAAAATAACAAGAACATTCTAGGATATTATTTGAAGGGATTAAATTGCAATATTGTTAAAAGTAAAAACAAGGAATACAAAGTTGGTTAATTTGATCAAGGCTAGAACAGATAGGTTGTTATCTCTAGTAATGGACTTTTGCTGACTAGAACTTGAAAAATGAGGTTTTAAGGATTTGTTTATAGGTAAAAAATGATACTAGAAGAAAAAAATAATTTGCTTAAATAGTTTAAGAGAAGTTACTAAAATTGTTTACACTTGTGTAAACACTTTGTATTTTTCTTTTTATTTACTATAATCTTATTTTCTTTTTCTGATTTTTCTACACATTCTGTTTTTCTTTTTCTTTTTCTAGTTTATATCAATTTTTATCTTTTAAATTGTAATGTTTAATAAAATTACTATTAAAAAACTGGAAAAACAGAGGCTAAAAGCTAAGAAAACACTAGGTGATTCTTCTGCTTCTGTAACTGCAGTTCTGTGAAAAACCAACAAACATTCCTAACAGTCAAGCAGCTTAGTTTATTCAATTACATGATCAGGCTTTATGCTGTGATTCTTTAAAGCTCCGAACTTTCACCCATAAGGCATTAAAAATAACAGTATCCATTCTGTCTGAAACGATCATATACGCATTTGAAAATGAAGCAAGCTGTTGCATCAAACCACAGGATTTTATAGAAGTTTCCACCTGCCCTACTTAATGAACCATTATAAATGGCAATCATTCTGCAGATCTAGGCCTTCAAGGCCTCTGCAGAAATAGTGAAAGAAAGCTGCTCTAACAAGATTCAAATATCCAAATATGATTTCAACATTAACACAAGGAAGAACCTTTCTGTCTGTGCTATCTGAAACAGCCTATGGAGTGTCCTGTTGGAATAAAGTGATTAGACTACTGTGAGCAGTCACCAATCATCCAGTGACCTTGGACCAATCTTTAGACCAGGAAAGAATCCTAAGAGGCCAGGGCAAGGACATTTAGAGGCAGGGGCGAAAAACATCAACCCCCAAAACACATAGACATGGCCCACATTCAGGTCTAAATCTATCATGCTACAGACAAAAACTGGAGGCATAACTAAGCCAGCATGTTTTTCATTTAGGATACTTTCCTTGGGTTTCTGGTAGCTCTTCTAAGCATGGACTGATTAAAAAGCATCCAGATTTCCACAAGTGAATGAACAGACAAAATGGCAGCAGGGCTAGTAAGTTTTCACCTAATCTCCTCTCCAGGAGACTACTGAAGTACAAGAAACGAGTTTCAGGAAATCAAGTTACCATTTTTAAAAATCAAGCCAGGCATCGGTTTTCATCGTTTTAAAAATCATACTGATGATTCACTCCCCTTTTCACATTGGAAGGTTGCTTAAAAATAGTTACGTCCAATACAGAAGAACTTGAAATATGATGTCTGAACCGGCCTGCTTATCTTTTTCACTTTTCTGAAGTCATGGCTAACTTTTCTAACTTCATGGTTAGAAAATTATGCCTTTTAAAAGCTATTCAAGTGAAGAAAAAGTATTTTTCTCTCTAGAGGCTTTCCTGACTAAACAAAAGACTAATGTGATATGTGTGCCCGCATATTTTCAGTCACCTCATGTCACAACATTAAACTGCTAAATTAACAAATAGGTAACCGTCAATTAACACTTTTAACCGAAGAAAGAACCGGAACAGAACGGATTAACCGGACAAGACGGTGAGGCGGCGGGCCGAATGGCATGCATTTCAAAGCCAAAACGAAACTCTCCTACATGGATGGTAATTTCTTAAGGTCTCCGGGACATAACTTTATCTAAGTCCCTATATATAACTCAGAGACCAGTTTGCCACCTGCGGGATTTCTATTTTTCTAACAGGTCTTTCCAAAAACTAACACGAACTCTCCGCTCGGGAATTCGAAGAATACTTCGATTCTCGCCGCCTTAGGCGCGCCATTCTGACCGGCATATTCGCGAGGCTCTCCACCCGTTAAAATCAAGAAAAGGGAGGATATCACTGCGGAATTTTCCGAACGCCTTTCCGGAGATCGTCGGCCGGCCTGCCCGCCCCTTCCCACCAGCGATTCGTTGCTTCAAGTTCCGGCAGCCTGTTTGCACACCGCGAGCCGCCGAGAGTGGAATTATCTACCCCACGACAAGATCCTGTTCTGCTTCTACAAGAACCTCGTGTTTGGGGCACATTCGCAATTCTTTCAGTCTGGATGGCAGCAGCTTTCCCCGGTGCCGGCCAGCAGGGATCGCAGCAGCGCGCCATCCATCCTCAGAAAAAGGCGCCCGTTCAGCGGCCAAGCAGGCGGGGGCTGTGCTGGCCGTCGGTACCATTAAAGGAAAGAAACTTCCTTTGCAAGCAACAGGCGGTGCTACGGCACTTCGTGCCGCTGAGGTCCAGGCGATTACAGCCTTCTGGCTAAGAGACGCGACCGAATTCCCGCCGTGTTCCCCGACCCAGACATTTTATTTTCCTCACCCCTTTGCTCATGGTGGCGACTGTCCGCGGTCCTTTCTGGGGCTACTGTCGATCTCCGGGAAACGGGGGGCGGCAGATAGAGAAGGAGATACTGCCACGTGTGCGCCTCAAGGAAGTGGAAAGCCCGGCTGGGGAACGCTTGTTAGGCCGCCCCCTCTTCAGCGACCGCTTGCCGCAGCACCCGGGGAATGCAGCCGGAGTGACCTCCTAAGAGCGCCTGTGCTGCGTACACCCAGCTGGCCAGCCTCATCAGCCCCACCCTTGAACGGTGCTGGCTCCGCCCTGTTGGAAAAGAATGGGTAGGTGGAAGGGCCTCTAGGTCGGTTTACGTCGATGGAACGGCCTGGCTGGCATTGCTGAAGCGATTATTCTCGGTTCCCGAGCCGCCGCCTCTTTCGGGTGCCTAAGAAGGACTTTTGCTTGCCGCTCATTGTTCCCCACTTTCTCCATTTAAACGAGATTTGTAACCGTGTAGCCAAGCTTAAAAGGGAGATCTGTAAGTCTTGCTAGTACGAAGTTTAAAGGACATTGTAGGTGAGCGATTAAAGTCGAGGACGGTTTCTAACAAGTATGAAGTAGAATGTGAACATTAGACATTAAACCAGCAAAACATTTGAGATATACATAACTTTATACGAACACACCAGCTTTTTAAACGAGGCAAAAGTTTTCAGGAAATGTATTTCTTAGAATTTCCAGAGATTGTTGCACTGAGCATAGCAAACAGTATGTTCTCTTAAGGAATATGAAGGTGTTCTCCAAGTGAGTGTTGTTCATGTGAGCATCAATGGGGTGGCTCCCAAGTTTACGAAACAAATTATATATGAAGCCATTTTTCTCTTGCAATATTTATTGATGAGCAATTTGTTTTTCTCAATCCATTCCTACTTTGGAACATTTGACTTCTTATAAAAAATCAACATACTCTATCTTGTCTGTATAAATCTGTCAGCGGGGAGTGAAGAATCACAGAATTGCATATTTTGCTGAAAACCGGCCTTCATGAAATTGTGGGACATTTAAGGATGGTGAGACTTTTATTTTCCTTCTGTAGAAGATGTAGATGTTTTACATTCACTGTCCTATGAAAAATCTTCTTTGTCCCTGTGGCAAGTCCCCACTCCTAGAAGAATGAAAATTTTTGGGAAATATTAAAAAGGAAGAATATTATATATCCCCAAAAGGAGAAATGAAAAAATCTTAAGGGAGGCAGAAACCAGCTCCAGTTTCCCTGCCCCAAGCAGAAATTGAGGAGGCCAGCTTTTAGAAATGCAGTTTTGGTAGTTAATTCAGAAAGACTGGGTCAAGCAGAAACTCATAAGCAACAAACAAAAGGTTTGACAAAATTAGCTCAGACAAATACTTAGAATTTGCATTTCCCCTTTTGCCTATGCAGCCAACCATGACCCCTACATGATCCCATAGGAATCTAGAATGGCTCTGCATGCTACTTCCTGCACCTGTGCCATAGGTTTGCCATCACGGTTTTAGACGATGGGTATGGCTTGGAAAAGAAATAGTACTTATTATATTGTTTCTTGATGGGACTGATTTGATTTTTAGATAAGCTTGATTGTCTAAATGATACATTGCTGATGTGAAATGAGTTGAACGTCAAAAATTAATAGAAGTATGTTTGGCCATAGCATGCTTTTCTCTGCTTTTCTGTTGAACATAATTTTTATATACATTTTTTGTTTCTTTCCTTTGAAGTCTTACTCAACCTAATTCTTTCTCTTTGTTCCTTGCCTAACGTTGGCCTATTTCTTAGTTTTGTTGTTTTTCTTTTCTCCCTTCCTAATTTTCTGTGTTATTATATAGGATCAAATTAGTATTTTTTGCTGAGATTCGGATATAATATTTACCTAAGTTTAAGATTAGCAAATTATACCTTTGTACCCAGAGTATTTTAGCAGCCATTTTATAATGGCTTTACAACAAGAATCATTTTAATGATATTCAAAGTTTTCTTTAAAGATTTAAATTTTATTTTTAAAGATGTTTGGCATGGGTTCTCCTGATTTGTAATCTAATAACAATTTGCTGAATTCCAGGTTTGTAAAATCATTTGATGCCAATTTTAGTCAATCCCTCGAGTTTTATATAGGTACTGGGTATGCTAAAAAATAATGAAAACATTTTTATAAAACAAAGTGTGTGTATATGTGTGTATTTCTGAGAACAGAAAGTAAATGCAATTTAATTCAAAAGATTGTCAATAATTTTATTCAAAGTTCAAGCAGGATTGGTCATTACATTAAAGCATTGCTACTTTCTGATGTAATGTATTACACATGATTTTTGCATTTGTTAAGATTGTTACATTGTAGATAAAGATTTGTTGAGATTTCTTACAGATAGGCAACTTTGTACTCTCCAGATGATTGGACTACAAGTGCTATATGTTCCGACCATCACGAACAATGTTCAAGGATTCTTGAGAATAGTTGAGCCTGAGTAAGACACACTGTCTTTCTTCAGTGCTTTGAGCACACGGAGGCTTGAACCCATTTCATAAAAATACATGGTAATCTCAGTGTACATGCTAGAATGCCCATTTTGGAAAAGTTGAAGACTATTATTACTATATTTCATTTGCATTCCCTGTTGTTTCACTCTTATTGAAAATATTATCATACTGGCAAATGGGAAAAAAATCAGCTAAGGTATAAATTATATTGAAAAACAATTATTTCTTTTTTATATAGCAATTTACATTTGGGAAGCCTAGAAAACATAATATGATTATTTTTAATTCCATTAACCAGCCAGCTGTAATTAGCTCTCACATTTGGTTGGGTTGTTTTATAGGTTTAATGACATCTCCTAACAAGATAAATCTCCAATTCCATTAAGGGCAGCTTCAAGGCAATATGAAATCATAATGAGAAAATGTGTGTGTGTGTGTGTAAAGAGCAAGAATAAATATGCATTATTCCAGGAAAAAAATGGGGGTTCAGAAGAACCTTTAAACATATACAGACCTTTGGCTCATTAGGGTCAGAGGAGCTCATATGAGATTCTTGATCTGCCAGACTTGAACTGGATTAAGCTGGATTGGAGACCAGATGGAGAACTAAACTGGCATGTTTTGATAGCAGTTCAAGGCGCTGTAGAAAGTTAGCACCCACCCCTCTCCTAGAAGAACGAAATATTATAGGAAGTATTAAAAAGGCAGGAGAAACATGCTCTTGGAAAGCAACCCCTACCTTTGTTAATAGCTCCAGAAAGACAGCCATCTTATCTACAAGACAAAAGACCTTCAGCTCCAGGGTGATAGGAATTGCCCACAGCCCTATTCATCACTCAGCAAGATTCAACCAAGCTTGAAACTCAAGACAACCTACAAAGTTACCCCTGCATGGCCCCATGGGAGTCTGACAACCAATCAAGATACATTTCTTGCCATAGGAACAGGAAGCGAGTTCAAAGCCCAACAGAGAGTATAAATCTCTCTCTCACCCATGTGCTCTTTTTGCCCAGGACCTCAAAGCATGTGTTCCTGCTGTCCACCATTAAACCATCCTTCCAAGCAGTCTCCATTTTTCCAGTGTCTTTATTCCCACTTGGAACTGAACCCAGATGGACATTTCTTCCAACAGCACTGATGTTCTTCTCATAGAAGTTAAAATGATCCCATGCCTATCGCACTTAGTAAGGCACTGGCCATTTCCATGAGTACCTTCTCAGGGATGGATCAAATTTCACTGTTATGTATTTCTTTATAAACATTTGTATATTGCCTTTCTACTTAAAATGTATTCAGAACATCCTTTTAATATGTATTGTTTGAATTTGGAGAAATTGGTGAAATACAATCACAACACTCATTAGAAAAATTAGCAATTTTTATGTTCTCCTTATTCCTTTCACTTACCTTTATAGTCTGTCTTTTATGTAGAGCACCCAGAAGCCATTTTCTTGTTTTTAGTGACAACCTCTATAAATGCATCCATCAAGAGGAACACTAATTATTGAATATCCTGAAAAAATAGAAAATGCTGGTAACTAAGCAAATGAGGATGGGAGAAATAGAGATCAGATAAAGCAACTGGCTAATTGTTGTGGATAACTTGCATAGTTCGAATGCAATAATGATTCATGGGCTGCAGTTGGGTATCGCATTGCAGGAGCCTCAGTGATTCAGATATTGCATTAAGACAGTTGTAGTGTTTTACTTTGGCTTAGCATATAATATGCTGAGGTATCCCAACTTTATTTTTAGCTTCTTTTAATTTAAAAAATGGAAACCAGCAGACTGCAAAGCACCAGCATCTGTGAGTTAAGGCAATAAATGCCATCTGGAATGCTAGAGAATTCAGCAATCTGTCCTTTGGCAAATGGATGTTTTGTGACATGCCAAAGCAACTACAACATCACTGATTGTAAGATTCCCCCAACCCAGATGAGGAATCTACTGTCACTGCATTCCCAATAGATGACCATTCAGCCTCAGTTTAAATGCCCTCAGAGAAAGAGTCCACCATCTGATTTAGTGTTTAACAACTTTGTCAGAGATTCCTCCCCAATGTTCAATCAAGATCTAGTTCTCTATAAGTTAATTGTTTTAATAATTCTGCTCTGGCCTACATGACAGTTTCAACTATTGAAGGTAGTTATGTCTCCCCATAGTTTTTCATCCTCCAAGCTAATTAGGGAAGGCATGTGCAGGGTTATGGCGGCTCGGAGGAGGTGAGCGCTGGTGTTAGCTGTGGGAGCTTGTTCAAGTCCTGTTATTGGGGGTTTGCCAGCCCTTTGGAGACGACCCTAGCAGCAGTCCGACCCAGGGCGTCTTTCCCTGGGTCGGGTTTGGACGGGGAAGCCGGCAGCGCGAGTCGGCAGAGTTTCTGCTTACCGGCTGGTGCTGGTGCGGCGCGACGGCTGGTGCGGCCTTGGCGGCCTTGGCGGCGTCGGCGTCTTCGGCGTTGCTTTCCCTGCGCTGACGCCGCTCGCGTTTGGAGCCCGTGCAGCCCGTCCGTTCTATACGGGCTGCTCTTGGGATTTCTATCTGGCCCGGGCTGTCTTCCTGGGCCATGGTGCCACTGCGAGCGGACCGGCGTGCGGACTGGCGGCGAGGGATGACGATGCCGGTCCGGGGTTTCTTCTTCTTCCCGGAGGCTGTCGTTCGTCGCGGCGGCTGGGGGTGTGGCTCTGCGGCCTGGCAGTCTCCACAATCCCAGAGCCCCTTGGTGCCTGGAGTTTTGAGTCTGGAGCCTGGGACCAGGGCTCACACCGGAGGCTGGACTCTGGGGCCTGGAGCCGGGGACCGGTGCCTGAACATGGAGCCAGTGGAGCCTGAAGCCAGCGAAGTCTGGAGCCAGGGTTCGTGTCTGGAGCCAGTGTTGGGGCCTGGAACCTGGAGCCTGGAGCCTGGTGCTGGTTTCCTGTGTCTGTGCCTGAAGCCTGGAGTCTGGGACCAGCATCTACACCCGGAGGCCGTGGCGATATGGCCTATGCTGTCTGTGCCGGAAGCTGTGCCGCTAGAAGTTTGCTGTCTGACCCGGGTTGTTTTTGCTGGGTCAGAGTGTCAACAACGGCTGTTCTACGGCTTGCACTGTTTGCTGGGAGGCTTGCCATCTGACTCAGGACTGGAGGACGCAAGTAGAGGTGATTGGCTGGTGAGGGCATCGGGCCCTTAGTGGCCGTCTACCATGCCTGGACCATCTTTCCTCCCCCCAATCTGTTTTCAGTTGCCCGGGGCCACATGGTGTGGTGGGAGCATGCCATGTTGGTTAGCACTGCTGAGGTGAGAGACCAGTGGTGTTTGCCCCCCTTCTCTAGAGCTACCCTGATGACTGTCCCCTCGGTGAGAGAGAGGAGTTTGAGCTGTCTCAGAGTTCACAGGACTTATTTCCCGGTGGGTAGTGAGAATGCCACCTGGGTCGAAGTTTCCTGTTGTTTTTAGCTCTAGAACTGACTGAACTGACTGACCATCGGCGAACTGAATTTTTACCATCTATTCTGGACTTGACTGCTCCCTAGCAATAACCACTATGGGATATATCTACTCTTCTCTTGAGCTGCGGGCGCTCAGGGGTGTCCTCCTGTCCCTGAGATGTCCCGCTGTTTTGTCAAAGCCCCTCCTCGATGACGGGTTTCTTATTCCCGAGAGGGGGCATAGCATGACCAAGGGTTTCAAATTTTGGTTATCTCGGAAGGGGAGGTTTTTAAAATTTCTAATTGGTCGTCTTAAGGGGTTAGGGAGGGGGCTGGTGGGGTCTTTCTGCAGCCCGGTGCGCGGTGGGGGAGTGTGGGGGCGGGGGGGGTGGCGGGCCCGGGGTGTGAGGTGGGGGCCGCGATCCCCAGGGTGGTTGGCATTGGCCGAAGACGTCGAGGCACAGGGTCATATCATGTGTTGGGAGCGCGCACCCGCCATCTTTGTGCGGTGGCCCGCTCCGACCCTGTGGCCTCCTCCCTAGGGAGCATCGGAACTGGGATCCCTGGCCTTAGGTTGGTGTATTTTAATGCCAGGTCCGTGGCTAATAAATCTTCCCTCCTCCGCGAGATCATTGAGGAGGAGGCTGCGGACCTGGCTTGTATCACCGAGACCTGGTTGGGCCCGGAGGGAGGTGTCCCTCTGGTTGACTTATGCCCTCCAGGTTTTCGGGTTTTGCACCGACCACGGGCTCAGGGTAGGGGTGGTGGGGTGGCCGTGGTTATTAGGGAGACCCTGTTTCCAAGGGAGATCACTGTTGCAGAGATAGGCGGGAGTGAGACCCTCCTTGTGAGGTGGGGGCCTAGTGGTCAGGTGGGTCTGCTGCTTACATACCTTTCCCCCAGCTGTGTGGCAGCAGCCCTACCTGGGCTTCTCGATCTCCTCTCTGGGGTGGCGGTGGAGCTCCCGGATCTTGTGGTCCTAGGGGACTTCAATCTGCCTTCCCTGGGGGGGGCGTCAGGTTTGGCCCAGGAGTTCATGGCGTCCATGGAGGCCATGGGCCTGACCCAGTTGATTCAAGGCCCGACTCACGAGGGGGGGAATACTCTTGACCTAGTTTTTGTCTCTGAACGGTGGTGGAGTGACAGAGGGCAAGTTACTTTTACAGCCTTGCCCGTTCCATGGTCTGATCACTATCTCCTACGGCTGGTCTTCCAACAGGCCGCCCCCCACTGCTGGGAGGAGGAGCCACTTAGGTGGTTCCGCCCCAGGCCTGATGGACCCTGAAAGGTTCCAGGCAGAACTGGGTTTTTCCCTCTTCCCTTGCTCACAACTCT
Organism: Naja naja; assembly: GCA_009733165.1. Taxonomy (NCBI): domain Eukaryota; kingdom Metazoa; phylum Chordata; class Lepidosauria; order Squamata; family Elapidae; genus Naja; species Naja naja. The sequence continues at coordinate 192,736,509 of CM019149.1, read as the reverse complement.
GCCGAGGATCTGGCTGTGGCCTGGCAACGGGCTGCATCAGAGGCCCTCGACAGGGTTGTCCCCATGCGTCCCCTTACACGTCGTGGATCCCGGTTTGCTCCCTGGTATACTGAGGAGCTCCAGGAGATGAAACGTCGTCGTAGGGGTTTAGAGAGCAGGTGGAGGTCTACCCGTTCTCAATCCGATCGTGCCCAGCTAAGAGCCTACATTAGGACTTACCTGGTAGCTATGGGAGAGGCGAGAAGGTCTTATCTCTCAACTCTCATAGCGTCCGCAGATAACCGCCCAGCCGCCCTGTTTCGGGTTACCCGTTCCCTCCTTCGTTTAGAGGGAGGGCCGGACCCATTGCGGGGCAGGGCTGAGGAGTTTGGTCAATATCTGACGGATAAGATCGCTCGCATTCGGGATGGGTTGTCCTCTAATTTGCAGTGGTCGGAGGAACGAGTGCGGGCTCATAGGCAAGGACTCCTCGGGGTTCCATTGGCGAGTCAATGCCGGTTGGTACTTCCCTGACGACGAGCCTTCTCTGTTGCGGCCCCCGACCTCTGGAATCAACTGCCTCTGGAGCTCCGTCTGGCCCCTGATCTCTGCACCTTCCGCCGCGAATTAAAGACCTGGTTGTTTGACCAACCCGGGCTGTGACCCTTCCTTGGGGAGGGATGTTTTAATGTATTTTATTGTTGTGTTTCATATTTGGGCTTGTTGGTTTAATGTCTTTTTAAATATTTATGTTTTAGTTGTGAGCCCGAGTCTTCGGAGATGGGGCGCATACAAGTTCAAATATAAATAAAATAAATAAATAAACATACCTGATACTTTAAATAATTCCTTGTAGGTTTTTCTTCCAGTTTCCTTATCATCTTTGACTCTCCTCAGCATGCTCTTCAATTTGTAAATGTCCTAAAATGCAGTCTCTAAACCTGGAAGCAATAATAACAAGAAAGAATGAAAAATAATGATTTTGTGGACATTGATACTATTGTTGATGCACCCCACAACTTGATTTGTTTTTCTACAGCTGTTTTATGTTATTACTGTAGTTTATGTTCAGCTTGGGATGTACCAAGCTGTGCAAAAAGTCTTGTTGCCTGGGCTGCTCCTGGTATCACAACCAATCCTGTTCTGATGCCTTTGATATTTCCTATCTAAGTGCATTTGTCCTTGCTGAAATTGATGTTACTGGTTTCTTCCCATTCTACCAGCCTGTTCCTGAATCTTGACATGGTTCTCTAATGCAGAATTCTCCAACCTTTCTGGGTTGGAGGCCCGGAGGGAGTAGAGGGAAAAGAGGGGATGGTTTTTGTGGGAGGGGTAGCACATGGGCACACGCGATCAGCCATTGCTCGTGCAAGTAGGGCTGTGAGATTCTGTGACGCTCATGCAAGTGGGGCTGTGTGTGCGTACACACCAGCTGGTCACTCATATGGCCTGGTTGCAAATAGGCCATGGACCGGTAGTGAGCTGCAGCCCACAGATTAGGGACCCCTGTTCTAATGTATTTGCTGTTCCCCTATTTTTGTGTTATCCACAAATTCGATAACTATTTTTTCTAGCCCTTCACCCAGTAATTTATAAATATATTGTACAGGACTTAGTACGAAGCTTGGGCTGTAACATTTCTATCAGTTTCAAACTTCAGCCCTGCCAAGTAAAATTCAATATCCTCCCTTTTTATTCTTACTTTCTATGTGTCTTATTCTTCCCATCCACTTTTATTTTGAATATACTGTATGTAAAGATATGTTTTGCTTTCCAGATTCCAGCTCCATGGTTCAGAGCTTTCTGTTTGTAGCCCTGCACTGATCCTGCATTCTGCATGCTGTCATACTTGGCTGTCTTTCTACATCCTATATATGCCCCCCCCCCACTTTTTTTATTTTTCAAATCTTCACTGAGTTTTTCATGTGGTTATTTTAGGTTCTGCTGCTGTTTTCTGTTTCTTTTCTCACTGAAGTTACTTCCAATTGTGCATTTATCATCATTGCTTTTAGGCATTCCCATTCATACTAAACTCTTCTCGTTAGCTTTCCCAGTGAGCCAGTTTCCTAGCTAGAAAAGCAGAAATGTATTGATGTGTTTTATCAAAATCTATTTTTTAAAAAATCCAAAATAATCAAAGCTATATTTTCTACTAAAACCAAGAACTCCAGCGCTACATATTATAGCTCTAGAAAATGCTAGAATGGGCTGCTACTACCAATATGTCTTGGGAAGGGAAGCTGACCTTACCCTTCCAGCTTTTTCTCCAATGTGATTATCAGCCCATTTTAAATTATGTGGATGGTTTTTTGAAGCTATTCAAAATCAAGGCCATTTAAAGCCATTTGTACTTAAGCAATGAAATTTGCTTAAGTGATAAAACAATGAAATGTACACTCACATACCCTGTATTATAATCAGGGCATTAGTAGGTCATGGAAATAGTTGGACAATTTTCAGAACAATAAAGAGGATTTTGTACCATGAAGGCACCAATGCAAACATTGTTTTTTAATGATTCTTAAAGGCGCCATCTTTATTAAAACAACTGCATAGCAAATATCAGCTTCCACTTGTGGTTTTCTCACATGAAGACGGAAGAAAACATTGCACAGAAAATACCGTGCTTTTTATTTGTCTAGCATAGATGGTAACTGCACAAATTATTCTGCTTTAAAGACAACTCCTTGAAGTGATATATGAAGGATCTGAGGAGAAATATTCCATGACATGAAAAACTGCAAAAAGCGAATACTACATTAGTTGCACAGATTTTAACGAATATGATTCAAGGTAGATTTTTGTGATATTGTTCATTATGACCCACTATGCCCCAATTCTGAGCATACTTTCACATTGTTCACTGATTAATGGTAACAGCAGTGTTGTAAAAAACCTGTGTGAGTTGATACTCTCATGAAACAAGAAACTCTAGGTTAGATCTTGCCCAGGGGTGGGATTCTATCGGTTCTGTCCGGTTCTATAGAACCGGATGTTAGGGCTCCCGGTAGTTTGGAGAACCGGTAAAATGGCCCCCTGGCTGGCCCTGTCCCTCTCAGTCCGCTTCTCCGCTCCCTGCCCAGTCAACATTGTGTGCGTGCACGACATGCCTGCAGCCTGTTTTTGCTTGCCAGGCCAACCATTGCTGCCTGCCTTCCGCTATTGCCCTGCCATTACTGATCTTCATTGGGTGAGTGTAGCTCTGAAGCCCCGGTCGCCTTCACCCCCCCAACTTGCCTTTTGCTGCCGCAGCCTTTCCCTTACCACTTGCCTTCTGCTGAGGAACATGTGGAGAGGCTTGTATAGGTTGAATCCTGGTTTTCTCTGTTTGCCCGGCAGCTGTTTCTAATGGGAGAGGGAGCTCCCATTAGAAACCCTGCCCAGCCCCTCCCAGAAGTGCCCACGAGGCTCATCTGGCTACCAGGTAGGGTAGCTGTTCTATATGACAGTATATGGGCAATGAGTGGAGTCTGCTAGCAGACTCCACTCATTGGATCAGCCACCGGCAGGAGATTAGAAGCCCCATCAGTGGCTGAAGCCTTGGACAGCACCGGCTTAAAAGCCGGTGCCTGCCGCAGCTGAGCAGTTTTTTGCATCTAGAGTGAATAAAAGTGTTTGCTGAAGCTACCGTGTCCTGCCTCTCTTTACCACGTGGCTCCCACAAAATACTGGTGACGAAGGTGGGATTTTGAACCGCAGAGGGACCAAGGGACAACTCGTGGCAAGCGGCGGGAGAAACACAGCAACCGAACAGAATGACCCAACGTGCACCCAGCATGGCCCACCGACCCATGGCCGTCCGTTCGACCCCACAAAAAGAAGTCATCATACATGGGCCGCTTCAACTTACACCTGGAGGTAAACGGAATGTAATCAGCCCCCGATTCGCAGAAAAAGGCATTATTTCTAACGTACTGTGACATTGAAATTTGTGAGATAGTGGATGCCTTGGTCACCGATGATTTTCAGACAGTGTCCTGGGACGAACTGCAACACACCCTCAAAGGACACTATGGCCCATCTTCTTCCTACCTGGCCAGCCGCTACGATTTTTACATGTGGAGCCAAAAGGAGGGGGAGATAGTTAATTCGTTTGTGGCCGACTTATGGAGGCTTGCGAAGAACTGCAAATTCCCAGACACCGAGGGGGTGATCCGAGACCGAATCATCTTAGGGATGAGAGATCCTGCGCTCCAAAAAAACCTGCTTGCCCTAGAGGATGTAACCTTCAAAGAAGCCATTGATGAGGCACAGGCTGCCGAATCATCAGACAATTTGGCAGTGTGGATCCGAAGAGGGGGAAAGATCCATGCAACAACCACAGACCGCTCCCCATTGCCTCACGCAGCCCCATCTGAAGGTAGCAACGACGACGATGACAGAGAGGTCCATAAGCTGCGACCTGGCAAGCCGGGTGGGAAGACCGGTAACTGGGAGTGTGGCGGATGCAGTGGTCACTATCAATGTTCTGCATGCCATTTCTGGGACACCGTATGCTGCAGATGTGAGCAACGGGGCCACATCACAGAGGTCTGCCGCGCATCACAACCCACGTTGAAGCAGGGCAGGCGAGTGGCATCACCGACCAAACAATATGGCCACCAGAGCAGAGAGCAGAAGAACCCGGGCGGTGCGAGATTCAAAAGACGGGAGAACACCAGAGAGGAAGAATCTCACCTCACCTACATTGACTACACGCACGTGAGAGTCGGACACACGGATGCCTTCGAGGCAAACAAGATAATGGCGTCCGTGAGAATAGAGGGATACCCATGCCACATGGAAGTGGACTTGGGATCCTACATGTCAATGATCTTGTGGGATACCCTAAAGCGGCTCGACCAGCTGCAGCCACAGGAAATCACGCTGAGAGACTACCAGGGCTCCCGAATCCCAGTATTGGGTAAGAAGGTGGCCCACATGGAATACGGTACATTCGCGGGAACCCTGCCACTCAACAATAGTTGACCGGAACCTGCCCAGCCTGCTCGGAAGACAATGGTTCCAACCATTACAGATAGGAGTCACCAGGGTCCACGCGATGGAGACCAACACAACCAGACCTGCGGCAGACATTGCAGCCCTTGAGAAGGAATTCAGCAATGTTTTTGACGATGCATTAGGCAAGTATAAGGGGATCCCAATATCGTTCAGCCTAGACCCAAACATCACCAATCCAACTAAAGCCCTGCCGAGTGCCGTTTGCTCTCTGCCCAAAGGTGGAGGAGCAGCTGGACAAATTAATAAGCCAAGGGGTCCTAGAACCAGTTGACCACGCAAAGTGGGAGACCCCCATAGTAAACCCTATGAAACATGACGGGTCAGTTCGCATCTGTACTGACTACAAGACACAGCATACCCAGCATACCGTTGCAGCAAAGCGCATACCCAGTGCCCAGTAGTACAGCACCTCTTACACTCCCTGGGCCGGGGGACTATTTTCACCAAACTAGACCTGGCCCAGGCCTACCAGCAACTGCCCGTCAATGAAACTGCAGAGACACAGACAATAGTCACGCACCGGGGGGCATTCAAATGTAAGAAACTCCAGTTTGGAGTCAGCATAGCGCCTGGCCTGTTCCAGAGCATTATGTAATGGCTGCTACACAATATTCCAGGGGTCATGCTGTACTTCGACGATGTCATCGTCTCAGCAGACAGTCGAAGCCAATTAATGGAGCGGTTGAAAACAGCCCTGGCCAGATTCCAGGAAGCAGGACTCAAGCTTAAGAGAAGCAAATGCCACATAGCAGTGCCACAAGTGGAGTTTTTGGGGTTCCTGATAGATGCCACGGGCATCCAACCCATGAGCGGGAAGCTAAAAGCCATCCGAGAAGCCCCCAACCCACAGAATAGGGCAGAACTACAAGCCTTCCTCGGCCTGCTTAAGTTTTACAATGTTTTCATACTGCAGAAAGCGACCATTGCGGAGCTGTTCAACAGACTACTGGACAAGACGGCCATGTGGAAGTGGGGGAAACGCGAGGCCGACGCGTTTAAAAAAATCAAAAACATCCTGACATCAAGCAGCATGCTCATCCAATATAGTGAGATGCTGCCCCTCACACTGACCTGCAATGCATCCCCCTATGGCATCGTCGCAGTCCTCAGCCACAGGCTACCCAACAGAACCGAAGCCCCAATTGCTTATTTTTCAAAGACATTTTCCAAGACACAGCGGAACTACAGCCAGATAGACGAGGGACTGGCAGCAGTCGCAGGAGTCAAGCGCTTCCATGAATACCTCTATGGAAGACTCTTCGACTTAGTCACGGACCACAAACCTTTACTTGGCATCCTCGCAGGCGACAAACCCACACCACACATACTGTCGCCAAGGATGCTAAGATGGACAGTCTTCCTGGCAGCATACTGTTATCCATAAGCCGAGAAAAGAAATCGCCCATGCCGACGGACTTAGCCGCTGCCCCCTTCCAGACCCAGCCAAAGACCCAGCGCCATCCACATCAGTACTGCTCACGGAAAGTATAATGCCAGGACTAATAACGTCGTCCGAAATCGCGAGACTGACAAGCCAAGACAGAGTCATGGCGCGGATTTTGAACTGGGTATGGAGGGGATGGCCAGGGACAACTGCAGGGGAGGAATACCAGCCTTACAAGAACAGACAAACAGAACTGTCAATGCAGAAAGGCTGCTTACTGTGGGGAGACCGGGTAGTAATCTCTCCCCCATTAAGGAATAAATATTGGAACTGTTACACGAGGGCCACCCGGGAATAGTTAAGATGAAGGCCCTCGCGAGAAGCTATGTCGGGTGGCCGGGCCTGTACAAGGACATAGAAACCTGGGTCACCACCTGCACCCACTGCCAGGAAACCAGGCCGGTGCCACTGGCAGCCACCCCAAAAATAGTAGCCTCCTGGGAGCAAAAACAGGGAGTTGGGGAGGTCCAGCATCGCCCCCATCCCGTTTTTGCTCCCAAGAGGCTCCAAGGAGGCTTGCTAGGCCAAAAACGCCACCCCCCACCCCGTTTTTGCTCCCAAGAGGCTCCAGGGAGGCTTGCTAGGCCAAAAACGCCACGCCCCCCACCCGTTTTGCTCCCAAGAGGCTCCAGGGAGGCTTGCTAGCCAGGCCAAAAATGCTACCCCCCACCCCGTTTTTGATCCCAAGAGGCTCCAGAGAGGCTTGCTAGGCCAAAAACGCAACCCCCCACCCTGTTTTTGCTCCCAAGAGGCTCCAGGGAGGCTTGCTAGGCCAAAAACGCCACCCCCACCCCGTTTTTGCTCCCAAGAGGCTCCAGGGAGGCTTGCTAGCCAGGCCAAAAATGCCACCCCCACCCCATTTTTGCTCCCAAGAGGCTCCAGGGAGGCTTGCTAGCCAGGCCAAAAACTCCACCCCCCACCCCATTTTTGCTCCCAAGAGGCTCCAGGGGGGCTTGCTAGGCCCCATTTCCTGCAGCCTCCTGGGAGTATCCAGCCATCCAGTATGCCTGGATTCAGTGTTTAGCACATTTAGAGCTAATATAGTATTGATTCCTGCCTTGGGAATGTTCTGGGTAATCAAAACTGTGCAGTCTCCTAAAACTGTTGGATCCAATCTTCTTTCTTTCTTCCATATCCTCCCCTTCAAAACTAGTAAGTTGCTCTGCTGTTTCATGCCAGGCTTAGCGTGGTAAGTTCAGAGTGGATTTTGTAGAGAACAGCTTACCTTTAGGCCTCATTCATTTGCTCAATTTCAGTGCATACATTACACAATTTCCAAAGCATAATTCAGACTATTCAGCAGTTTGCCTAGCTGTTGCTTCATTACTTCTATTGCTGTCACAACCTTTATGGAGTGTCCAATGGCCTTTTAAGTTTGACAAGCAAAAAACATAGTAAATATTTCTCACAAATATTTTCCCTCTTCCACTTTATGGTTCATTTAACATACAAAATTATGTGCTGTGTTACTTACTATTCAGGCAGTTTGCAAACTTGTGTTTTTTGTTATTGGAAGATAACTCTTTAATTTGAAGATGGTGGTAAATTCTTGGTAATAAAATGGCAAGAAAGGCTCACTTCTACTTGCCATTTAGAAAGGGTTAGAAAGAATGAGAAGAACCTTTGCTTTGTTTCCAATCTCCTTTTCTTGACTTGGTTTTCATAAAAAGTAGCTTTGGAATTGAAGCCATATGTGTTAAAATAAAATTCTTTCTGTATAAATACCAGTTTCCAAAAAGTTTCAAGATGTTTAATGGCTTTAAATATCTGGGTGTTGTACTAAGGTTCAAGTCTTCAAACTTGGCAACTTTTAAGACTTGTGGACTTCAACTCCCAGAGAATTCTGGGAGTTGAAGTCCACAAGTCTTAAAGTTGCCAAATTTGGGGACCCCTGGTTTAAGTAGAAAGAGGTTCCAGCTGAAAATATACCATGAATACCATAGAGATGCTTCCTTCCTTTCTTTTCTTTTCTTTTCTTTTCTTTTCTTTTCTTTTCTTTTCTTTTCTTTTCTTTTCTTTCCTTCCTTCCTTCCTTCCTTCCTTCCTTCCTTCCTTCCTTCCTTTCTCTCTCTCCTAAAAGGAAGAAAAAGAAAGAGGGAGGGATGGGAGAAAAAAAGAAAGGAGGGAAGGAGAGAAGAGGAAGGAAAGGAATGTGAATGAGATATGGATGGATGGGTGGACAGAGGGAGGGAGGGAGGGAAAGAAAAAGGAGAGGAAGGAAGTACCACAAACTCTGGCACTAGACACAGCTTCAGAGGTTGCTTTGAAACAGCACAGAAATCCAGGGCTGGAAGGGACCTCAGGTCATCTAGTCCAACCCCGCACCAAGAGCATTGTTAAAGTGAATTTCTATCTTTTGACCCACCCAGTCATGTGACCACCAAGCCATGCTCAGCCAATCATGTGACCAGCAAGCCACGCCCACAAATTAGGCCATGCCCACAGAACCGGTTGTTAAGAAATTTGAATCCCACCCCTGGATGGGACAAGTTTAATACAAAGAACTTTAAGAAAGGGGGATTTAAGTTTTGTGACTGCTCTTTCAGGAGACTGGGCTGATACATGTGTTACCTGATGATAATTTTCCCAAAGTGCAGTTAGATTTTTATATCATTACTATATTGATTGATTTATTGATTGATTTATTTGACTTGTATGCTGCCCCCTCTCCAAAAGGACTTGGGGCAGCTCACAACTAAAAACAAACAATAAATTAATTACCTAAAACAATATTAAATACTACAAGCCAAATCTAAAACCCATATAAAATTCCTAAATTGAATTAAAACCACCCCCCCAAGAGGTCATATGACCCATAGCTCATTGGCTCATTGTTTCTGAAATATTTCCTTACCTAAATAGAGAAACAGAATTACTGTGTTTCCCGAAAATAAGACCTACCCCGAAAGTAAGACCTAGCACTATTTTCTAAACCTGCCCTAATATAAGACCTACCCCGAAAATAAGACCTAGTGTAAATCTCCAGTTCCAGGAAGACTTTTCAGGGAGCAACCGTGCACCAAAACACCCCCTACACACCCACACCCACTATTTGGCACCATAAATATATAAGACCTACCCCCAAAATAAGACCTAGTGTGTTTTTGGGAGCCAAAAAAAATATAAGACAGTGTCTTATTTTCGGGGAAACACGGTATCACAAATAGGCAAAAAAGCAGTGGGAGCAGGAGAAACTTTTGACTTCCTGCCAGCTTCCCCACTGAGTTTCCTTGTGGAAAACTGACAGGAAGCATCAGAAATCTTCCAGCCTTCCCCCTTTGCTTCCTGAAGCAGCCACAACTTTTCCAAATTTCATTCACTCAGGAGTTATGGACGCAAGATTTTGGACACGTTTTGTAAGTTAGTTCATTTGAGGTACTTTGGTTCAAAAATACTTGCCCTATGATGTACTGTTTCACCTAATTAAAGGTCATGAGTTTTAGTAGCGTATAGATTTCTAAATTTGCAGCTAGGTGTATGCATTGGCTTGTAAAAATGTTATGCATTAGCTTTTGTCCTCTTTTAATTATGCATGCTCTCAATTTTTGGTAGTGCATATATGGCTACCATATCCAAAAATGTCTCATTTCCCAGGTGTTTTTTCTCTTGCTCAGGATTCAAAGTCTTCATCGAGGAAAGCATTATTGAATATCATTTATTGGTGGAAAGATAGATTTTAAGCTAAATCAATACAAGCTAATGATAAAGACAGTTTCAAAAGGGGAGCATAGAAAAGAGATAAGTTTACTATACTAGGCTGATATCTAAATCATTATCATATCTACTTTAGCCCTATATCAATTAGTATTGGTATCAGTAATTTGCAATCATACTTTGGGGGTAAGCTGTGAATATGAGGCAGGGGAATCTCCTGGATTCACAGCTCCAGCTAAAAGAACAGATAGCAGTTATGTTCAGGGTCTTTGCACAGCTGCATCTTGTGTACCAGTTGTGCCCATTCCTGGACCAGGAAGCTGTGCTCATGGTCACAGCTTAATCATCTTCCAGTTAGACTACTGCAATATGCTGTACATGAGGCTGCTTTTGAAAACTGTCCAGAAACTTCAGTTGACCCAGGATGTAGTGGTGCAGACATTTCTGGGTGCAGTTCATTACATGCATGTAACACTGCTACATTGCAAGCTTCACTAGTCCCAATAGCTTTCCAATCCCAATAGGTTTATATGTAGTGGTATGTAAAAATGACTCTACAAGATTGAGCGTATAAATCCTTCAAGGTTGTCCAGACCAGAAGCACAACTATAAGTACTAACTCTACCTTCATTGTAAGTTTGTGTTAACAGAATCTTGCAAGTCCAAAAATATTTCTCTCATCCTTCTTTACTTCAGGGAGAGTCACTTCTGGGGGAAAAAATTCCATATCCTCCCACTTCAGTTGATTGAAATACTTTATATTTCAATAGCACACCCTTCTGTCTCCCAAGGTCATTCCCACATACCATTACATTGTGAGACCCACTTCTTCCAAAAGTATCTGCCCACAGATACATTCTCATAAGAAGCTCCAGGCTTCCTCTTTTAATCTTTGCGTATTTTAAACTTTGTCCTGGGATCTAGGAAACATGACTATTAGGTAGTTGCCTGTGTGCGATAACTCTTATAATTCTTGACATATGAGAGGCCACAACTTCACTCAACTTTAAGAAAGCTGTTAAGACATAAATGAGGGGCTGTATGAACTAAAATGTATAAGGTTTTGAGACTTCTTCAAATAGATAATAGGCAGTTGTATTTTTCTTTATTATTTTTTGTTTGTTCTGTATTTTTTTTCTTTTCTTCTGCAATGGAGAGTGTTGATGGAAAGGGGATGGCACCAAGATTTGTGACCGACCAACACACTTGAAATTGATGTTGATTTATTTTTTTTATGTTACGTTTGTCTTGTTTGTTTGTTTTGGAAAAAATAATAAAACTTTTTTTAAAAAAAGACTTAAATGAGGGGCTGAAAGGACCTGTGTAATATTTAAGAGGAAGGAGGGATTATACGTTTCTGTGTAAAAAGGTAGAAGTCATTATATTTCTCAACTTTAGTTCATTTTCTTCTCATTTCATTTCCTTCCTTTTATTTTCATTTGTTATAGATTCTATGAAATTTTCTTAATACATATTTTTAAAAAGAAAGAAAAACTATGAAGACCATGCTTTTGCTACAGTCAGTTGTGTTCAACGTAGTGAAGTTTCCTTCTGGCTCTTTAATTATTGTAGTTGGCTATTATTTTACATTTTATATTTTGTGTATGTTTTCATGTTATATGTTTTATTGTTTTTCTGTTCTACACCACACTGTTTGAGCTGGGCAGGCCCATAAATGAGTAAATAAATATTGGCTATCAGTCCAAAGATTCTGAACTAATTCAGTTCATGAATATGTTTCTTTGGTTTAAGAAAATATGTATTATGATTTAATAATTGCTATATTTTGTTACTACTACTGAGGTTGTGTGCCTGTGTGTGTGTGAGGAGGATAACATGTATTGTTTTCCATTTAATTCATTTCTGAACAAGACTTACCGGATATTCTAAATTTCAATTAATAAATAATCCAACATTGCTCAGAACTGCTGTACATTATCTGGAAGTATATGTAAAGATCCACATCTCTTTGGATCTAACTATCAGGATGACTAGCATTCAATTGTATTCCATTGAATTTTTCAATCATCAATGACTCTAATGAATAAACAATATTTTCTTTACCATTAAACTTCAAGATATCAGTCTTCTCTGCCTGTTGCCATCCAGATCTGTTACACTACAATTCCATAATTCCTAGAGAGCATGGCCAAAGCATCTGCAAAACATGAAGGCTGCTTTGTATGAATCAAGATACAGGACTTTGCTCTGTATTTGATAAAGATCTGGCCTTGTGATCCCCAATTACTACAACTATGTCCCAGTAATTTAACCAATCAGCAAAGAGGCAAAATCTATGTACTTACTAGGAAGATACTATCAGCAAATACTAAACAGAGTAACCAGGGTCTTCATTCCTTAGTTCTTCTTAATAGTATTTATCTTACTGGAATCTGGATACCTGATTTCTGGCTGTCATCCTCTTTTTTTCTCACCTTGAAATGTCTGTATTTTCAATATAGAGAGTAATTGCTGGTGCTACCTCTTTCAGATAGATGAAAAGGTGAGTGTTGACAGTCTGTTTTACATAAAACTAACTAATATGTGCTTTGGTCCCATACTTATAGGAATTTTGTTAAAAGCCAAAGTTTCTTAAGACAGAGATGTCAACCAAGAGCCATCCAGCTTCAAAGCCAGATATTTATTTATTTATTTCTTTATTTATTTATTTATTTATTTATGGGACTTCTATGCCGCCCCATCTCCGAAGACTCGGGGCGGCTCACAAATAAAAACAACAACAACAATAAATAATTAAAAACAGATTAAACTAAATAAGCCCCAATACAATTATGAATACAACAAATAAAACCATCCCACACCAAAAAATCACAACCCGGATTGGTTAAATAACCAGGTCTTCAGATCATGGCGGAAGGTGCGGAGGTCGGGCCAGACGGAGCTCCAGGGGAAGTTGGTTCCAGAGGTCCGGGGCCGCGATAGAATAGGCTCGTCGTCGGGGGACCGCCGGCCGGCACTGGCCAGCCGACAGGACCCCAAGGAGCCCTTGCCTATGTGCTCGCACAGGGCGGTTGGAACTCGATGTCGGCAGGAGTCGCTCCCTTAAATATTGAGGACCCATGTCATGAAGGACTTTATATGTTAAAACTAAAACCTTGAATCTCACCCGGAGTGCAACTGGCAACCAATGGAGGCAGCGCAGGAGGGGGGTAACATGGGAGAACCGGGAAACTCCCATCACCACCCGCGCCGCCGCATTCTGCACCAGCTGCAATCTCCGAATGGTATGCAAGGGCAGTCCTAAGTAGAGAGCGTTGCAATAGTCGAGTCTGGAGGTAACAAGGGCATGAGTAACCGTGTGCAGGGCGTCTCGGTCCAGAAAAGGGCATAGCTGGCGAACCAGACGGAGCTGGGCAAAGGCCCCCCTGGCGACGGCCCCTACCTGCTCCTCCAACCGGAGCCGAACGTCCAGGAGGACCCCCAGATTCTGCGCCCTATCCACAGGGGGCAATACCACTCCCCCTATGGCCAAAGATGGACACTCCAGACTGGGCCGAGACGCCGGTATGCACAGCCACTCAGTCTTGGCCGAGTTGAGACGAAGCATGTTTCCGTTCATCCAGATCCATACTGCATCCAAACACTGGGTCATCAGGGAGAGGGCATCACCGATCTGGTTTGGGGTGGAAATGTACAGCTGGGTGTCATCAGCGTACTGGTGGAAACTCACCCCAAAACCACGGATGATCTCGCCCAGCGGCTTCATATAGATGTTAAATAGCAGGGGGGAGAGGACCGACCCCTGAGGGACCCCACAAGAGAGCACCCTTGAGGTAGACCTCTGTCCCCACCAACACCGACTGCGATTGCCCGAGAGGTAGGAGGTGAACCACCGAAGTACAGTGCCCCCTATACCCAACCCCTCGAGGCGCCGCAGAAGGATACCATGGTCAATGGTATCGAAAGCCGCTGAGAGGTCTAATAGGACCAGGACAGAGGAAAAACCCCTGTCCCGAGCCCTCCAGAGATCATCCATCAGTGCAACCAATGCCGTCTCCGTGCTGAAACCAGACCGGAAGCCCGATTGATACGGATCCAGGTAGTCCGCTTCATCCAGGAAAAGTGGAAACTGCTGAGCCACCACACTCTCAACAACCTTCGCTAAAAAACGAAGGTTGGAGACTGGATGAAAGTTGTCCAGGGCAGGCTTCTTCAGAAGGGGTCTCACCACCGCCTCCTTCAAGGCGTAGGGAAAAACACCCTCCCTTAGTGAAGCATTGACAACTGCCCGGAGCCAGCCGCAGGTGACCTCTCTGGCGGCATAAGCCAGCCAGGAAGGGCACGGGTCCAACAAACATGTAGTGGAGCTCAGACACCGCATAATCCCGTCCACTTCATCCTCAGAAACAGAATCGAACTCCTCCCAGATCATACTGGCCAGACTACCTGTATCCCGTTCCTCAGACCACTGCAAATCAGAGGACAACCCGCCCCGAATTCGAGCAATCTTATCCGATAGATATTGACCAAACTCCTCAGCCCTGCCCCGCAACGGGTCCGCCCCCTCCCCTACACGAAGGAGAGAGCGGGTTACCTGAAACAGGGCGGCTGGGCGGTTATCTGCGGACGCTATGAGAGCGGAGAGATAAGACCTTCTTGCCGCCCTCATAGCTACCAGGTAAGTCCTAATATAGGCTCTTAGCTGGGCTCGATCGGCCTGGGAGCGGGTGGACCTCCACCTGCTCTCTAAGCCCCTCCGACGGCGTTTCATCTCCCGGAGCTCCTCCGAATACCAAGGAGCCATCCGGGATCCACGACGTGTGAGGGGTCGCATGGGGACAACCCTGTAGAGAGCATCCGACGCGGCCTGTTGCCAAGCAGCCGCCAGATCCTCGACAGAGCTGTGGGCAAGGGAAGAGGGAAGAAACCCCAGCTCCGCCGAGAACCGCTCCGGGTCCATAAGGCGCCTGGGGCGGAACCATCTAAGCGGCTCCTCATCTCAGCAGTGGGGGGCGGCCTGTTGGAAGACCAGCCGTAGGAGATAGTGATCAGACCATGGAACGGGCAAAGCCGTAAAAGTGGCCTGCCCTCTGTCACTACGCCATGTTCAAGGTTAAAGCCTGTTAAATCATGGGAAGTAGCAACACCTTAAAAGAGCGCCCCCAAGTCACATATCAATTACACATTTCCCCAAAAATAAGTCTCTGTCTTATATTTTTTCCCACCCAAAAAAAGGTACCAGGTCTTATTTTGGGGGGATGTCATCCACTTACTAACTTCACTTGAGTGTGTTGCCCCTGGCCTCCTTTTTGCTGTTGATCCAGAGCTTGTTATCAGCTACAGGGGCCTTCAGGAAAGCCTTGCCAGCCTTGCCGGCTGCAAAATAAGTAGGCCAGCGAGGCAGGTGTTGGGGTGTGCAAGGCCTGGATACAACTGTCCAAAGTAGTAGGGCAGCTCCACCCCAGCTTAATTTTTACCGGTGAACTCTAGATTGGGTGGGATCTTAATTGGGGCTTATTTTGGGGGTGGGGCTTATATTGGGCGCTTGTATAAAAATCAAGCTAGGACTTTCAGGGTAGGTCATATTTTCAGGGAAACAGGGTAGATAATGCCACCTGAGAACGTAGTGAATGGCAGCAAGTTCAGCTGGGACATGTATATGAGCATATGTAGGCATAAGAAATTAAAAAATGCCTATCACTGAAAGACCAGAAAAAGTCATCTTGCATAGTCTGAGCATAATATAATATTTGCTCTTTAAAAATGTTTAAAAAGAATATTTCCTGAAACGAGCTAAGCTGATGGTGAGCTACAAAGAGAAATTGGAACAGTGAACAGCTTTGCATTAGATTCCATTCAAAATCTTTCAGGCTTTGCATCCTAATAATGAATGACATCTATGAATGAATGATGGAATGATCATTATAATTAAATTTCAGTTTGATGCAGGATAGAACTTGAAATGATGGTAAAGAAAAGTTTCTGGCTCATCAGTTTTGCTTAAGAAAATCACAACTTGGATTGATGACTTCCTTGAAACGGGTATATGGTTAATATCCTCAAAACTTCATAATTCTGAAATGTTTTTTAAATAGAACCATTAACTCAAGATAACAATTAGGATAAACTAGAACAATCCCATTCATACCAAAAACAAATTGTTTTGCCAATAGATATTTCTCTAAAACTTGCCTCAACGTTTTTGACTTAATATCATGTCCCCCCTTTGCTTTCTAGCCTTTTCTAAGGAGGCTGTGAGAAAGGCAAGAAGTTTTCAACCCTCTTTCTTTATCTGTGCTCCAGTGGTCTTCAAACCCCATCTAATGCTTCCTTCTTCTCTCTTTTAAGCATCCAGATCAGAGGTGGTATTCAGCAAGTTCTGACCAGTTCTGGAGAACTGGTAATGGAAATTTTGAGTAGTTTGAAAACTGGCGAAAACCACCTCTGACTGCAGATTTTACAGTATCCTTCCGCTGCCACGCCCACCAAGCCACGCCCACAGAACCGGTAGTGAAAAAAATTGAATCCCACCACTGATCCAAATGGTTAGTTAGGTGCTTACAATCTCATCAGGCCCTCCCGGTATCATAAGATAAAGTAAAGGTTTATGCAACTGTTCTGTCTGTTATTTGGGTCCATACAACTGAACACTCCCCAGCAGTGGGTATACTATTTAATTAAGAATCATAGCAGTAGCTGACTACTTTGAGGTACCATTTTTCCTTCTCTTCACCATTTCTGTGCTAGGTAGATATTTTTCTTGGAACTGACCATGTCACAGATATCCCATATTTCCCAAAACTCTGAATCAAAAATGCATTCGCTGATCCCCAATGATAAAGGCACCCATATAAAACAGGGATTGTGCAGTTGTGACTGCCATGTTTACTTTTTTTTAACTTTCCCTTCCCACACAGCTCTGGTGTCAACTGATCAGGGACATTTAATCTCTCCACAGATTATTACTTATCTGTCTCCAGTGAAGATATGGAAATATGCAAATAAACAGCTCTAAACAAAAAGTTTCAAGAGGTTTTAATGTATTCTTATCATGTAGAAAAAGCTTATGTTATTGGTACCCTGTATACCATATGAATGTATAAATTTTTAAATGAGCCATAAGAATTATTATCTTTTCAGCCTGTAAGGAAGAAAGAATATAATTATACATCAAGCCTAGCAATGAACCAATTAATAGTTAAAAGGGATTTATACTTTAATTAATTTGGTTCTGAATTCTGGGGCATTCTATGTTAAGAAAAGCAGTGTTTGAAGATTAATTATGCTTGTCAAAGATGAAGATACAGATTTCAAATGTCTTATCATGTTGTTAGACTATGGTGGGTAAGGCAAAGGAGCATAGTATGTTTCAAGTCTGAACAACGTTGGAATACATGATTAAAGCAAGTTCTGAGGCTCCTAAGTAGCACACTGTGATAATCTTTTGGGCTACATTGTGTGATCCCAAATTAATTTCTTAAAAAGAAAGGGAATATTTAATCAGCAGAAAGGAGTGAAATGTAAAAGCAAATTCAGAAAAGGATTTTCAGATGCATCCATGTGGAAATTCATGGCTTCATTTTCAAGTGTAATAATTAATTCACTGGGTCAATTTTATTCAGCTAGTATTTTGAATTTGACAATACTTAGGACTTCTAGGGTTGCAGTATGTGAAAATTGTTTTGTTCAAACATTGTTGAAAGGAAAATAATTTGGGGCGGGTAGCATTCTAGGTGATATCAGGTTCATAGTTGCAAAGCTAACTGAGGAATGTGTATTAAAGAATCTGTTTTTGATGTTTCTGGGCATTCATCCTCCCTGGCTTCCCATACTTTAATTAATCCCAAGGGAAGCCATCATAAGAAAACTCTTCTCAGGATTTTTTTTCCTATCAACCAGGGAGATTGACAAGTAATCAAGAGACTTGTCACTGGAAACTATGGCCTTCTGCAATCCAACAACAAAAAAGGAAACTCAGAATTAGCATCAAAAGGAATTTTAAAGAATCTTGGAGAATGAGGAAGGAAAAAGCCTTTCCTCCTGAAAGACAGCTTTGGGCATAATATTAGAATTCTTTTCTTTAGCTCTGTCAAGGCGTTCTCTGCGACCATTGTCAAGGCTTTGAAAAAACTTTTGCCAGGGAGTAAAAATTATTCAAACATCCCTGATAATTAGAGGTGATAGACCGTGTTTTTCTTCGCTGTCAATGGTGATAAAAATTAGATCCGGAAAGTAATCTAAAAACATTTTTATTTATAAAATAAAGAAACCTACACGGAGCTACATGTTTGCAACCTAATCACCACCACGGCATATAGAAAAAGAAACAAAGGAAAAGTAAAACGGAAGTTACAAAAGAAGTGAAGTATAAACTTTGTACACATGCGCAGTGGATCAAAACATTACAAAACTTTCTTATCTCATTACTATGGAGACAAGATAACACAGTGCTGGCTAGCAGACACCTGCTTGCTATAATATGAGCTTAGAGGCTTGACAGACAAACCAAAAAAACGCAGTGACAAGCTCAAAATGGTTCTTCACTCACCAAATTGTATAAATATGTGTATTTATCAGATGGCTGGTAGAGTGTGTGGAGGGAGGATGGTTCCACTAGCTGGAATGAAGTTTCACTTGTGGGCAAATTGCAAATCAGCTATCGATGGTAATGCCATCAAATATTCCCAGGAGATATTCACAGCAATTTTCAACTCACTTACAAAACTCCCTTAAGGTTTGTGAAAATTATTTTTCCCAAATTCCTCCTTGCATAAACAAGGAATTGCAAGCTAAAGCAGCTTGTATACCCACACATGCACACATATAACTCGGATTTCCACATAGGCTTAGCCGCTGCTCAGTAATGTATGTATCACAGTGATAGTTTGCAATGTACACAAATGCTTTGCAGTACTGTAGAGAAATCAGCAAACTGATCCTATGGAGAGATAGGCACATTAAGTCTTCAACTGGGCACCTGTACCTTAACTGTGCATTACATCCATTTAACAGAATAACAGTGTTGGAAGGGACTCTGAAGGTCTTCTAGTCCAACCCCCTCCCAAGCAAGAAGCTTTATGCCATTTCAGACAAATGGTTGTCCAATTTCTTCATAAAAACCTCAAGTGCTGAAGCACCTACAACTGTGATGGCAAACCTATGGCTCACGTGCCGGAAGTGGCACGCAGAGCCACTTCTGCCAGCATGTGAAAGGTTGCCCGGAAGAGCCCCACTGCACATGCGTATGCGCCGCCTGCCCAACAGCTGGTTGTTGGGTATCTGGCGCGCATGCGGGGGGCATGGGAGATGTGCGCACATGCGCAGAGATGTGTGGTGCATGCAGGGGGTTGCGTGCATGTGCAGGGGTCGTGAGGGGTTGCGTGCATTGCCTTCTAGGTGCTGGCATGCGAGCACGAACGCAATTTTTGGCACGGGAGCCCAAAAAGGTCAGCCACCACTGACCTACAACTTCTGGAGGCAAATTGTTCCACTGATTAATTGTTCTAGCTGTCAAGAAAATTCTCCTTAGTTCTAAGTTATTTCTCTCCTTGATTAGTTTCCATCCCTTGCTTCTTGTCCTACCTTCTTAGTGTTTTGGAAAATAGGCTGACCCCCTCTTCTTTGTGGCATCCCCTTAGATATTGAAACATGCTATCATCTTACCCCTACTGCTTCTTTACGTTAAATTAGATATACCCAATTGCCACAACTGTGTATGTTTTAGCCTGCAGTCTCCCTAATCATCTTTGTTGCTCTTCTCTGTGGTCTTTCTAGAGTTTCAACATTTTTTTTATATTGGGGTGACCAAAACTGGATGCAGTATTCCAAGTGCGGCCTTAACAAGGCATTATAATGTGTTATTAACACTTTGTGTTCAAAGTTACAGTAGCATTGAAAACAATGACTTGCAACTAGTTTTCAAAGTGCGGACATATTCTCTCAATTTGGGTGCTTGGCAACCAGCTCGCAGTTATGGCAGATGCAGCATCTCTGTCATGTGATTGCCATTTGCAACTGACGACTTTTTCAAAACATTAAATAAACAACATAGAATGAAGGAAATTGTGGCTGAACACTGAGGAAGAAAGGAACATATTTCTATTATAAATGAAGCAATGCAATTTAGTTGCAACCAAGAAAAATGACTGTTGTAGGAGAAGGGCTCCTATTCAGTTTACACAGATATTATTGACAAATAACCGTTACAAGTCCCTTCCAAATACTTTAAAACTGAAGCTACTACACATAAAAATCTAGATATTACATGACAGGAAGGAGACACAGTAAATTTTAACTTTTTGTTATTGTTCACTAATTGTCCACATTTTTACAATCCATGTCGGGCAGCCCTGTTAAAACAGAAGCAAGAAGAATAATGGAGAATCTTCCAGGCATGTGCAATAGATTGCCTATTTTTAAGCAGCAGCAATAACAAATACTTGGCCTTTTCATCATGTGTGTGACAATGATAGTCAATCACAAGCTGAATAGGAATCAGCAACCTGATGTAACTGCAAAAAAATGCAATTTTTAGGCAACATCAATAACAATACAGTTTCAGATATTTAAATTATTCTGTACCTGTCAGATATCTCCTTGATACTGTGCTCTATTTTGGGCACAATACATTAAGAAAACTTAGAAAACTGAAAGAGATACTTTAAAGGTACCAGAGCAATGGCGGCGCAATGATTAGAATACAACATTGCAGGCTAATTCTGGTCACTGCCAGGAGTTCAAATCCCTCGATCATGACCGACTCAAGGTTGACTCAGCCTTTCATCCTTCCAAAGTTGATAAAATGAGGACCCGGATTGTTGGGAGCAATATACTGACTCTGTAAACCACTTAGAGAGGGCTGTGAAGCTTTGTGAAGCAGTATATAAGTCTAAGTGCTATTGCTAGTGCTAAACAAGAATAACAAAAGTAAGAATATTCAGAAGACTGGAAAGTAAGACATGTGAAGGAAGAGAGAATCGCCCAGGAATGTTTAGCCTTGAAAATGGAGTTAGGGGGTGCTATAATAGCATTGTTGACTGGTTGTGCACAACCTGTTTAGCCAGACTGATTACGGATCAAGGGGCTCACACACAATATGGTGGGTTTGGTTAGTTTTAACTTGGGGGATATTCCAGCCTATTTGGCTGCTTTATGGTTTAACCATGTTATTATACAGCTTCCCAAACTGGGTTAACTCTGGAACCAGATTAAGTGTTGTATATCTAGCTGGAAGTTTTATTATAAGGATGGCCTTGTGCTCTATTTTCCTTGAGTGCAGTAAATGGAATAATAGACTTATATTACAGAAAAATAAATTCTAATTGAATGTTAAGAAAAATGTCTTAATGATACTATCTTAATGATAAGAACAATTAGGTAGTGGAACCAAGAATCTAGAGAGGTATTGAGAAGATGTATTCAAACATTTATAAGGAATATTTTAAGTTAGATTCCTGCACTCAGTCAGGGACAAAATTAATGGCTTAAATGTCACTTTCTAAATCTGTAATTCTATGAAATAGAGAAAACTTGAGGAGTGTTAGGATTTCAAAGGATGTGCTTGTAATGTCCAGTTACTAAAAAAATAATAACTAGAACCAGCAAATATACCACAATAATGTGACACCTTGTTTTTTTCAATTCTATACCCACCAATCTGAGCCGCAACTACTTTCACTAGAAGATCTCGGGGATATGGCAAGAAGAAAAGGACATCTTGAAAGCCAGCCTCCCCCAATATGGTGATTTCCAAATGCTTGACTACATTCCATGGAAATCCTAGCCAGGATGCCAAGCATTCAAACCATAAAATGTAGAGATTCTTCTTTAAAGATGCCACAACTTAGAGAAGAAGATGAGAGCTCAAAACACACATTCTTGAAACAATAAAATAAATCAGTGGGTCTCTTTCTTCTGTTCAGAAAGATGTCTGAAGTAGTTTCCTTAGAGCAGAAGGTCACAGTCTTTCAACCGGGAAAGTTTTCTCATCACTATTGCCAAATCACAAGTTACTGAATCATGCTTGTCTGTGAATTCATCTTCTTCCAACTCTTCTCCTCTCTGTTCTTTTTGACCCTTTGGCTGAGGAAGGGGAGGGGACTCTTCCTCAGAACTCTCTGACTATGCCATTCTCTTTCATGCCAGACAATAAAGAGCTGCCTGTGCTTCCCCACTTTGCTTTCCTGTTAGATCTTCCTTTTAAAGTTCTTAGCACTTCTTTAGCCGGCCTTACTTTCCTAAGAATTTACTCTTCCACTGTTCCCAAATTGAATTAATATTAGAATTTGGATAGATGGAATTGCTGGGGAGTTTTCATTTCAGCTAAATGTTTTAAAAAATAGTGCTTGGAGAATCAGGGAAACCTTTGCATGTATCTTATCTGTACGCTATAAACCATTAACTGCAGCCCTCGCAAATCAGTGCTCAATGTCCCAAGAAAAAGATGGGAGGTAATTCCAGAAGTACTTCTTCACAAGAAGTAATGAACAGATTGAACTGGATGACAGAAGACATTTTGATAGCCTTCAACTTGAGATGTTTTGAAAGAGATCAAATAAATGCCAAGCGGATATCAGCAACTATTAAGCAGGATATGGTATATTCAGCTTTCCTGATTCCAAAGCAACTATAGAACTACTAGGTAATAAGACTGGACAAGAACAGTTGCCTTAATAACCTGCCTTTGGGCCTTCCAGAGTCCAATGTCTGATTTCACACAACATATGAACAAACTCCAAACAACAGTAAGGTTCAGCAAAAGCCATCATGGGTTTAGTCTGATTCAACAGAACTCTGTTCTTTAAGGATAATATACCTTGCCAAAACCAAGCAACACCATTATCTACAATGCCATAGCCCTAGTGGAAGAGGAGGAGAGGGAGAAGGAGAAGAAGTTGAAGTCTAATCCAAAGTGGGCTTGGGACAAACAGCAGGTTAAGTGGTACAGTATTTTTTTTCCACTAAAGACCACAGAATTAGGAAAGAGCCAAATAAAAGGTGATATATGAGAAATGTCTAAATATACCTGTATATTTCACTTTTCTAAATGATATGTACAATAGCAATTCTACAATTCCTGCATATGCTGAATGGATTTTTTCATCAGAAAGCTGGGCTTTCCTTCCATGCCCATTGCTGTACTATAAAGAAGGAGCCAGTTTGGTTATTAACTCATTACCCAGAGCAATGCTATCATGGACAGCTTCAAACTGTGCAAAACCACAAGCTCCTCTGAAAAGCAGCATCTCCCAATGCATCCCCCTTCTGTGAAAATGAAAGGTAAATGGGTATTTTGGTAGGTTGTTTGTTTTTTTCAGCATCCTAGAGATTCAAATTAAGAGAGAACCATGCTCCCCGGGCCCTACCCCACTATTACATATATGAACAAATCTTATTCAAATGGCACTCTGGAAATTTCAAACGGGAGAATGATGCCTCCTTAATTAAAGTGCACCTCTTCCTCATGCCAACCCCTGCCCCACCCATTTTCATATGAATTTATCATTGGCAAGTCTGCCTCTACCTATTGTCTTTATTGTTATAGTAAATTAGTATTTCTGCAGTACAATCAAAATGTCAGTTGTTTGAAACACCAGCACATGTAAAGCAAAAGATAGATTCTGCTTGCAGCTATAATGACATGGACAACAGGGTAGAATCGATAGTACAACAGATTACATCATCTTGCTAGCTTGAGAGAATGAGATAGGACAGATTGCTTCTGTAGCTTCAGCTTGTCTCTTCATACAATTCACGTAGGGTGGAAATTTCAAACATATTCTAGGTGAATTGTCTAGTCAACATCATCTTGACACAGGCTGCATACTAATGGCCAGCAACAAATAGGATCATATAACAAATCATCCTTTTCCAAATTGCTGCCCATCAAATGTATTGGACTTCATTTAGATTGGAGGCTGCATGGGTCAAAAGCCGGCATATCTGCAGAAAACCAGCTTACAGATGACTGATTGGTACATTATTCCTCAAATGCGCAATTGCACCATTTTTGTGACTGCACTTATTACAAGTAGATTCTGAGTAAGTCCAAAGGCAGCAGAAGGCATTAGGCAGTCTATAAAAGTTAGAGATGTTACCATTTCTGCATGTAGTTACAGCTCTAAGAATGTAAAGCTATTGTCCACTTTGGAAGCCATATTAACACCGGAAGCTTCCATGCTGCTACACTTTTGAGCCTGGGAAAAATGGGAGGGGGGAATTTCTTGGAGTGTATGTGGTTAGATCTAATAGCATTCTTCTTCCAAGTCAAGGTCATGTTATTCTGTACCTGGGTGAGGGGACATCTCAAGTTGGGATGGATGGTGATTGGGGCATTTGATGCGATGATGGGTGCAGGGAGTGGATTTGTAGTTTTTACTTATTGCAAGGAAACCCGGAACTTTCAGATTCGGGATTTCCCAGATGTGCCAGTTTACTATCCAATTAAAACAGAACTTTTGAGAGGATGTCTGTCTCAGAGTTATTTGTTGGAGTGGACGTTTTCTGGAATGCTGTCAGCTATAGAAACACAAATGTAAAGATTGTGCTCGGGGAAGAGAGAAAGAACAATCTCAAAACACATAGGGTGGGAAGACTTGCACACTGATCACATATTTGTGTCAGTTTGAAATCAGCTCCAGAGCCACCCATTCTCACAATATTGGCTGTTAGAGAACGACCTTGTGCATGTTCACTCAGAAGTAAGTGCCACTGTATCCTCAGGTACAATATTGCAACTTTTCTGTAAAGACATAAAATATTAATAATAAAAAACAGAAACCAGGCCAAATGAATGTAAATATTTTTATCATTGAGGTATTGGTAGCAGTTTATAAATTTTTCAGAACAATGTTAAACAGTAAATCAAAATTAATGAACAATTGAGAAAGAAAGCTGAAGAATGAAAATGGGATGAAATTCACTTCTATGAGGATAAAATGTAATATACTTTTTAGTGTGATAGTGGGTTGAAAAAATGAATCAAAGAAATACATTAAATGGGTATGTTTTTAGTCTATTATTTTCCTTATGTACTCTCTTTAGCACATTAACAATAGATTTATATCTTATATAATTAACAAGCAAGTAAATATATCTTTCAAAAATAATCCCTTTTGTTGCCACATTCTAGTTCTAGATATCTAAACCCATGCATCAAGATACCACATACAACAGGCCCACACAGGACTTTCCTCTGGTAACTGTTGCAGTGTGAGGAGCAAATATCTGATGTTCTTCAGTTATACTTCCACACCTAGAATTATGATTATGTTGGTTGTTGAAATTTTGGGAGTTACAGTCTAATCCTTTTATAGGGTAAAAGTTCAGGGCACACTGATGCAGCAAAATGTTACCTAAAGACTATCCATTGTCTCACAGATCTACTCCAAGTGTCTCATGATTCAACATAAATTTATTTTTATTTTATTTATTTATTTGATTTGTCAATTGCTTACAAGATAATAAGTTTAAGGATAAACATAGTTATGAATACATGAAATGAATACATATTTCAGTAGGCACTTTGGTGTGCTTACAGTAGGCACTTTGGTGTGATTATGCACGCCCCCTACAGACCTCTTAGGAAAGGGGTGAGGTCAATAGTAGAAAGTCTAAGGTTAAAGTTTTTGGGGTTTGGGGAAGAAACCACAGAGTCAGGTAGAGTATTCCAGACATTGACCACTCTGTTGCTGAAGTTGTATTTCCTGCAATCAAGTTTGGTGCGGTTAACCTTGAGTTTGTATCTATTGTGTTATGGTTGAAACTGAAGTATTCATTGACAGACAGGACATTGCAAAATTTTATATGCTATAGTTAGATCGGACCGAAGACAGCATAGTTCTAGGTTTTCTAGGTCTAGAATTTCAAGTCTGGTGGCATAAGGTATTCTGCAATGAGTAGAGGAGTGGAGAACTCTTCTTGTGAAATATTTCTGGACTTTCTCAACTGTTAATATCAGATACATGATGTGGGTTCCAGACTAATGGGCTGTAGTCGAGTATTGGTCTAGCAAATGTTTTGTATGCCCTAGTTAGTAGTGTGATATTACCAGAGAAAAAGCTACATAGGGTTAGGTTAACAACTCTTAATGCCTTTTTGGCTATGTAGTTACAGTGGGCTCTAGCACTTAGATCATTAGAGGTGAGTATTCCAAGGTCCTTGACGGAGTTTGGATCATCAACAAGGTCTTGACTATTCAGCTTGTATTTTATTTTCTGATTTTTTTTGCCAATATGTAAGACAAAGCATTTATTTGTTGAGATTTGAAGTTGCCATTTGTTTGACCATTCTGATACATAGTCAAGGTCTTTTTGAAGGGTAGCAGTATTGTCTGTAGTGTTGAATAGCTTTACATTATCAGCGAAAATTGACCCAAAGCAATGAAGATGAAAATATAAACAAGGGGAAGACTGAGATTTAGCTTTCAATATGTCTCCTGCTAAGATAGAAGAATGAGTTCCCATTGCAGTATTTGTCATAATATCTACTATGATATGGAAGTTGTATGGCAAAAGATTTGGTCATAGTCTAACCACATGGGTTCATGGTGGATGTTATATGTATGGTCAAGAAATGGTCAGAGTTAATACATACAAAAGTTAATGTGAGACACTTTATCTAATATTTTTAGCATCAGGACCAGATGGAGAACTGGCAGATAAAAACTTCAGAGAAGCACAGCTTTTGTTTGATGATTTATTACTTATAATGTAACCAGCATACAGGGAAGAAAAGGACAAATGTAAAGTGTGCAAGGGAGATCTGAATGTAAAGTTTTTCCTATTCAGAGTACCTTTCTTCCTTCCTTCCCTCCATCCTTCCTTCCTTCCTTTCTCCCTCCTTCCCTCATATACACACCTCTTCAATTTTTTAAAATAATGACATGACTATGTGGTTTGATGGACATCTTTCTCAGAGGGCAAAAGAATTCAGTATTAATAAGAAAAATGGTGCCTTACTACACCTCATCAGAATGCATTCCCCAAACATGATTTCCCCCCTCATATTTGGCTTTTGCTTGTCATTGCGATATAGCATATTTTGTTAATCAAACTTATCTGATTAATTTACTGAATGTTTCGGTTATCATATTAGCACAGAAAATGGGGTAGTTCTATAATCGATTACAGCATATAGCCAATGAATTAGTAAACTTGATTTTTTAATCACTTGTATAGATTTCAATAAATACATTTTCACTCTAAGTAGATTTTTCAATAAGTGAAAATACTTTCTGAAAAACATTGCTAGTAGTATTACTGCTGACCCCTACAGTACATGGGTATCAGTTTAAGATTTGTGTGTGTGTGTGTGTGTGTGTGTGTGTGTGATTCTGTTCCCTTTATTGCCTTTCTTTTTGGAAATGGAAAACAGCTACAACATCTAGTATTTTTCCCTGGCTATAAGATTTTCCACATTTTTCTCTGACTCCTGTTTTATTTTTTAAGCTAACCTGCATAATAATATTTTTCTTTCTATCTTCCAATAAAAGTATATATAAATTAAATGAGATATTAAATCCCAAAAGAGGAAGAAGTGGAGGAGAAGGAGACATAACAGCATTTTGATGTTGAAATTTTCATTCCTTCCAGCTTGTATTGCTTCAAGTTTCAATCTGTGTTTCTCGGCAGTCCTTTAAGAGCACTGCAGTAGGCCCACAAAAATCGCTAATGCTGATCCAACGTGAGATAATGCATCTCAGCAGGGATGACATAATGCCCTAAAAGAAGATGATGATGTAAGATAGCTACAAAGTAAAATAAAATTATAGCCAATTTCCAGTCCCTAGCCTTGAAGGGTAGATTAGAGCAATCAACATGCAGTTGAAAATTTGATGTGCAAAAGGTTTCAGAGCTTTGGCTTCAAATATCCCCATTTTTTTAATGCTTTTTCAAGATTTAATATGCCTATGCAATCATCTTGAAAAAGCTCTTTACCTTTCTTGGTTTAACTCTTGTGTATAATAATATAATGTATGAATAGTTTGTATATATGGTGCAGTGGCAAATAGAATAGAGGAATATAGGGAGCGTGCCCTCCCTGTTTGAGACTCCTGATTGTATAAAGATGGTCAGAGGGTAATGTTGAGTGCAATGTGTTTTCTGTGCATGTTCAGAGGCACCCTTGTTGATTATCATTTCACATCTGCCAGAACAGAAAGTAGGAAGTGAAATATAGTGAACTAAATGCTTAACTTCCTTCCTATAAATCCTGGGATATTCATGTTTACTTGACACCCTAAGATAAAACTAACCAAATATGTAACCAACTTCACTGTATGAACTCAGTCTGAGTAACCAATTTCTGGTCCAGTGTCTAGGGTAAGCCCATAAAATTAAATTAATGTCATCAACCATAATTTAACTAACCACAAATGAGCATGTTGTACAAAGCAGCCAATGTTGTATAGGAATAATAAAGAAAACTGAAATTATAATTAATGGCTTTGTATACCCCACTCTGCACATCCATCTGAGGAATAAGCTATACAACTCAGTGTCATTCTGGGCTTGCAAGCAGTTGAAATGAGCATCATTCATCATGCTAATCATGGTTTGTTGACTAAACCATAGTAGTAAGTTCCTATATCCTAAAGAACCATCAACCATAGTTTACAGAGCATAGTGGTTGATTTCACAAAACATATTAAGCCAAAAATTTCAATATTGTTCATCAAAGCATGTGAAACCAGTGTTAGAATTATTACCATATGCGAATGTTGGAATAAATATATGAATGTAGCTTTAAGCACATTAATTCATGGACTGCATTGTTGTTTCTGAAAAAGGAATCAATTAATTATCACTTCTACTCTGTCAGATAGTCAGAGCTAACTAAACAGGTAAAACTCTACCATTGAGAGGAAGATACCCCAAAAAGTTGAAGGAAGCCATACATGTCCATTGGCTGCTGAATGCTAATTGATTGACATGGCAAGGGGAATGGGGAAGGAGAATGGGAATGGAATGGAGGGGAGGGGAGGGGACGGGATGGGACAGGAGAGGATGGAATAGAATGGAATGAAGTGGGTTGAAGCAGGGACATATGTGGTAGAGAAGCAAAATTCAAGATGCTATCTATGACCACATGATCAAAGCTGTATAGCTGCTGCATCCCCAACATCATCTTTAAGATTTTGATTGCCACTGCCATCTGCAGACTCCTGTATCTGAAGCCTCAATAGAGAGCAATCCATACATCAATGTTTTGTTGCAGAACCACTTACCTCTGTTTGTTATCACTATTCAACAATATTAGTTATTGCTAATTAGCAAATCTTATCATCAAGAAGATTGGTATTTTGAAACATTTTTCAACTTATCTCTCTCCATCTCAGATTTGCAAAGAGGTGTGGAAAACATGCAAAAAACATTGACCTGTTTCAACTTGTGAGGTAAAACTGTGTTTAAAGGTTTTTTTAACTGTATACTTGTGATCCATTATACCAAAACACTTTCTTGGAAGCTTTGCAGCCTTAGGTTTTAATGTTGATTTACTAATTTACTTGGAAGGACTATTAAACAAGCTAAGGATAATTATTGCTACCAGTCTGGTTGCAAAGGATGTTCCTTTATCAAACATCTGTACGTGCATGATAGTACAAATTTTACCACTGGATTAGATCCAGATCCAAATCTCTCAAGATCAAGCAAGAGTAATTTTGTTCAATGTAATCATTTTAGGTGGAACTCAGCCAATGTTTCTCAGGAAACACTTTTCTGTGAACATTCCTGAGATTTTTTTATTTTATTACTCCTTCTGCCCCCACCAACAGAAAGATACTTTGCAGAATTTTACCTAAATATTGTCCACCATTTTCATTTTATATTATTTGTATTGCAGCCATCTTTTTCCTCCATCGCTGCTCTAGAACTCTAGATGTGTAGACTTCAAAATGCTGGCTGAGGAGTTTTGGAGTTGAAGTTGTCACATCTTAAAGTTGTCAAATCCTACCCCAGGAGCAGAGGTGTTATTCAGCAGGTTCTGAACAGTTCTGGAGAGCCAGTAGTGGACATTTTGAGTAGTTCGGAGAACCGGCAAATCCCACCTCTGACTGGCTCCACCCCCATCTATTCTCTGCCTCCCGAGTCCCAGCTGATTGGCTGGGTCTTCTTTAGTTGCCCTGCACAGGAGAACGGAGCTGGAAAGCAGGTTAGTAGGATGGGGAGGGAATGGGATTTTGCAGTAGCCTTCTCCCAGGAGTGGGAAGGAATGGAGATTTTACAGTATCCTTCCCCTGCCACGCCCACTAAGCCATGCCCACCAAGCCACACCATGTCCACCAAACCACGCCCACAGAACTGGTAGTTAAAAAATTTGAATCCCACCACTGGCTGAAAGTAACATTATGAATTTGAATATAGACAATTTAATTAGGAAAAGCAATTAAATGTATATGAATCCTGGCTTGGTAATGGTAATTGCTTTTTTTTAAAGATGCAAATGAAACCCAGAAGAGAAAAGAAAAGAAAGAGATGATAAAAAGTAGAAGAGAAGGAAAAAGGAAATAAGAGGAAAAGAAAAAAGAGGGAAAAAATAAGGAAAAGAAAAAAAATATTTTAAAAAAATGACTTCAGATCTTCATCACAAAATGCTAACAAATTTAGTAATTTTTTTACCCTGTATAAAGATATCTTTCCATAACTCTTCCTTATCCATAAACAAGTCCATAAATCATTAAAATATCAGTCCTGGTGACAAAAAAAGTCCATAAAGCATTCACAGTATTATACGGAAACAAGTCATTTTAACTTTGTTCAAACAAACAAACCAACTCTGTATTCCTTACTCTTGCTTTTAACAACCTTGATTTTTAACTCATTCATATGTTGTCATAGGATTTGATTTCTCTTCAGATTTTCTTTTTCTGATCTCATGTTTAAGGCTGTCACACCTGCCCCAGTCTGATCCCTTAGGGAAGTAAAACTCTTGACTTCATTTGGTTGAAGATGCTGATTGCAATAAAGTCAAGCAATAAAATTCCTGCACGCTAATACAGAACTAACCCTGGTTCCCCCAGCCCTCTTTCCATGGTCTGTTTGTATATAGCCAATCCAGCACTGCTGAGGTGTTTTAGGAAATGCTGAGATGTTTGGGGTAGTGAAATTCCACTCTCAGGGCAAATGGCTTTGAAGATGCAAGAGTGCCAATGTGAATCAGATTCCACAAAACTGTTCTTCCTCAACTGTCAATTTCCCCCTCCCAATTTCCCATCATAAAGTTATATAGCTTTATTGCCCATTTGTTCCTCCCTTCCTTCCCCAATTGATGGCAGAATGCTGGCAAGGCGCCAAGCTGAAGCTGGTGGATCTGACATGCTGCCCCCTTGATGAAGACATCAGTCTGGCAAAACAAATGGAAAACACAACAAAGAGAGAAACAAGGTAAATATATGGTCATATTAGGGAACTATTTTGGTTTATGAGGATATTGATTATGGAAGCATTTGAGAAGTTTGGCTGCTTTGATGTGCTTGAGGACCACCCATTCAGTCTGTGAAGGAGGAAAGTCTCTGAAGAAGGAAAGTCTTTCCACGGAAATGGATATTGGAGCTTTCCTTGGTGTTTATGAGAATCTAAAATGTCCTTAATTTCTTTTTTTAATAATAAATTTTATTAAGTTTTGAACTTTTAAAAACATAAAATAAAAACTTTATACATTATAATCAACATCAAGACACCTTTTATATCTCTTTGCATTCTTCAGTATATATATTTACTTATTCATTTACCATTACATCTTACTCTTGCTATAAATCAATATCTTTTATCCTTACACATCAATCTTCTCTATAATATATTTACATATTTACATATTCCCTCATTCTTTTCCTAATTGCCATTTTATTTTCTTTTTATTTCTAAACCACTCATACCAGGCATACCAGGCCCTGTAATAAATTGAATCTTCTCTGTCTTTTATTTTCATCGTTAGCCTGTCCTTAATTTCAAAATGTTGTTCCCCACCAATCAGTGGCTTGGGAGGTGGCATTGTACATAGAGGGGACTGAGTTTCTGATGGAAAATTGAGTGAATGCATCTAAGACAGTGGAAAATTGGGTAAATCCATCTAAGGCATACATGTCAACCTGGCTGGATGCTCCCCCTGGGCATGTGCACAGGAGGAAGTGAGCATGTAGGGGGCTGGTGGTGCCCGGCAGCAGTTTCAGCTCATTGACTCCTTAGCCACTCATTGGCTGGCAGCAACGGCCAGCTGGATGTGAGCCCAGGGCATCCAATAAGCCGCGCTTGGCCCTGCCCCACCCTACCACCAGCCTCACCTACTCCTGGAATCATGGGCAGCTTGTGTCCTTTTGAGCAATGGATTATGGTTACTGTAGTTCCACCTCCTTTACCCCCACTGTCAGGAGGGTTGGGGCACGAGGAGATGATTGATCGACGTGAGATGGGAAAAAAGAGAGAAAATGGAAATAACCCTCCTCAAACCAGCCACCTCGGCTCCAAAGCTCTAGATAGCCCTAGGTAGCCACTTCAGGCCAATGGAGGAGAGTATCCCACACGCTTCCCATCCAAAGACGAGGTTTTCCATGCCATAGGACTTTGCCAAAAGACAATTGACATCACATCAAGCACGTTACTCTCGTTCACTGGTGGAGAGGAGTGAGACGCCAGAGGAAACAGATGTGATCAGGACATGCGTCACACATACAGCCTGTCCTCTCCTTTCAAGAGTGCCTTTGCGCTTTGGTATCAAGCAGCACTCATGGAGTTGCAACGTTTCTGCTCGAAATGCCACATTTTAAATTTTCCAACGTTCCTCTCCTAGCAACCAAAACTTGCAGAAAGTCAGTCAAACTGGATAAAGACAATTTTTTAAAATAAACAATGTAATTCATGAGGATACAATCCAGCTGTACACCCATATTACAATAAACCACTCAATTACCTGTTGGTTTAATGTATTTTGATTACTGACCATTTCCCCTTTTGTATCCTTTGCCATTAATTTTCTATGGAAATATTGTGATCTGAATTTTGCAGAAGATGGCAAACTGAGTAAGTAAACACAAGATAAAAATCTAATATAAATATTTTAAAAATATTTATTTTTTTTATTTTAATAAAATAATAAAATTGCTGCGCATGCCCAGCAAGATGGCCTAGAGCTAGAGCTAGAGCCCCGCCTAGAGCTCCGCAGTAGGGAATCCCAGTCTTTTGTCCTGAGGGAGGTTGGGGGGCCGTTTCCATCTCCCCGGCTCAGAATTTTCAGTGGTGGAAGGTTTGGGGATTCGTCAATGCCAGCGGGACCGAGCCCCATAAGGGGAGTCACAGGATTATCGGCGGCGATCTTGGTGAGGGCCTCTGAACTTGCTGAGGCAGTGGCGGGGTGGCGGTTTCAATCCTGGCAGCTTCGGCGGTTGCGGCTTTGGCTTGGCAGCTGCAGCTTTGGCTTCAGCGGCTGAGGCTCTGCGTTGGGCAGTGGTGGCGGTGGTGATG
The DNA here is from genome assembly GCA_009733165.1 of Naja naja. NCBI lineage: Eukaryota > Metazoa > Chordata > Lepidosauria > Squamata > Elapidae > Naja > Naja naja. The sequence continues at coordinate 192,703,014 of CM019149.1, read as the reverse complement.
GCGGCAGCAGTGGTGTTGGACTACAGACCTAGCGGCAGCTGGAACTGGGCTTGGAGGTTTGGAGGTGAGCCCGAGGCCACTACTGGCTCTGGAGTGGCCACTGCTGTGGATTGCTGCAGCCGGATTGCTTGGTGCTGGCGTCTGACTGCCTTTTCTGTCCTTCTCGCCTCCTCTTCCATCAGGCTGCCTGATTTCCACACTGCTTTCCGGGCCTGGATGTTTTGGCGCCATTGGAAGGGACGCCAGTTGGCCCAAAGCCCTAGGTCCACTCTTAATCAGGCTGTGGATATGGATGTGAAATATGGATGGTTCGTAACCTTTCTCTATTGTGAAGTTATCAGGAAAAAGTCTGAGCCCAGTCAATATAATATAAAGTTCTTTATTGTTGTAAACAAGTCACAAAAAGCAATAAAAGATTAAAATATATATATACCAGTAGTCAGTATTCATTTGGTTCTTCTATGAGTCCTTCCTTTTTAGTAACGATCACCTATGTGACCGGAGTCCCAAAGTCCTTCCTCGTGGCGTGAGGTAAAGTCCTTCCAGCAGCATAGCCCCAAGCAGCTGGAACAGGCGTAATGGAGGAACTGGCTGGATGCCACGAGGCAACCCCTTTAAATATACCTGAGCCAGGTGAGGTGGGGCTTAACAAAGCCCGGGAAACCTTGAATCACAGCTGTGCTGTGATTGGTCCATTTGATACTTTTACCTGGGGGCCAGAAGAAAGCACAGCAACCTCATGGAAAGTTCCTTTTCCACAATCCCCTTCTCTGTGCCTTTCTAATGGCACATATCAAAATTTAATACTACAACTACATTACATACCTTATATATGCATACATGATTATAACAACAGGTACATACTATATAACCAAAGGTATTTTGCCTAGCAGGTACTGGTGTTGGTCCCGGGGCAAACGTTTTGTAAAAACATCTGCAATCTGTTCTTTAGTCTCAGTGAAAGCAGTTTCAATAAATCCCATTTTTGATAGTTGCCTGACATGTTTATATTTAATGTCAATGTGGCGTGACCTTTGTCCCACAGCTTCAGCCTTTGATATATCAATGGCTGCTTTGTTATCCTCATGGATTGTGATTGGATATATAGGTTCCTCCCACAGGTCCTTCAATAGTTCATCAAACCATATGAGATTGTTTGATGTTTTAGACAGACACACATATTCCGCTTCTGCTGTGGAGGTGGCTATTAATTTTTGCTTATCCGAGTGCCAATGGATAGGACTGCCATTTAGGAACACGATATATCCTGACGTGCTCTTTCTGGACTTACTGTCCCCTGCCCAATCTGCGTCTTGAGTAGCAGTAGAGATCTGGCTTCTCAGATTTATGAGGTTCCAATAATAGTAAATAATTAATAGTGCCCTTTACATACCTGAAAACTCTCTTGATCCCATTCCAGTGAAACTGGGTGGGGTTCTCAGAGTGCCTGGACAAGACATTTACGGCCAAGCTGATGTCTGGCCTTGTCCAGCTGGCAATATATAACAGTGAACCTAGTACAGACTTGTAAAGGGTCTTTTGTTCAAATTCTGGGCTTTCGTTATACATGATCTTTAGGAAGTCTGTCTGCATGGAGGTGTCACAAGGTTTAGCCTCTGTCATGTTGCATCTGTTGATTAGATCTACTATTTTATCCTGCTGAGAAAGCGCAAACCCTTCTCAGTCTTAGTGAATTGCACCCCTAAAAACTTATCAATTCAGCCTAGGGGCTTCAGTGTAAACTCCTTACCCAATTGCTCAGAGAAGATTTTGCACCTACTCTCTGACTTGCAGATGTACAATATGTCATCCACATAAATCAAAACAGTTTCCTTGACCCCCTTTTGTTCTCTAATGAATACACATTCATCAGCTGATGAGGCGGAAAAATCCATTTGCCTTAGACACTTGGTAAGACACTCATACCATCTCCTTCCTGATTGTTTCAGACCATATAGGCTTTTGTTTAGTAACCAAATTTCACCTTCCTTGTGGTCTATGCCCTGAGGAGCCCTGACGTATAACTCTTTATCTAATTTGGCATGCAAGTAGGCGGTCTATATGTCAAACTGGTGTACGCTCTCCCCATGTATGGCAGCTATAGTAAGTGCAGCTTTAACGCTCTCTGGGCACACAGTTGGTGAGAAAGTTTCAGCATAGTCATCAGGGAATCGCTGTGAGAATCCCTGTGCAACTAGCCTTGCCTTGTATATGAAGTTACCATCTTCAAGCGGTTTCTTCTTGCAGACCCACCTTGTGCCAATCACCTTTTTGTCTTTGGGTAATTTAATGGGTGTAGACACTTCCAGCCTCTTGAGGCTACCCATTTCTGAATCCATTGCCTTATGCCAATTGTCTTGTTCCCTCTGTGGTAGCATTAATATATCCTCATATTTTTGAGGTGTGACTGATACCTGATTTACATAGGTGATGAAATCTTCATACCTCTTGGGTATTATATTCCTGGTGGATCGAACTGGCCTACTAGTTGGTTCTTCATCAGTATTGGAATTATCTGGTGTACTGTCCTCCTCATCGCTACTGTCATACCTTTTAAGTTTGGAGTGTCCCTTCTTCAGGGTATCCCTTCTTTTTCTTGAGGATTCCTTTAGGGCTTGGAGGGCATTTGCTCTCCCTTGTCCTCTGAGTCAGATGTGTCACCACGCTAGATGGATTTTCTGATACATCTGTCTCTTGACTTGGCCAGATTCTGAGGAGGCGTGAGTTAGAATCTCATTAGCATGAATTCTGCTCAATTTGTGCTTTGTGAAAAGCGGCTGATCTGGAAATGACAATTTTGTTGTTAGTGTCAGTGAACCTGTATGCCTTAGAGCCTGGTTCATAGCCAACAAACCTTAATCTGACTGACACCTTTTCCCCTTTTCCTGAGTTCCTTAGGGACATGTCGTCTGCCATCACCCCAAAAAACGTGGAGGTGTTTTAAACTTGGCTACAGCCGTACACCATCTCATAAGGAGTTTTCTGTACTACACTGGACCATATCCTATTGAGGGTGTAGTTTGCATACAGAACAGCCTCTGCCCAGTAAACAAATTTGAGCTTAGCGCCTCGAGAACACATCTCATCATGGCTTGCAATACACAGTTTCTCATCTCTGCAACGCCGTTCTGAAAGGCGGAGAAAGGGGCTCTTCGCATATGAATTATTCCCTTCTCTTTCATCCAGTTAGAGAACTGAGTAGAATTAAATTCAGTTCCTCTGTCAGTCAAGATCGTTTGTATCTTGACCTTGTGTTGATTCTCTATCAAACTGTGAAACTCCTTAAATTTGGAGAAGGCCTGATCCTTGGATTTGAGAAGATAAACGAAACCATATCTATTGTAATCGTCAACGATGGTCAGGAAATACTGGTTCTTACCAAGGGAGGGCTTCAAAGGGCCCACCAAGTCCATATGTACTAGCTGAAATTTGCATTGGATTGTCTCTCTGATTTTCTGGGTGCTTTGTCACCTTTGACTTTGCACTCCTGCAGATAGAGCAGTCCATGAAAACATTACAATCCTTAATGTTTAACCCTCTGGAGTATTCAGACATTTTCTGTACGATAGGGAAACTAATGTGACCAAGCCTACGGTGCATGAGATGAGCGCACTCATCATGGAGTGGTTTGCCAAGGAAACAGTGTTGGCGTCCCTTGCCTGCTCATCACTGTGCTTCAGGTTAAATCTGGAGCCCTTAGTACCTTCCTTGTTACCTGTGTAACTGTCATTGCACCCCTTCTTTCTCTGTAACCCTTGGCCTTGACCTCTGGTTCTGGTTGGGATTCATTACCTGAGTCATCTGCATCAATCAAGTTGCTGGCCCCTGAATCTTCAGTCCTTATGACAGGAGAATAATATGGCAGGTTATTTATTTTCAATACTTTTCCAACCGTGTGGCCATTATTTGTCACCATGGCACCTCCTTTAGTAAACAGCACCTCTATATTAGAGTTCTCGCTGAGTTTCAGGGTACTAAGTAGATTATGCTCTAATGCAGGGACATATAATATGCCACTGACCTCCACAAGCCCGAGTATATACACATTTCCTATACCTATAACCTTTGTTTTAATACCATTAGCTACCTTGACACAACAATCATGTTTATGGAGTTCTGTGAATAAGCTTTTGTAGCTTACCATGTGCCTGCTTGCCCCACTGTCTAACAGCCATAGCTGTTCACGTTGCTTCTTGCTAAGTCTAGGGTAATTGGTTTCTACTATGTTTGCAAAATTATTTTCTAGGTTAAACCTGTCCCCCCTATTCCTATTTTCATTCCTGGGTCCCCTCCCCCCCCTGATTTGAGGGGCTAACTTGAGGCTTCCTCTGAGGCATGAGCAATCTCCTATTGTATCGGTTACCAGAGAGCATTCTTTGCCTTCCCCTCATACCTGTGCCGCGTGGGCAATCTCTTTTGTAATGCCCCCTGGAACCACAACCGAAACATTCTCCAACAGCATTGACCCCATCTGAGCTGTTTGGCCTCCTAGTGATTCTTTTCTCCCTGTGGAAGGTTGCTCTGTCTTTCCTTAGGTTGTCCTCTGCAATCAGTTTGCCTGACAGAACTTCCAGGGATATTCCATTATAATTGGAATTGTCTAGCTGGGATACAAAATTATTCCAGCTAGGATCCAGTGAATTTATAATTATACTGATTAAACTCTGTTCTGGTACATGCTCCCCCCTCAATATTAATTCTTCCCTCATTTTACTGAGTTCACAAAGATGTTCACTCATGTCCACCCCTGCCCTTAATTTTGCAGAGTGGAACTCCCTGGAGATTCTGGCAGTAGTATTAGAATTTCTGTAATAAAATAGGTTAAATAACTTTTTCCATATTTCAAAGACAGTCAGATTATGAGGGATATTTGGGTACAGTACAGGATCAAGACTTAATAATAATAAACAATAAACCTTGTGGTGTAGTAGGTCAGTTTCCAGTGGCCAAGGCTTAGGAGGGGGTTCCAACAACAAATGCAAAGCATTCTCTTTCATAAACAACACCTGAATTGCTTTGGACCACTCTAATAGGTTTCTCCCTGTAGCTGACAGCTTTTTAAAATCAAGCGGCAAAGGGTTTGTATTTGCTTGCATTGAAAAGGCTTGCGGCTGCTGTCCATGGTGCTGAATGTTTGGAAATTGACAGTACGGGAGAGGTATAATCGGCGTGAAACCAAAGGTTTCCTTATTTGGAAGTTGCCCCTCCCAGGTGGGAGGGGTTGAAGATCCGATCAGGGCATGCGCGGAGCTCATTCCATGCTGAACTTCATTGAGGAAGGAGCTCTCTGGCCGAGCTTCGAAGGTAGGCCTTGGGCCTGTCCCTGTAGCTCCGGCTCCAGCCATTGAACTGCTAGGAAGGCCCGGAAAGGCTGAAGACATCGCGGGAATCGTCAGAATGGATAAGTATCAGGCCGCGGTCATCTGGGAGCCATCTGGGAGGGCCGCTTTCATCGGGAGTCTGGGAGGAGGTTGGGACCTAGCCTCCAGGACTGCAGTTAGTGTCCGGATGGCATTTTCGATCTCGGTGTCAGTGGGCGAGGTCGGTCGTGGAGATGGTCGGGCCGCCGCGACCGGACTGGTCGCCTGGGTGAGGGCCCACGCGGCCTGAACTGGGAGCATGCTCGGCGCGGCTGGGTCCAGCGGTGCCGCTGCTGCCAGTGATGCCAACCTCCAGGTTGGCAGGTCACTTTGGGTCACCACAGTGGTAGGCACTGCCAGATTGGTGACCCCTGATTCTGCACCCGGTGGGTATCTCGGGCCGTAAGTGACCGGTGGGGAGATGGGTGGTGCCAATCTTCCAGTCACCGCAGCGCCAGCCACTGCCAGGTGGGTGACTTCAGTGCTGGAGCCCGCTTGCTCCAGCAAGCTATTGGGAACCGGCGTGGGGGTGGGTAGTGCCATTTTAGATCGGTCAGTTTGAATTTGCTGCTGACTGGGCGCCATGTTTTCACACAGGAAGTTCAAACGGGAGGGCTGATAGCTCTCAGCCCGTGTGCTATCGGTGGGCGAAGGGGTTCCGGGACAGGACTGGATGGCTCTTATTGCTTTGGTGCCTTCCTGGGTCATCGTCCTGTGCCTGGCCATTGCCACCGGTGCCAGCCTATGTAATAGTTTGATGAGATCGATGACTGGGTCTCCACTTGCGGTTTCCAAACCAAAAGTTTGGAGAATAGTTGATCTCATTTCTTCCTTCTCCTCTGGGCTGAGCGATGGGGTGGGAAGTGTTGTGCTTCTCTCCCCTGGCTCCTCGGTGCTGAAGGATTGTAGGTGCCCACTCGCAGCCGCGAGGGGGTCTGGGGAGGGAGCAGAGATTGCAGGGCCCATTGTGCCACCCGCTTCCTGCCCCCTCCAAGCCTGAGATGCTCCGGCCGAAGCTGCTTCGGTCCTGGCTTCTTCGGGTCGATGCTGGAGTGCCATCTGCCTGGTTTTGGCTCGGGTCAGCACTTGGTTCTCCGTTGACTTTAAGCTGGGCATCCAGATAACCCACTACGTAGAGAAGCTTCAAACCATCCTCTGCTACCAGTTTGTTAGCACATTTTAGGATGAAATATGGATGGTTCGTAACCTTTCTCTACTGTGAAGTTATCAGGAAAAAGTCTGAGCCCAGTCAATATAATATAAAGTTCTTTATTGTTGTAAACAAGTCACAAAAAGCAATAAAAGATTAAAATATATATATACCAGTAGTCAGTATTCATTTGGTTCTTCTATGAGTCCTTCCTTTTTAGTAACGATCACCTATGTGACCGGAGTCCCAAATTCCTTCCTCGTGGCATGAGGTAAAGTCCTTCCAGCTGCATAGCCCCAAGCAGCTGGAACAGGCGTAATGGAGGAACTGGCTGGATGCCACGAGGCAACCCCTTTAAATATACCTGAGCCAGGTGAGGTGGGGCTTAACAAAGCCCAGGAAACCTTGAATCACAGCTGTGCTGTGATTGGTCCATTTGATACTTTTACCTGGGGACCAGAAGAAAGAGCACAGCAACCTCATGGAAAGTTCCTTTTCCACACACAGGACTTCCTAATCAATTGTGCTCCATTATAATGCAAATATTATGCTTGTGTAGCTTTCCATCAGATTCATGTAACAATTTAGGAAAAAAAGAGGGGAATTGGGTTAATCAGATTAACCCAATCTAATGAGCAGGGATTGGAACACTGAAGCTAAAAAGATGCTGAGGCCCTAGAAAGAGTGCAGAGAAGAGCAAAGGAGATGATTTCGGGGACTGGATGCTAAACCAATGAATGGTTAAGGGAACTAGATTAAGGGAACTAGTTACATCTAGTCTATAGGAAAAAAGGTGTTTTCCAGTAGTTGAGGGGCTGCCGGAGAAGAGAAGCTGAACTGATTCTCTGTAGCACCTGAGGGCAGACCAAGAAGCAATGAGTGGAAGCTCATTAAAGAGAGATCCAACCTGGAACTAAGGAGAAATTTCCTGATAGTGAGAACAATTAATCAATGGAACAGCTTGCTTCCATCACTGGAGGTTTTCAAGAATAACGGAACAATTTGTCCGAATGGTATAACGTCTCCTGCCTTGAGCAGAGGGCTGGACTAGAAGATCTCCAAAGTCCTTTCCAATCTTATGATTCTGTTTAAATCTTTTACTAATAAGAAAGATATATCAAACACACTGGACTTTTCTTCTCAATAGACATCCATAGACATGTCATGTGCTACATAAGGCATTTCACACTACTCTTGCATTTCTAAGCAATGTCAATCATTGAGGTATTTGATGAAATAAGGTATATGTCTACAGAAATTAACATGAGCCATAACCCGCCTCCCCAAAACCCCAGTGTTGTGGACCACAGCAGGCTCAATCCATAATCTACATAATTCTACACATTTTACCCAATGACTTATAAGTGCCCTCTAAAAGTTATTAAGTAATCTATTCTGAAATGGTGTGATAACTGCTGTAATTTTCCACTAAAGAATTACAATGATTGCCAGACAAAGCAAGACAAAATTGCTCAAGATATTCTGTGAATTGCACAACTCAGCAACTTAAATCCAGTTTCAGAATAAAGTTTGATGCCTGTACATTCCTACTACTCAGTTTTTTTTTTTTTTTTTTTTTTAATTACATTTATATGCCGCCCTTCTCCGAAGACTCAGGGCGGCTCACAATTTTTGGAGCACAATCCAATGTGCTCAGCAATAGCCTTCATTCCATTGTATATGCCTGCTTATTACTAAGCGGCATTTTTACAAGGTCAGCTAATTGCCCCCAACAATCTTGGGTCCTCAATTTACCTACCCCGAGAGGATGGAAGGCTGAGTCAACCTTGAGCCTGGTGGGATTCGAGCCTACAGTAGTTGTAGACAGCTGGATCTTAAGAGCAGGCATTTACAGCCTGAGCCACCAAAGCTGGTTAAGGATATTGAAAAAAACAGTGCACATATTTTCAGCCCTAAAGTAGCCTAGCTATATAATATTAATTTGTCTAGAAATACTTGCCTTCCATTAAGGACATGTATACTGCACAAGTCAAAAAGAGGACTGTGAAAATATTTACAGACCCCTCACATCCCAGACATAAACTGTTTCAACTCCTACCCTCAAAACGACGCTATAGAACAACTAGACACAAGGACAGTTTTTTCCCAAACCCCATCACTCTGCTAAACAAATAATTCTCTCAACACTGTCCAACTATTTACTAACTCTGCATTACTATTACTATTAATCTTCTCATCACTCCTATCACCCATCCCTTCCCGCTTGTGACTGTATGACTGTAACTTTGTTGCTTGTATCCTTACAATTTATATTGACTGTTTCCTAGTATGATTTGATTGCTTATTATACCCTATGACTATATTAAGTGTTGTACCTTATGATTCTTGATGAATGTATCTTTTTATGTACACTGAGAGCATGCACCAAGACAAATTCCTTGTGTGTCCAATCACACTTGGCCATAAAAGCATTCATTCATTCATTCATTTTTAAAAATAGCATGGTAGCTTGAACCATTGGGTTATATCTCATGCTTCTTACTGAATTGCTGAAAAGTTACTGACCTGTGAAATCAGAATAGAGCAGTCAGAAATTAATGCAAGGGAGTTCCTAATTACTGATTTCAAAATGGCAGGTACAGTTGGGGAACTGAAGCCCCAACTGAAGCTGTAATGTAATGCCTACATTTTTTTCTATTTTGTTCTTGAAACAATGGGTACGCATTGCATATCTATCAACCTTTTACAACAAAAGTCTCTGAGAGTATCTAGCAAGCCCACTGTTTGATGAATGTGGATTCTGTGTGAAGGGCAAATTTCCCTAATCAGCAAGACATACCTTTGATAATATGCAGGCTATCCTGCCACTATTGCTGAATGTTATTCTCAGCAGGTTTGTTGTGGAATGGACAGAAACATGGGACTCTAGGCTCCTAGTGCAGGGAGAAATTCTCTTTCATGGCTGGTGAACTGTTGCTCAGGATCACCTAGCTGTGTTTTTCTTACAGCGTATGAAGGTTGTTCTCCAGTTCTAGCCAGGCAAGTCAGTGAAATGTGAGCTCTTCAGGAAGGTACTTGTGCAACTGGCCTGTCCAGCTCATCCTATTTTTTTTTAAATTACATTTATAAGCCGCCCTTCTCTGAAGACTCAGGGCGGCTTACAATTTTTGCTATACAACCCAATGCGCTCAGCAATAGCCTTCATTCCATTGTATATGCCTGCTTATTACTAAGCGGCATTTTTACAAGGTCAGCTAATTGCCCCCAACAATCTTGGGTCCTCAATTTACCTATCCCGAGAGGATGGAAGGCTGAGTCAACCTTGAGCCTGGTGGGATTCGAGCCTGCACTAATTGCAGGCAGCTGGAACTTAAGTGCTAGGCATTTAACAGCCTGCACCACCAAGGCTGTTTCTGTTTTTTATGTTGACAAACTATTCAGGAACAGAATGTGTGGGTGGGGAGCCTTTTTCATGCCTATAAGCTAGACAGTATAGTAGCTTGCAAGCATAAGGGAAGTATATATGTATCCTATAGAATTATATCCACACAGCTGCGAGATCCTGTTTGAGCTTCTTCGGAGACAGATCGAAATCCACGACTGTACGCGGTTTCAATCTGTGCTCACCTCTGGAGACCCAGAGCCGGTTGGCTTTGGGATTAAAACCACCCTGTAGAGGTGGTGAAGACAGGGGAGCCGCTAGCAGGGTCGAGGAGAGCTGCATCTCTCCTCCCCAGCTGGTCTTTCTCCTTTTCCCGAAGGCGGTTGCAGCGGTGGTCAGAAATGGCCACCTCAAAGAAGAACTCGAACGGGTAAGATTGTGCAGGAGGAAGTTTGAAGGAGAAAGTGTGGCAGACCGGGCTTGACACAGAAAATATCTATTTAAGGTACCTGGACTTAAACAGTGGAAAACAATACTGTTTTTAAAAAAAGATTTTTAAAGCAGCGAAGTAAAGTGAAAAGATGGTTTTTCTTTTCTTCTTCTCTAATGCTGGCAGTTCTGAATGATTCAGAATATTGAGAAAAGATGGGCACAAGAAATGGACATTAATTCACTTGGACATTAATAGGCTACTTTTAGCTGAAAATAAAGTGCCAAGTGATAAAGACTTTTGAACAATTTTAAAGAATTTCCTTTATAAAGAGAGAGAAAGAAAGCAAATTGGGGAAGAAGAAAAGTGAAAGTAGGGTGGAGTCTGGAAATGGAGGATACCACCTGGATTTAAAGAGTATTGAGAGTGGAATTCTAACAAGACTTGAAAAAAATATTTATTTATTTATTTATTTGACTTGTATGCCGCCCCCTCTCCAAAAAGGACTCGGGGTGGCTCACAACTAAAACCAACACAATAAATTAATTATCTAAAATAGAATTAAATTAACCAAGCCAAATTAACTAAAAACCCATTTATAACTTATATAGTAAAATCAACCCCCCGAGGAGTCAGCACAGCCCAACCTGTTCAAACAACCAGGTTTTTAAATCATGGCGGAAGGTGTGGAGGTCAGGGGCCAGGTGGAGCCCCAGAGGTAGTTGGTTCCACAGAGCGGGAGCCGCCACAGAGTAGGCCCTCCCCCGCGATGCTGCCAAACAACACTGGGTCGCAGACGGTACACCGAGGAGTCCCTGCCTGTGTGCTTGTACAGAGTGGTTGGTATTCGATGCCGGCAGTAGACGCTCCTGTAAATAGCCTGGACCCATGTCTCATAGGACTTTGTCAATACCAAAACCTTGAATCTCATTTGGAGGGCAACCGGTAGCCAATGCAGGCCACGCAGGAGGGGTGTAACATGGGAGTACCAGGAGGCTCCCATCACAACCCACGCGGTCGCATTCTGCACCAGCTGAAGCCTCCGGATGGTATGCAAGGGCAGTCCTAAATAGAAAGCATTGCAGTAGTCGAGCCGAGAGGTGACAAGTGCCTGAGTGACCGTGCGCAGGGCATCTCGGTCCAGGTATGGGCATAACTGGGAAGCCCCCCTGGCCACAGCTCCCACCTGCTCCTCCAACCTAAGCCGTGAGTCCAGGAGGACCCCCAGGTTCTGTGCCCTATCCACAGGGGGCAACACCTCTCCCCCCATGACCAAAGATGGAATTTTTTTATGGAATTGGACAAAATGGTGATGAAATTTATTTGGACAGGGAAAAAGGCCAGAATAAAGAAAAAATATTTACAAGATGACAGAAGCAGAGGTGGCTTTGGGCTCCCGGACTGGGAGATTTATTATAAAGCCACGATACTGGTGTGGATCAGGGAATGGGTGAAATTGGGAAATAAAAGAATATTGACATTAGAAGGGCATGCCTTACAAACAGGGTGGCACTCATTTTTGTGGAATTTGATAAAAAAACAGAGGTACTTCATGAGACACATAATACACAAATCGTTGATTAAAAATTGGGCAGAAATAAGGAGGAAAAATTATATTAAAATACCAAGATGGTTTTCAACAATGGATGCAACATTTCATCCCAATACATTGGACCTAAATAAAAAACTCAAATACTATCAGATCTTAGATACAGAGGGGAGACTAAAAACGAGACAGGACTTGGAAACACAAGGAATAGCGATAGATAATTGGGCTTATCTACAAATTAAAATGAGGTATAATAAAGATATAAAGGAGTATGGAATAGAGACAAAGAATACAAAATTGGACAAAGTACTTTTAGGGCCAGAAGAAAGACTGATATCTAAATTATATAACTTATTACTAGAACAAGAAAGAGCAGGACAATTAATGAAAGGACCAATGTTAGCATGGGAAAAAATATGGGATACAGCTTGGATTTGAACAATTGGGGGGAGATTTGGGAGAACAACTTGACATATACAAAATTGGTGGCATACAAAGAAAATCAGTATAAAATGATATATAGGTGGCACTTGGCCCCTGCTAGGTTAGCGAAGTTATTTACAGCGGCAAACCCCAAATGTTGGAAGTGTAAAGATAAAATCGGCACGTACTTCCATGTGTGGTGGACATGCTCAAAAATGAGGAAGTATTGGACTGAAATTAAGAATTGGATTGAGGAGGTGACAAAATGTGAACTGGAGTGGAGACCAGAACTGTTTTTACTAGGAATGATAAAAGGAAACTTTCCCCCTAAGGACAAATACTTGATTACACACCTACTAACAGCTGCTTGAATTTCTCTAGCCCAGAAATGGAAGGAATCTACAATGCCATCTATACAAACTGTAATTAGAAAAACATATGATTGCGTGGAAATGGAAAGACTAACACTCAAATTAAATGAAAAAGAGGATTCGGACTACTATAAGATATGGGATAGACGGTATGACTGGGTGGAACAAAATGCAAAAAGAAGGACGAGGAAAAAAGGAACCCAGGAAAAATAAGGTATTAAAGCGAATAGAAGGATGTTATAGACAATAAGAGATATTAAATAATAACCCAGAAAAATCCTAAACATAACCCAAACCAAACAGATAGGAAAAATTGATAATGAACATTGTTATGTATAATCCAAGTTTCAAGGTGAAAAATGTACATCCAATCTGCAACCCAAACCAAGTGAGGAAAGCGCATTGCGCATTGTTGTGTATTTATGTTATTTGTATTTGTACGTCTGTGTGTTTTTTAATATTTGTAAATAAAGCTTTTTAAAATTCAAAAAAAAAGGTAGGATTTCAGAAGCGAGAGCTGGATAGTAAAGAGAATAAAAAGGCAAGGGAGAAGAAGGAGGGGAGAAAAAAAGAGGAAGCTGCAAAAAACGGACGCAAGGTATGCAATAGCAAGGGAAGTATACAAGATTTAAAGAGTTTATTTATCTATTTAGCCATTATCATCGAGATAATGGCTAAATTAACTTAATTAACTTAGAGGATTCTGCAAGAGATAAATACGGTCATATTAGAATTAGAAAGAAGCTAGAAGTGTCTTAGAGGATTAATGAGATGTGTATTTCTCTTTTAATAAGTAAATGAGGCAAAGAGGACAAGAGAATAAGGTGCTTGGCCAAATTTAATTTGAATAGAAATAATTACCGTAGTCACTATTGTTATATATATGCACATTTCTCTTTTTTTCTATTGTTAAGAATTTAATGGATATTTGTAAAAGAATGTACCAAGCAGAACCCGACTGATAATAGTTAGATGCCATAAAATAGAGGTGTAACAGAGGTAATAATTGTAAAGGTGAAATTTAAACGTTAAATAACAATTGGTTAAAGAGATAGAGGTGCTATTCTCCAGAGTAGTAATTACAGGGTAAAATATGTTTTATAAGATAGTATAAGATTGTATACAAGACAGATAAAAGTGTAATAATACTGACTGGAAAGATACTGAAAATTGGAAAAAGAAATGTAACTAAATTTAGGGGATGAAATAATCGAAATAAGATTACAGAAGATAGAGAAAGGGGGGGAAATTATGGAAAATAGTGAAAATTGTTATGATAAATGGAATAGAATACGTAAAACGAGTGAGTAATTGAAATTATATCTGTATGGAGAAGTGAGGGTCCGGAAGCACACTGTTCTCAAAAGAAGAATTTTTATGTTTTTTTTTCTTGTATTTGTTTGTGTGTATTTGTGTGCCAGGAATGGTTCTGGGATGATGATATGAACTGTTGTAAGATAAATTAATTTAAAAATATGGAATACTTTGTATATGAGAGAATACAAAAATAATTGCAGTTGATGAGGATGGAGAAGATGTACAAAAATAGCTACAACCTACCAGCATACTGTATGTTTTGTTTGTATGTCTGTTTAAAATAATAAAAAAATTGTAAAAAAAAAAGAATTAAATCCACACAGCTGTCTGCAGTTGTTGCTTGCACAAGGGTGAATGGATTCCTCAGGAAGATCCCACCCCCAAAAAACCCCAATATACCTTAGATTTAAAACTTGTCATATAGTGATTGTTGGACCTTAAATTCAGTTCCAGCATCCAAAAAAAGATAACATGATGAAAGAAGCTCCGAATATTTTGCAGGAAAAAAATCCAGGATCTTGATTTTGATCACAAATTGAATATTCTTTAGATAGCTGTTATAGTGCCAACATGAGCAAATACTACCCTGATTAAAAGATATTGTTTTCAAGAAAAGAACCAATCACAGCCTCTTTTTTCATTTAATTGTGTCCAATTCACAGAGACTGCCTAGACAAATCCTTACAGTTTTCCTGACAAGATTTTTCAGAACTGGTTTACTTTGCTATTGCCATCTTCCTAGGGCAAAGAGAAAGTGACTGGTCCAAGATCATTCAGTTTGGCTTTGTGCCCAAAGTTGGACTAGGACAGATGGTCTCCTGGTTTCTAGCCTGCTGCCTTAACCACTACACCAAATTGGGTCTCTGCTGTAAGCTTTTTATAAATGTTTGTATCCTGGCTAGAAACAGTAATAGCCTCGTAGTTTTTGACACCCTGGGCAACAATATCATTAGGTCATTCCATGGAACTCTGATTTTTACAGCTTCTCAGCAATTGTCTGATCTTGACACATCTAACTTTATGGGAAGATTTATGAATCCATCATGTTCATGAATGATGCAGCCATGCAAGCACATATTTTTGTAATTCATTCATCATAAGAAATGAAGAAATGAAGAGCTTTGGTGGCTCAGGCTGTAAATGCCTGCTCTTAAGATCCAGCTGTCTACAATTATTGTAGGCTCGAATCCCACCAGGCTCAAGGTTGACTCAGCCTTCCATCCTCTCGGGGTAGGTAAATTGAGGACCCAAGATTGTTGGGGGCAATTAGCTGACCTTGTAAAAATGCCGCTTAGTAATAAGCAGGCATATACAATGGAATGAAGGCTATTGCTGAGCACATTGGATTGTGCTCCAAAAATTGTGAGCCGCCCTGAGTCTTCGGAGAAGGGCGGCATATAAATGTAATTAAAAAAAAAAAAAAGATGAAGAGCAAAAACTCACTTCTGTTCTTCATTATATACCTTTATCCAATCTCTATAGTGTACTGAATATGTTTATCTGATATCAGAAGAGAACACAAACTGAAAACTTAATGAGTTTTATTTCATTTATTGAAATGAAACCTTGCTAATCTTTTTGGATGAAAAGTCCTCAACAAGATAATTCCATTTTCCCCCCAATTTGATATTGAGCTGAAATCATAACTAATTCAAAGATTTTTTTTCATAATTTTCAGTTTTGAAAATAACCTCTTATTTGCAATACAATGAGAAAATTTTATATTTAAACTAAACATATGGCAAAGCTGTGCATCTTGAAACTAACTCAAGAAGTTCTTGATTTCAGTTATATGCTTGGTAGGATCAGTGTCTTCCCCAAGGTGAGAAAATATAATATGTTATCCCTTTCAGTGTTTTCACCACTGATTTTGTGTCTGACTAAAAGGATGATACCAAAAATTGTTCATCCTAGATTTCCTTTTTATCTACTATAATTATATCGAAATTGTGGAGGTCCTGGAGTGGGGTACAAAATTGCCCATTTGCTCACCCTGTAAAGCCACCACAACCAGATCGAACTTGGCTAACCAGATGGTAGGAATTATAACCATTCCTTGGAAAGTGTTTCTGCTCCAGCTACTCTAAAGAATATGTGTGTAAGGCATTCATTAATGACATCTCCATGGTTCCCATTACTTTGGTTAATTATTGACCAATTTCTAATCTCCCTTTTTTTGGTAAGAGCATGCAATAATGTTGCAACTTCTAGCTTCCTTTGATGAAATTGATTAGCTGGATCATTTCCCATCTGGATCAAATATGATACTATAGTTCAAGCAGTTTGAATTGCTTTGGTGGATCACTCATGATCAAGAACTGAAGTCATGGCTCCATTATTTCTCCTATATATAACACATATATTGGTGAATTTCTGTATATTAAACAAACAATCCTTCTGAGACGTTCAACTTTGAGAAGTTCAATTTTGTAGTGATTCTAATCTAATATAGTATCAGAAGTAGAGATCTTCAAGTTTCTGGGTTCTATAATATCTTGAAATGGATACCTAACATTAGAATCATCATTAAAAAGGCACAACAGAGAATGTTCTTCCTGCATCAACTTAAGAAGTTCAGACTGCCCAAGGAGCTGCTAATACAGAGGAATTACTGAATCTGTCATTTGTACTTCTGTAACTATCTGGTTTGGTACAGCAACCAAACAAAACAGGTACAGATTTCAATCGATAGTTAGAACTGCAGAAAAATAATTGCAAACAGCCTGCCTTCCACTGAGGATCTTTATAACACATGAACCAGAAAGAGGGCTGAGAAAATATCTAAGACCCCTCATATTCTGGACATAAACTGTTTCAACTCCTCCTCTTGGGATGCTGCTATAAGGCATTGCCTGCCAAAATAATTGGACACAAAGACAATTGTTTTCCCTTATGCCATCACTCTGCTGAAAAAATACCTACCATATTTTTGCACTATTACTCTCTGGAATTTAAGATGCACCTAGCTTTTGGGGAGGAAAACAAGAAAAAATCTGCCTTTGCCTCCTAGCATCCATCAGTATTCATCTGGCTAGCGTCGGACTCCTTGCAGCAAACAGCCTGGTCAGCTTCAGCACATTATCACAGCCTGATTTAGCACAAGCGGATGATTGGCAGTTAGATCAGCCTCTCGGAATACAGCCAATCAGCTGTTCCAGGCTGTGGGGATCGCCGCTACCCACCACGACTGTTGCTGATTGCCACTGCCACCTATCACCACCTTTGCATGTCCCATTTTTGGCCTCCGCATGCCCCATTTTTGGCCTCTACATATCCCATTTTGGCCTCCGCCCACCCTGTTTTTGGCTTCTCTCTGTCCTGTTTTTGGCCCATTCCAGGCAGCGGGAATTGCCACTGATCACCACGGATCGCTGCTGATTGCTGCCACTGCCGCCAGTGATTTGCAGCAATAGGTGGCAGTGGCGGTGGCAATCCCCATGACCTGCAATGGGCCCAAAATGGGACATCTGGAGGCTGAAAATGGGGCACAGAGAGGCCAAAAATGGAGTGGGTGGACACCCAAAATGGCCGAAGGGGGAGAGCTGGCAGGGGAAGGCCTTCAGCAACATTTGCTCTAAAACGCACAGATATTTCCACCCACTTTTTTGGGGGGGGAGTGCATCTTATAGTGCGAAAAATATGGTAATTCCCACAGTACTGTCTTATGTCTAAGGACATTTATATTCAGAGTTTTGCAGCATTAATTCAGTGCTAGAAAAATAAACACAGATGGCTGATGCTTCATTTAATATCTTTATAAACATAATAGAGAAAGTACGGATGTTATAAACTATTATAGGATCTGGGACTAGGAGGAATACTTATTTTGGATTGAATAGGATTCCTTTGAAATCAGGGGTGCATCATGGAATTTGCCTTGTGGTCCTTCTGAAAGTCCACGTGTGCCCTTTAGCTTATATGTTAGCAATACCCTTTCTGAAGTCTAGGTTTTAAATAACTTTTGCTGAACACGAGTCCTTGAGTTATAAAATTATAGCTTAGCATTGTTAACTACTGTTCTTCTTACAGACCATATAACATCAGACTTGGATCTGGTTCAGTGGCTTGCAGCCTATTGAAATGACTTTAAGAAACTATTTGTTATCAATATAGTGGAGATATACCACTCAAGGCCCTAAGGCTATATATAGTTTCTGCAAAAGTAGAAGTGATGACCTTCAGAACCCTGCTAAACTTTAGCAGCAAATATATGAGGAATAATTAATCAAAGTTGTTTATTAAATGTCCATCCTGTTATTCTCCAGGAACAAAAGTTGCATATACAATTGTTGTGGCCCCGCCTCGTGAGCCTGTGCTGACAGAGGAAGAGGACCTGGATGATGAAGAAGAGGAGGAACGGGCAATGCCTTCCTCACCAGGGTCCTCCCTCCCCAGGACCTTCCTCCCTGGCAAGGTTTCCCTCCCCAGGACCTTCCTCCCTGGCAAGGCCTCCCTCCCCAGGACCTTCCTCCCTGGCAATGCCTCAGGTTTCTTCGGAAAGCCAAGAGGAACAGCCTGAGAGACGCGTTCAGTACGGCCACGGCCGAGGGAGGGGAGGAGGAGGATTCCTGGCTTGATCCCAGGCAACGCGAGGGAGAAATGTCAGCAGCAACGTAGGGGGCGTGGGAGGGCCAGCGATTGAGCTGGACCACACCCCACCAGGTATAAAAGTGGGTGTGCCTACGTTACAAACTCTGTACATGACAAAGTGTGGAATAAGCCGAGGATTCCATCTGTGTTGTAGTTCCTGATTTGGTTTCTGGACTTTGGGAATAATTCATTCCTTCTGTGAGTAATTCATTTCTTGTCAGCTCCAAATTTGGCAGTGAGAGCCTGGGTGACTGCCAACACTCTTATTGGGAGAGATAACTTGATTTTGGAGACAGGCCAGCGTGACTCTCTGTGCTAGTGTTGCTGCCAAGTTCCTTACCTTCTGGGGAAGGGAGGGGAGACAGAACATTTTTGTCACGTGCCAGCAAAAGACA
>CM019149.1:192668967-192683086 GCA_009733165.1 Naja naja | reverse complement strand
GGGTGAAGTATCATCAGTACGCTGATGATACGCAGTTATACATCTCCACCCCAGGCCACATCAGTGATGCCCTCTCCGTGATGTCCCGTTGTCTGGATGTGGTGGATCTGGATGGACAGAAACATGCTTCAGCTCAATCCAGCTAAGACAGAGTGGTTGTGCATACAGACATCTCGCCCAGCCAGGAGATTCCATCTTTGGTCATGGGGAGAGGTGTTGCCCCTGTGGATAGGGCACAGAACCTGGGGGTCCTCCTGGACTCACGGCTCAGGTTGGAGGAGGTGGGAGCTGTGGCCAGGGGGCTTCCCAGTTATGCCCATACCTGGACCAAGATGCCCCAAGACGTCACTCAGGCACTTGTCACCTCCTCGGCTCGACTACTGCAATGCTTTCTATTTAGGACTGCCCTTGCATACCATCCGGAGGCTTCAGCTGGTGCAGAATGCCATCTGGGTTGTGATGGGAGCCTCCTGGTACTCCCATGTTACACCCCTCCTGCGTGGCCTGCAGCTACCGGTTGCCCTCCAAATGAGATTCAAGGTTTTGGTATTGACAAAGTCCTATGAGACATGGGTCCAGGCTATGGGAGCGCCTACTGCCGGCATCGAATACCAACCACTCTGTACAAGCACACAGGCAGGGACTCCTCGTGTGCCGTCTGTGACCCAGTGTTGTTTGGCAGCATCGCGGGGAGGGCCTACTCTGTATGCTCCCTCTGTGGAACCAACTACCTCTGGGGCTCCACCTGGCCCCTGACCTCCACACCTTCCGCCATGATTTAAAAACCTGGTTGTTTGAACAGGTTGGGCTGTGACTCCTCTGGGGGTTGATTTTACTATATAAGTTATAAATGGGTTTTAAGTTAATTTGGCTTGGTTAATTTAATTCTATTTTAGATAATTAATTTATTGTGTTGGTTTTAGTTGTGAGCCACCCGAGTCCTTTTTGGAGAGGGGGGCATCAAAGTCAAATAAATAAATATTTTTTCAAGTCTTGTTAGAATTCCACTCTCAATACTCTTTAAATCCAGGTGGTATCCTCCATTTCCAGACTCCACCTACTTTCACTTTTCTTCTTCCTCAATTTGCTTTCTTTCTCTCTCTTTATAAAGGAAATTCTTTAAAATTGTTCAAAGTCTTTATCACTTGGCACTTTATTTTCAGCTAAAAGTAGCCTATTAATGTCCAAGTGAATTAATGTCCATTTCTTGTGCCCATCTTTTCTCAATATTCGAATCATTCAGAACTGCCAGCATTAGAAGAAGAAAGAAAACCATCTTTTCACTTTACTGCTGCTTTAAAAATCTTTTTTAAAACAGTATTGTTTTCCACTGTTTAAGTCCAGGTACCTTAAATAGATATTTTCTGTGTCAAGCCGGTCTGCCACACTTTCTCCTTCAAACTTCCTCCTGCACAATCTTATCCGTTCGAGTTCTTCTTTGAGGTGGCCATTTCTGACCACCGCTGCAACCGCCGAAAAGGAGAAAGACCAGCTGGGAGAGATGCAGCTCTCCTCGACCCTGCTAGCGGCTCCCCTGTCTTCACCACCTCTACGGGGTGGTTTTAATCCCAAAGCCAACCGGCTCTGGGTCTCCAGCGGTGAGCACAGATTGAAACCGTGTACAGTCGTGGATTTCGATCTGTCTCCGAAGAAGCTCAAACAGGATCTCCAGCTGTGTGGATATAATTCTATAGGATACATATATACTTCCCTTATGCTTGCAAGCTACTATACTGGCTAGCTTATAGGCATGAAAAAGGCTCCCCACCCACACATTCTGTTCCTGAATAGTTTGTCAACATAAAAAACAGAAACAGCCTTGGTGGTGCAGGCTGTTAAATGCCTAGCACTTAAGTTCCAGCTGCCTGCAATTAGTGCAGGCTCGAATCCCACCAGGCTCAAGGTTGACTCAGCCTTCCATCCTCTCGGGATAGGTAAATTGAGGACCCAAGATTGTTGGGGGCAATAAGCTGACTTTGTAAAAATGCCGCTTAGTAATAAGCAGGCATATACAATGGAATGAAGGCTATTGCTGAGCGCATTGTATAGCAAAATTGTAAGTCGCCCTGAGTCTTCGGAGAAGGGCGGCTTATAAATGTAATTTTAAAAAAAATAGGGTGAGCTGGACAGGCCAGTTGCGCAAGTACCTTCCTGAAGAGCTCACATTTCACTGACTTGCCTGGCTAGAACTGGAGAACAACCTTCATACGCTGTAAGAAAAACACAGCTAGGTGATCCTGAGCAACAGTTCACCAGCCATGAAAGAGAATTTCTCCCTGCACTAGGAGCCTAGAGTCCCGTGTTTCTGTCCATTCCACAACAAACCTGCTGAGAATAACATTCAGCAATAGTGGCAGGATAGCCTGCATATTATCAAAGGTATGTCTTGCTGATTAGGAAATTTGCCCTTCACACAGAATCCACATTCATCAAACAGTGGCTTGCTAGATACTCTCAGAGACTTTTGTTGTAAAAGGTTGATAGATATGCAATGCGTACCCATTGTTTCAAGAACAAAATAGAAAAAAATGTAGGCATTACATTACAGCTTCAGTTGGGGCTTCAGTTCCCCAACTGTACCTGCCATTTTGAAATCAGTAATTAGGAACTCCCTTGCATTAATTTCTGACTGCTCTATTCTGATTTCACAGGTCAGTAACTTTTCAGCAATTCAGTAAGAAGCATGAGATATAACCACATGGTTCAAGCTACCATGCTATTTTTAAAAATGAATGAATGAATGAATGCTTTTATGGCCAAGTGTGATTGGACACACAAGGAATTTGTCTTGGTGCATGCTCTCAGTGTACATAAAAAGATACATTCATCAAGAATCATAAGGTACAACACTTAATATAGTCATAGGGTATAATAAGCAATCAAATCATACTAGGAAACAGTCAATATAAATTGTAAGGATACAAGCAACAAAGTTACAGTCATACAGTCACAAGCGGGAAGGGATGGGTGATAGGAGTGATGAGAAGATTAATAGTAATAGTAATGCAGAGTTAGTAAATAGTTGGACAGTGTTGAGAGAATTATTTGTTTAGCAGAGTGATGGGGTTTGGGAAAAACTGTCCTTGTGTCTAGTTGTTCTATAGCCGTTTTGAGGGTAGGAGTTGAAACAGTTTATGTCTGGGATGTGAGGGGTCTGTAAATATTTTCACAGCCCTCTTTTTGACTTGTGCAGTATACAGGTCCTTAATGGAAGGCAAGTATTTCTAGACAAATTAATATTATATAGCTAGGCTACTTTAGGGCTGAAAATATGTGCACCGTTTTTTTCAATATCCTTAACCAGTTTAAAACAGTAGTAGGAATGTACAGGCATCAAACTTTATTCTGAAACTGGATTTAAGTTGCTGAGTTGTGCAATTCACAGAATATCTTGAGCAATTTTGTCTTGCTTTGTCTGGCAATCATTGTAATTCTTTAGTGGAAAATTACAGCAGTTATCGCACCATTTCAGAATAGATTACTTAATAACTTTTAGAGGGCACTTATAAGTCATTGGGTAAAATGTGTAGAATTATGTAGATTATGGATTGAGCCTGCTGTGGTCCACAACACTGGGGTTTTGGGGAGGCGGGTTATGGCTCATGTTAATTTCTGTAGACATATACCTTATTCCATCAAATACCTCAATGATTGACATTGCTTAGAAATGCAAGAGTAGTGTGAAATGCCTTATGTAGCACATGACATGTCTATGGATGTCTATTGAGAAGAAAAGTCCAGTGTGTTTGATATATCTTTCTTATTAGTAAAAGATTTAAACAGAATCATAAGATTGGAAAGGACTTTGGAGATCTTCTAGTCCAGCCCTCTGCTCAAGGCAGGAGACCTTATACCATTCGGACAAATTGTTCCGTTATTCTTGAAAACCTCCAGTGATGGAAGCAAGCTGTTCCATTGATTAATTGTTCTCACTATCAGGAAATTTCTCCTTAGTTCCAGGTTGGATCTCTCTTTAATGAGCTTCCACTCATTGCTTCTTGGTCTGCCCTCAGGTGCTACAGAGAATCAGTTCAGCTTCTCCGGGCAGCCCCTCAACTACTGGAAAACACCTTTTTTTCCTATAGACTAGATGTAACTAGTTCCCTTAATCTAGTTCCCTTAACCATTCATTGGTTTAGCATCCAGTCCCCTAAATCATCTCCTTTGCTCTTCTCTGCACTCTTTCTAGGGCCTCAGCATCTTTTTAGCTTCAGTGTTCCAATCCCTGCTCATTAGATTGGGTTAATCTGATTAAATTCTCTTTTTCTCAGGCTGTTAAATGCCTGCTCTTAAGATCCAGCTGTCTACAATTACTGTAGGCTCGAATCCCACCAGGCTCAAGGTTGACTCAGCCTTCTCCTCTCGGGTAGGTAAATTGAGGACCCAAGATTGTTGGGGCAATAAGTTGACAAAATGCCGCTTTAGTAATAAGCAGGCATACAATTGAATGAAGGTTGCATTGTTGAGCCATTGGGTTGTGCTCCTGGAATTGTAAGTCAGCCTCTGAGTCTTCGGAGAAGGGCATATAAATGTAATTAAAAAAAACAAAACCCAATTCTCTTTTTTCCTAAATTGTTACATGAATCTGATGGAAAGCTACACAAGCATAATATTTGCATTATAATGGAGCACAATTGATTAGAAGTCCTGTGTGTGAAAAGGAACTTTCCATGAGGTTGCTGTGCTCTTTCTTCTGGTCCCCAGGTAAAAGTATCAATGGACCAATCACAGCACAGCTGTGATTCAAGGTTTCCTGGGCTTTGTTGCCCCACCTCACCTGGCTCAGGTATATTTAAAGGGGTTGCCTCGTGGCATCCAGCCAGTTCCTCCATTACGCCTGTTCCAGCTGCTTGGGGCTATGCAGCTGGAAGGACTTTACCTCATGCCACGAGGAAGGAATTTGGGACTCCGTCACATAGGTGATCGTTACTAAAAAGGAAGGACTCATAGAAGAACCAAATGAATACTGACTACTGGTATATATATTTTTAATCTTTATTGCTTTTTGTGACTTGTTTACAACAATAAAGAACTTTATATTATATTGACTGGGCTCAGACTTTTTCCTGATAACTTCACAGTAGAGAAAGGTTACGAACCATCCATATTTCATCCTAAAATGTGCTAACAACTGGTAGCAGAGGATGGTTTGAAGCTTTCTACGTAGTGGGTTATCTGGATGCCCAGCTTAAAGTCAAGCGTGGAGAACCAAGTGCTGACCCGAGCCAAAACCAGGCAGATGGCACTCCAGCATCGACCCGAAGCCAGGACCAGAAGCAGCGGCAGGGAGCATCTCAGGCTTGGGGGGAGCAGGAAGCGGATGGCACAATGGGCCCTGCAATCTCTGCTCCCTCCCCAGACCCCCGCTGGCTGCGAGTGGGCACCTACAATCCTTCTGCACCGAGGAGCCAGGGGAAAGAAGCACGACACTTCCCACCCCATCGCTCAGCCCGGAAGAGAAGGAGGAAATGAGATCGACTATTCTCCAAACTTTTGGTTTGGAAACCGCAAGTGGAGACCCAGTCGCTGATCTCATCAAACTACTGCATAGGCTGGCACCGGTGGCAACGGCCAGGGACAGGACGATGACCCAGGAAGGCACCAAAGCGGTAAGAGCCATCCAGTCCTGTCCCGGAACCCCTTCACCCACCGATAGCACACGGGCTGAGAGCTATCAGCCCTTCCGTTCAAACTTCCCGCATGAAAACATGGCGCCCGGTCAGTGGCAAATTCAAACTGACCGATCTAAAATGGCACCGCCCACCCCCATGCCGGTTCCCAATAGCTTGCTGGAGCAAGCAGGCTCCAGCACTGAAGTCATCCACCTGGCAGCGGCTAGCGCTGCGGTGACTGGGAGATTGGCACCACCCATCTCCCCACCGGCCACTTATGGCCTGAGATACCCACCGGGCGCAGAATCAGGGGTCACCAATCTGGCAGTGCCTACCACTGCGGTGACCCAAAGCGACCTGCCAACCTGGAGGTTGGCATCACTGGCAGCAGCGGCGCCGCTGGACCCAGCTGCGCCGAGCATGCTCCCAGTCCAGGCCGCGCGGGCCCTCACCCAGGTGACCAGTCCGGTCGCGGTGGCCCGACCATCTCCACAACCGACCTCGCCCACCGACACCGAGATCGAAAATGCCATCCAGACGCTAACTGCAGTCCTGGAGGCTAGGTCCCAACCTCCTCCCAGCCTTCCGACGAAAGTGGCCCTCCCAGATGGCTCCCAGATGACCGTGGCCCGATACCTATCCGTTCTGAAGATTCCCGCGGTGTCTTCAGCCTTCCCGGGCCTTCCTGGCAGCTCAACGGCTGGAGCCAGAGCTACAGGGACAGGCCCGAGGCCTACCTTCGGAGCTCGGCCGGAGAGCTCCTTCCACGACGAAGTTCAGCGTGGAATGAGCTCCGTGCATGCCCAGATCGGATCTTCAACTCCTCCCACCTGGGAGGGGCAACTTCCAAATAAGGAAACCTTCGGTTTCACGCTGATTATACCTCTCCCGTACTGTCAATTTCCAAACATTCAGCACCATGGACAGCAGCCGCAAGCCTTTTCAATGCAAGCAAATACAAACCTTTTGCCGCTTGATTTTAAAAAGTTGTCAGCTACAGGGAGAAACCTATTAGAGTGGTCCAAAGCAATTCAGGTGTTGTTTATGAAAGAGAATGCTTTGCATTTGTTGTTGGAACCCTCCTAAGCCTTGGCCACTGGAAACTGACCTACTACACCACAAGGTTTATTGTTTATTATTATTAAGTCTTGATCCTGTACTGTACCCAAATATCCCTCATAATCTGACTGTCTTTGAAATATGGAAAAAGTTATTTAACCTATTTTATTCCAGAAATTCTAATACTACTGCCAGAATCTCCAGGGAGTTCCACTCTGCAAAATTAAGGGCAGGGGTGGACATGAGTGAACATCTTTGTGAACTCAGTAAAATGAGAAAAGAATTAATATTGAGGGGGGAGCATGTACCAGAACAGAGTTTAATCAGTATAATTATAAATTCACTGGATCCTAGCTGGAATAATTTTGTATCCCAGCTAGACAATTCCAATTATAATGGAATATCCCTGGAAGTTCTGTCAGGCAAACTGATTGCAGAGGACAATCTAAGGAAAGACAGCGCAACCTTCCACAGGGAGAGAAGAATCACTAGGAGGCCAAACAGCTCAGATGGGGTCAATGCTGTTGGAGAATGTTTTGGTTGTGGTTCCAGGGGGCATTACAAAAGAGATTGCCCACGCGGCACAGGTATGAGGGGAAGGCAAAGAATGCCCTCTGGTAACAGATACAATAGGAGATTGCTCACACCTCAGAGGAAGCCTCAAGGTAGCCCCTCAAATCAGAGGGGGGGAGGGGACCCAGGAATGAAAATAGGAATAGGGGGGACAGGTTTAACCTAGAAAATAATTTTGCAAACATAGTAGAAACCAATTACCCTAGACTTAGCAAGAAGCAACATGAACAGCTATGGCTGTTAGACAGTGGGGCAAGCAGGCACATGGTAAGCTACAAAAGCTTATTCACAGAACTCCATAAACATGATTGTTGTGTCAAGGTAGCTAATGGTATTAAAACAAAGGTTATAGGTATAGGAAATGTGTATATACGGGCTTGGGAGGTCAGTGGCATATTATATGTCCCTGCATTAGAGCACAATCTACTTAGTACCCTGAAACTCAGCGAGAACTCTAATATAGAGGTGCTGTTTACTAAAGGAGGTGCCATGGTGACCAATAATGGCCACACGGTTGGAAAAGTATTGAAAATAAATAACCTGCCATATTATTCTCCTGTCATAAGGACTGAAGATTCAGGGGCCAGCAACTTGATTGATGCAGATGACTCAGGTAATGAATCCCAACCAGAACCAGAGGTCAAGGCCAAGGGTTACAGAGGAAAGAAGGGGTGCAATGACAGTTACACAGGTAACAAGGAAGGTACTAAGGGCGTCAGATTTAACCTGAAGCACAGTGATGAGCAGGCAAGGGACGCCAACACTGTTTCCTTGGCAAACCACTCCATGATGAGTGCGCTCATCTCATGCACCGTAGGCTTGGTCACATTAGTTTCCCTATCGTACAGAAAATGTCTGAATACTCCAGAGGGTTAAACATTAAGGATTGTAATGTTTTCATGGACTGCTCTATCTGCAGGAGTGCAAAGTCAAAGGTGAAACCAGCACCCAGAAAATCAGAGAGACAATCCGAATGCAAATTTCAGCTAGTACATATGGACTTGGTGGGCCCTTTGAAGCCCTCCCTTGGTAAGAACCAGTATTTCCTGACCATCGTTGATGATTACAGTAGATATGGTTTCGTTTATCTTCTCAAATCCAAGGATCAGGCCTTCTCCAAATTTAAGGAGTTTCACAGTTTGATAGAGAATCAACACAAGGTCAAGATACAAAGGATCTTGACTGACAGAGGAACTGAATTTAATTCTACTCAGTTCTCTAACTGGATGAAAGAGAAGGGAATAATTCATATGCGAACAGCCCCTTTCTCCGCCTTTCAGAACGGCGTTGCAGAGATGAGAAACTGTGTATTGCAAGCCATGATGAGATGTGTTCTCGAGGACGCTAAGCTCAAATTTGTTTACTGGGCAGAGGCTGTTCTGTATGCAAACTACACCCTCAATAGAATATGGTCCAGTGTAGTACAGAAAACTCCTTATGAGATGGTGTACGGCTGTAAGCCAAGTTTAAAACACCTCCACGTTTTTGGGGTGATGGCAGACGTACATGTCCCTAAGGAACTCAGGAAAAAGGGGGAAAAGGTGTCAGTCAGATTAAGGTTTGTTGGCTATGAACCAGGCTCTAAGGCATACAGGTTCACTGACACTAACAACAAAATTGTCATTTCCAGATCAGCCACTTTTCACGAAAGCACAAATTGGAGCAGAATTCATGCTAATGAGATTCTAACTCACGCTCCTCCTCAGAATCTGGCCAGTCAAGAGACAGATGTATCAGAAAATCCATCTAGCGTTGGTGACACATCTGACTCAGAGGACAAGGGAGAGCAAATGCCCTCCAAGCCCCTAAAGGGAATCCTCAAGAAAAAGAAGGGGATACCCTGGAAGAAGGGACACTCCAAACTTAAAAGGTATGACAGTAGCGATGAGGAGGACAGTACACCAGATAATTCCAATACTGATGAAGAACCAACTAGTAGGCCAGTTCGATCCACCAGGAATATAATACCCAAGAGGTATGAGATTTCATCACCTATGTAAATCAGGTATCAGTCACACCTCAAAAATATGAGGATATATTAATGCTACCACAGAGGGAACAAGACAATTGGCATAAGGCAATGGGTTCAGAAATGGATAGTCTCAAGAGGCTGGAAGTGTTTACACCCACTAAATTACCTAAAGACAAAAAGGTGATTGGCACAAGGTGGGTCTACAAGAAGAAACCGCTTGAAGACGGTAACTTCATATACAAGGCAAGGTTAGTTGCACAGGGATTCTCACAGCGATTCCCTGATGACTATGCTGAAACTTTCTCACCAACTGTGCACCCAGAGAGCATTAAAGCTGCGCTTACTATAGCTGCCATACACGGGGAGAGCGTACACCAGTTTGACATACAGACCGCCTATTTGCATGCCAAATTAGATAAAGAGTTATACGTCAGGGCTCCTCAGGGCATAGACCACAAGGAAGGTGAAATTTGGTTACTAAACAAAAGCCTATACGGTCTGAAACAATCAGGAAGGAGATGGTATGAGCGTCTTACCAAGCGTCTAAGGCAAATGGATTTTTCCGCCTCACCAGCTGATGAATGTGTATTCATTAGAGAACAAAAGGGGGTCAAGGAAACTGTTTTGATTTATGTGGATGACATATTGTACATCTGCAAGTCAGAGAGTAGGTGCAAAATCTTCTCTGAGCAATTGGGTAAGGAGTTTGCACTGAAGCCCCTAGGTCAAATTGATAAGTTTTTAGGGGTGCAATTCACTAAGACTGAGAAGGGGTTTGCGCTTTCTCAACAGGATAAAATAGTAGATCTAATCGAGAGATGCAACATGACAGAGGCTAAACCTTGTGACACCCCCATGCAGACAGACTTCCTCAAGAACATGTATAACGAAAGCCCAGAATTCGAACAAAAGACCCTTTACAAGTCTGTACTAGGTTCACTGTTACATATTGCCAGCTGGACAAGGCCAGACATCAGCTTGGCCGTAAATGTCTTGTCCAGGCACTCTGAGAACCCCACCCAGTTTCACTGGAGTGGGATCAAGAGAGTTCTCAGGTATCTGAAGGGCACTATTAATTATTTACTATTATTGGAAGCACATAAATCTGAGAAGCCAGATCTCTATTGCTACTCAGACGCAGAATGGGCAGGTGACAGTAAGTCCAGAAAAAGCACTTCAGGGTATATTGTGTTCCTGAATGGCAGTCCTATCCATTGGCACTCGGGTAAGCAAAAATTAATAGCCACCTTCACAGCGGAAGCGGAATGTGTGTCTGTCTAAAACATCAAACAATCTCATATGGTTTGATGAACTATTGAAGGATCTGTGGGAGGAACCTATATATCCAATCACAATCCATGAGGATAACAAAGCAGCCATTGATATATCAAGGGCTGAAGCTGTGGGACAAAGGTCACACCACATTGACATTAAATATAAACATGTCAGACAACTATCAAAAATGGGATTTATTGGAACTGCTTTCACTGAGACTAAAGAACAGATTGCAGATGTTTTTACAAAACCTTTGCCCCGGGACCAACACCAGTACCTGCTAGGCAAAATACCTTTGGTTATATAGTATGTACCTGTTGTTATAATCATGTATGCATATATAAGGTATATGATGTAGTTGTAGTATTAGATTTTGATATGTGCCATTAGAAAGGCACAGAGAGGGGATTGTGGAAAAGGAACTTTCCATGAGGTTGCTGTGCTTTCTTCTTCCCCCAGGATAAAAGTATCAAATGGGCCACAACACAGCTGTGATTTAGGTTTCCGGGCTTTGTTAAGCCCCACCTCACCTGGCTCAGGTATATTTAAAGGGTTGCCTCGGCATCCAGCCAGTTCCTCCATTACGTCTGTTCCAGCTGCTTGGGGCTATGCAGCTGGAAGGACTTTACCTCATGCCATGAGGAAGGACTTTGGGACTCCGGTCACATAGGTGATTGTTACTAAAAAAGGAAGGACTCATAGAAGAACCAAATGAATACTGACTACTGGTATATATATATATTTAATCTTTTATTGCTTTTTGTGACCTGTTTACAACAATCAAGAACTTTATATTGTATTCACTGGGCTCAGACTTTTTCCTGATAACTTCACAGTAGAGAAAGGTTACGAACCATCCATATTTCATCCTAAAATATGCTGACAAAACCAAAAGTATAACCTTGACCCTGGAGGTCCCCAAGGAACGTCAGGAGCTGGAAGCTGCTTTTACAAGTCCCCCCTCTCCTAATAGTCTCCAGATTAGTATTCAGGGTGTATCTCGTTCAGCCAAACCGGGATTTTCCCACTATCATTGGATGACCATCAGCTGTATGTTAGATTAGCTAGAAAGCAGGAAATCATCGATTTTCTTTTGCTTCTAGCTAATGTAAATCATGTGGCACAGCTGATTCCCACTCCCTCGCTTCAAAATGCTTTTTCCAGTAAGCCCTTGGCCCATCACAAAAAAATTAAGCAACGCTGGGAGGGTGCTGCAAAAGAAAGGAGAGGAAAGGAAATGACGGAAAGGAAGGAAGGAAGGAAGGAAGGAAGGAAGGAAGGAAGGAAGGAAGGAAAGAAAGAAAGAGAAAGAAAGAAAGAAAGAAAGAAAGAAAGAAAGAAAGAAAGAAAGAAAGAAAGGGAGGGATGGGAGAAAGAAAGGGAGGGAGCGGAGAAAAAACTAGAAAGAAAAAAAGAAAAAGAAAGGAGGGAGGGAGGGAATGATGGAGGGAAAAGGGCCAGTAGCTACGTTCACATAGCCTCACCCACCAAGCCTCACCACAGAACCATTAGTAAAAAAAATTTGAATCCCAGCACTGCTAGTATTGATCCCACACTGGGATGTCCAGCTGAGCATCCCCAGAGGAGAAACCCCAACAGAGCCTCACTTGGGGCCCACTGGCTAGAGAGACAAAGGGAGAAGGGGGAGCTGGACAGCCTCTTACAAAGCAGGGGAAGGCATGTGGGGGAGACATGGGGCAGGAGGTTATTTTTCCCTCCCTTCAGGAGGAGGATTCAAGGCTCTCTGCTCTGGAGCCTCTTCCGAGTTGGAGTGGGAACTCAGATGGAAGAAATAACAATGTCCTCCATCCTTAAATCAGCCAGTGGGGAAGCGCAAAGTTCAAGGCTCCTCCCACAGGTTTACCAGGAATTGAGGCAACCTTCCCAAAATGTGTGCGGAGGGGCCTTGCACCTCCCCACTCATGGAAAGGGCTGTGGGGAGCTGCCAACCACTTTGGACATCAACCCCCATCGTTCCTGAAACAAAGTCCAGGCTCCCAAGAATTGAAGGGCTGCATAAAAGGGGGCATGGGGGATCAGGTGGGTCTGCCTCAAGGGCAGTGAGGAGGGTGGCCTTTCACCCCCTCCAATTCCTCCCTATGTCTTCCGAGGGAGGAGTTCCTTGCAACCTCCTGCAAAGCCTCTCCTTTGGCTGACTCTGTTTTGCCTTTCACACAGAAATCCCGGGTTTAGTGTGGTGAGACGTGTCTGGACATGGCTGGAAGTATCCAAGGTAAAGTCTTGGCCGCAAGGGTTGGGTGGGTGGGTGGAGGGGGCGGAAATTACTGTCCTGGGTGGAGGGACAGGCTACGATGGCTGTATGCTGCTGACCAGTCCCCTTTTTCTCTCCTCTCCCCTTTGGGTTGCAGGGCCTGAACGGAGGCTTGTCCTGGTGGGCAAAATCATAAGTGGGAAAAGTCGACGGGGAAACTGAATCACGGGGCAGCTGCAGCTTTCAACAACAAAGGCGGAGGGCCAGACGAAGCTCAGGTGGCCGAGACATTGACCATGATTGATGCTCTGGTGGAAATGAACAGATGTGCTCCTTGTTACATGGAAGACATGATGAACTTCAAGTAAAAACACAACTTCTGATTGTTTCCTTTCCATCAGAGACTGGAAGATCTCTAATTCAGCCTCTTCTGCTCCCAAGGTGGCAACTCTGCCAAACTCAAGCTTCAAAGTTTTTGCCGTCATGACTATTATTGCTTCTCCACTTCCAATGAATTACAAGGGGGAGATAGAACTTGGGTTTGAGACATCAAGATGCCAGCCATGAGTATCTATAGATACTTTCAAAGACATTATGTAAGGCAGCTCTACTCCTAGTGTGGAAAAGATTAAAGCCAAAAATTATAAGAAAATACCAGTCTGGCTTTCAACAATGGAAAACTGATACATCAAATGTGATAAACTTGGGAAACATTGCAACATATAAAGATATTTTAAATGAGAAAGAACTTAAAACTAAACAGGAATTGCCAAATCAAGGTGAATCTCACACGGTGTAAATACAATCAAGAGGTGAGAAAGATGTAAAAGATATGGTGTCAGCCTCCAAGATTCCTTCTTCTGCTTGACTCTTTCCAGCTGCCATAGAAACGGGGGAGGAATAATTGGGCCTCATGGGGGGGGGAAGGTGCTGGAGGTGAAGTTGTGTGAATGTAAAAGTTGGGATGCTTTCTTGCTTACTGTAAATGCAGCCATTTATCTTTTCTAGGCCAAGTTCAACCATCTTGGCATACAAGGTGTCTGGAGCCACCTGAAGACGATACCCACGTGACATTATACACACCTCAGATTGGATGTCCAGTTTGAATGGTTGGGGTGGGGACTTGGGATAACTTTCTATATGCAATTTCCACGCCTTTTGCCTCAGATCTTGTATTTCTTCTGTTGCAACTTCAATGTCAGTAAAAGTTTCTCTTTTCTCTATAACAATGGAGTGTAAAGTTTTCTTTCTTGGATTTTGAATGGAGCCACACCTGACATATGGTTTCTATAAAGGCCAACCATACTTGATCAGATTCTATTAGGTGGGATGAAAAGTTAATAAAGAAAATATATAGTTATTTATGAAGCCTTAAAATGGAAGATGTGAAAGAAAGAATGATAACCTGGGCAAAAA
>CM019149.1:192560037-192667967 GCA_009733165.1 Naja naja | reverse complement strand
TCTATTTAGCCATTATCATGAGATAATGGCTAAATTAACTTAATTAACTTAGAGGATTCTGCAAGAGATAAATATACGGTCATATTAGAATTAGAAAGAAGCTAGAAGTGTCTTAGAGGATTAATGAGATGTGTATTTCTCTTTTAATAAGTAAATGAGGCAAAGAGGACAAAGAATAAGGTGCTTGGCCAATTTAATTTGAATAGAAATAATTACCCTAGTCACTATTGTTATATATATGCACATTTCTCTTTTTTTCTATTGTTAAGAATTTAATGGATATTTGTAAAAGAATGTACCAGCAGAACCCAACTGATAATAGTTAGATGCCATAAAAAGAGGTGTAAACAGAGGTAATAATTGTAAAGTGAAATTTAAACGTTAAATAACAATTGGTTAAAGAGATAGAGGTGCTATTCTCCAGAGTAGTAATTACAGGGTAAAATATGTTTTATAAGATAGTATAAGATTGTATACAAGACAGATAAAAGTGTAATAATACTGACTGGAAGATACTGAAAATTGGAAAAAGAAATGTAACTAAATTTAGGGATGAAATAATCGAAATAAGATTACAGAAGATAGAGAAGGGGGGGAAATTATGGAAAATAGTGAAAATTGTTATGATAAATGGAATAGAATACGTAAAACGAGTGAGTAATTGAAATTATATCTGTATGGAGAAGTGAGGGTCCGGAAGCACACTGTTCTCAAAAGAAGAATTTTTATGTTTTTTTCTTGTATTTTGTTTGTGTGTATTTGTGTGCCAGGAATGGTTCTGGGATGATGATATGAACTGTTGTAAGATAAATTAATTTAAAAATATGGAATACTTTGTATATGAGAGAATACAAAAATAATTGCAGTTGATGAGGATGGAGAAGATGTACAAAAATAGCTACAACCTACCAGCATACTGTATGTTTTGTTTGTATGTTTGTTTAAAATAATAAAAAAAAATTTAAAAAAAAAAAGAATTGAATCCACACAGCTGTCTGCAGTTGTTGCTTGCACAAGGGTGAATGGATTCCTCAGGAAGATCCCACCCCCAAAAAACCCCAATATACCTTAGATTTAAAACTTGTCATATAGTGATTGTTGGACCTTAAATTCAGTTCCAGCATCCAAAAAAAGATAACATGATGAAAGAAGCTCCGGAATATTTTGCGCAGGAAAAAAAATCCAGGATCTTGATTTTGATCACAAATTGAATATTCTTTAGATAGCTGTTATAGTGCCAACATGAGCAAATACTACCCTGATTAAAAGATATTGTTTTCAAGAAAAGAACCAATCACAGCCTCTTTTTTCATTTAATTGTGTCCAATTCACAGAGACTGCCTAGACAAATCCTTACAGTTTTCCTGACAAGATTTTTCAGAACTGGTTTACTTTGCTATTGCCATCTTCCTAGGGCAAAGAGAAGTGACTGGTCCAGATCATTCAGTTTGGCTTTGTGCCCAAAGTTGGACTAGGACAGATGGTCTCCTGGTTTCTAGCCTGCTGCCTTAACCACTACACCAAATTGGGTCTCTGCTGTAAGCTTTTTATAAATGTTTGTATCCTGGCTAGAAACAGTAATAGCCTCGTATTTTTTGACACCCTGGGCAACAATATCATTAGGTCATTCCATGGAACTCTGATTTTACAGCTTCTCAGCAATTGTCTGATCTTGACACATCTAACTTTATGGAAGATTTATAATCCATCATGTTCATGAATGATGCAGCCATGCAAGCACATATTTTTGTAATTCATTCATCATAAAAATGAAGAAATGAAGAGCTTTGGTGGCCTCAGGCTGTAAATTGCCTGCTCTAAGATCCAGCTGTCACAATTATTGTAGGCTCGAATCCACCAGGCTCAGGTTGACTCAGCCTTCATCCTCTCGGGGTAGGTAAATTGAGGACCCAAGATTGTTGGGGCTGTAGCTGACCTTGTAAAATGCCGCTTAGTAATAACCGGCATAACAATGGAATGAAGGCTATTGCTGAGCACATTGGGTTGTGCTCCAAAAATTGTAAGCCTCCCTGATCTTCGGAGAATGGGCAGCATATAAATGTAATTCAAAAAAAAAAAGATGAAGAGCAAAAACTCACTTCTGTTCTTCATTATATACCTTTATCCAATCTCTATAGTGTACTGAATATGTTTATCTGATATCAGAAGAGAACACAAACTGAAAACTTAATGAGTTTTATTTCATTTATTGAAATGAAACCTTGCTAATCTTTTTGGATGAAAAGTCCTCAACAAGATAATTCCATTTTTCCCCCAATTTGATATTGAGCTGAAATCATAACTAATTCAAAGATTTTTTTTCATAATTTTCAGTTTTGAAAATAACCTCTTTATTTGCAATACAATGAGAAAATTTTATATTTAAACTAAACATATGGCAAGCTGTGCATCTTGAAACTAAAGAAGTTCTTGATTTCAGTTATATGCTTGGTAGGATCAGTGTCTTCCCCAAGGTGAGAAAATATAATATGTTATTCCTTTCAGTGTTTTCATCACTGATTTTGTGTCTGACTAAAAGGATGATACCAAAATTGTTCATCCTAGATTTCCTTTTTATCTACTATAATTATATCAAAATTGTGGAGGTCCTGGAGTGGGGTACAAAATTGCCCATTTGCTCACCCTGTAAAGCCACCACAACCAGATCGAACTTGGCTAACCAGATGGTAGGAATTATAACCATTCCTTGGAAAGTGTTTCTGCTCCAGCTACTCTAAAGAATATGTGTGTAAGGCATTCATTAATGACATCTCCATGGTTCCCATTACTTTGGTTAATTATTGACCAATTTCTAATCTCCCTTTTTTTGGTAAGAGCATGCAATAATGTTGCAACTTCTAGCTTCCTTTGATGAAATTGATTAGCTGGATCATTTCCCATCTGGATCAAATATGATACTATAGTTCAAGCAGTTTGAATTGCTTTGGTGGATCACTCATGATCAAGAACTGAAGTCATGCTCCATTATTTCTCCTATATATAACATATATTGGTGAATTTCTGTATATTAAACAAACAATCCTTCTGAGACATTCAACTTTGAGAAGTTCAATTTTGTAGTGATTCTAATCTAATATAGTATCAGAAGTAGAGATCTTCAAGTTTCTGGGTTCTATAATATCTTGAAATGGATACCTAACATTAGAATCATCATTAAAAAGGCACAACAGAGAATGTTCTTCCTGCATCAACTTAAGAAGTTCAGACTGCCCAAGGAGCTGCTAATACAGAGGAATTACTGAATCTGTCATTTGTACTTCTGTAACTATCTGGTTTGGTACAGCAACCAAACAAAACAGGTACAGATTTCAATCGATAGTTAGAACTGCAGAAAAAATAATTGCAAACAGCCTACCTTCCACTGAGGATCTTTATAACACATGAACCAGAAAGAGGGCTGAGAAAATATCTACGACCCCTCATATTCTGGACATAAACTGTTTCAACTCCTCCTCTTGGGATGCTGCTATAAGGCATTGCCTGCCAAAATAATTGGACACAAAGACAATTGTTTTCCCTTATGCCATCACTCTGCTGAAAAAATACCTACCATATTTTTTGCACTATTACTCTCTGGAATTTAAGATGCACCTAGCTTTTGGGGAGGAAAACAAGAAAAAAATCTGCCTTTGCCTCCTAGCATCCATCAGTATTCATCTGGCTAGCGTCCAGACTCCTTGCAGCAAACAGCCTGGTCAGCTTCAGCACATTATCACAGCCTGATTTAGCACAAGCGGATGATTGGCAGTTAGATCAGCCTCTCGGAATACAGCCAATCAGCTGTTCCAGGCTGTGGGGATCGCCGCTACCCACCACGACTGTTGCTGATTGCCACTGCCACCTATCACCACCTTTGCATGTCCCATTTTGGCCTCCAGCTGCCCCATTTTTGGCCTCTACATATCCCATTTTTGGCCTCCGCCCACCCTGTTTTTGGCTTCTCTCTGTCCTGTTTTGGCCCATTCCAGGCAGCGGAATTGCCACTGATCACCACGGATCGCTGCTGATTGCTGCCACTGCCGCCAGTGATTTGCAGCAATAGGTGGCAGTGGCGGTGGCAATCCCCATGACCTGCAATGGGCCCAAATGGGACATCTGGAGGCTGAAAATGGGGCACAGAGAGGCCAAAAATGGAGTGGTGGACACCCAAAATGGCCGAAGGGGAGAGCTGGCAGGGGAAGGCCTTCAGCAACATTTGCTCTAAAACGCACAGATATTTCCACCCACTTTTTTGGGGAGTGCATCTTATAGTGCGAAAAATATGGTAATTCCCACAGTACTGTCTTATGTCTAAGGACATTTATATTCAGAGTTTTGCAGCATTAATTCAGTGCTAGAAAAATAAACACAGATGGCTGATGCTTCATTTAATATCTTTATAAACATAATAGAGAAAGTACGGATGTTATAAACCATTATAGGATCTGGGACTAGGAGGAATACTTATTTTGGATTGAATAGGATTCCTTTGAAATCAGGGGTGCATCATGGAATTTGCCTTGTGGTCCTTCTGAAAGTCCACGTGCCCTTTAGCTTATATGTTAGCAATACCCTTTCTGAAGTCTAGGTTTTAAATAACTTTTGCTGAACACGAGTCCTTGAGTTATAAAATTATAGCTTACATTGTTAACTACTGTTCTTCTTACAGACCATATAACATCAGACTTGGATCTGGTTCAGTGGCTTGCAGCCTATTGAAATGACTTTAAGAAACTATTTGTTATCAATATAGTGGAGATATACCACTCAAGGCCCTAAGGCTATATATAGTTTCTGCAAAAGTAGAAGTGATGACCTTCAGAACCCTGCTAAACTTTAGCAGCAAATATATGAGGAATAATTAATCAAAGTTGTTTATTAAATGTCCATCCTGTTATTCTCCAGGAACAAAAGTTGCATATACAATTGTTGTGGCCCCCCATGTGAGCCTGTGCTGACAGAGGAAGAGGACCTGGATGATGAAGAAGAGGAGGAACGGGCAATGCCTTCCTCACCAGGGCCTCCCTCCCCAGGACCTTCCTCCCTGGCAAGGTTTCCCTCCCCAGGACCTTCCTCCCTGGCAAGGCCTCCTCCCCAGGACCTTCCTCCCTGGCAATGCCTCAGGTTTCTTCGGAAAGCCAAGAGGAACAGCCTGAGAGACGCGTATCAGTACGGCCACGGCGAGGGAGGGAGGAGGAGGATTCCTGGCTTGATCCCAGGCAACGTCGGAGGGAGAAATGTCAGCAGCAACGAGGGGCGGGGAGGGCCAGCGATTGAGCTGGACCACACCCCACCAGGTATAAAAGTGGGTGTGCCTACGTTACAAACTCTGTACATGACAAAGTGTGGAATAAGCCGAGGATTCCATCTGTGTTGTAGTTCCTGATTTGGTTTCTGGACTTTGGGAATAATTCATTCCTTCTGTGAGTAATTCATTTCTTGTCAGCTCCAAATTTGGCAGTGAGAGCCTGGGTGACTGCCAACACTCTTATTGGGAGAGATAACTTGGATTTTGGAGACAGGCCAGCGTGACTCTCTGTGCTAGTGTTGCTGCCAAGTTCCTTACCTTCTGGGGAAGGGAAGGGGAGACAGAACATTTTTGTCACGTACCAGCAAAAGACACTAACCATCTTTAAACCAAGATGGACCTGCAGCAGCAGCAGCAGCAGTTACACCAGTTACAAGCTGAGAATCAGGGCTTGCAACAACAGTTGCTGCAATTAGCAGCTCAACTTGCCTTGCTGAATGCTCCTGCAGCACCTCCTCCCCTCCCGCCGAAATGCCTGGTAGCTGTGCCAGATAAGTTTTCTGGGCAGCCAGAAATGTTTCCGGCTTTCATGGGACAGTGCCAGTTATTTATGGCTATGAGGCCGGAGGATTTTCCTGATGACCGGACTCGGGTGGGGTTTGTGATAAGCCTCCTTTCTGGCTCTGCAGCCCAGTGGGCCACGCCCTTGTTGGTTCAGAACAGCCCACTATTAACAGACTGCCAGGGCTTTTGGCAACACATGCGCCTCATGTATGAGGACCCCATCCGCACCCAGACGGCAGCCAGGTGCATTAGGGACCTTTGCCAAGGGAAGCGCCCCCTGCAGGACTATATTGCCGAATTTCGTCTGCTCTGCATGGACTCCACCTGGAATGATGCGGCGCTGCTGGACGCCTTCCAGGATGGCCTGTCGGAGGAACTGCAGGACGAACTGGTTCGGGTGGAGGCCCCTCCGACTCTCAATGCCCTGGTGGTGCAATGTCTGCGCATCGACGCACGTCTCCAGTGGCGAAAGGCTCGTCGCCCCGTCCAGGAGTCGCCCTCCGCGTCTGTACCTCCACGCTCTGCGCTGGCAGTGCCCCGGGTCGCCCCGAGTTCCATGACAACGGCTGCGGAGCCCATGGAGCTGGGAGCGGCTGGAACTTGCTTGATGGCCCAGGAGCGCACATGGCGACGGCAGGGGGGTTTGTGTTTGTATTGTGGGGAGCCTGGACATTTCACTGCTTCCTGTCCCCGAAAGCAATGTGGGTCGCTCAAGCCCGTGCCTGAATCTCGGCATGACCAAGCCGGGAAACGGGGCAGGCCCGACCTGGGGGACACCCTAGGCCGGGCAAGTACTACACCTTGGCCTGACTGCGCGGCTGTGGACTCTGGGCCCCCTCGGCACCTGATATTGGACTCTCAGGTGTTCTTGCCCAACCAGTCGAAGGGGATCCAGGCGCATGCACTGGTGGACTCAGGGGCCACGACGAACTTTATGGACCAGGCCTTTGTGGCGCATTTTAAGGTGCCTTTGGATCCGGTGGACCCTCCGCTGAGGGTGGAGACAATTGATGGGCGGGAATTGATCGCAGGGCCCATTAAGTTCGCCACCTAGCCTTTGCGTCTAACCATTGGGGCACATGAGGAAGCAATCCGCTTCTACGTCACCGCGGACCTTCATTTCCCAATGGTCCTGGGTATGGCCTGGCTTCGGACTCACGATCCTCAGGTGGCATGGTCGCAGAATGCCGTCTCTTTCCCGAGCCTGCAGTGCATCGACCACATCCGCCACGCCTGTGCTGGCCAGGACGTCTCCACCCCGGTTGTCTCCCTACCTCTTGAACTGAGGGACTTCGCAGATGTGTTCAGCGAGAAGGAGGCGGACCGCTTACCCCCGCATCGGCCCTACGATTGCCACGTGGACCTTCTGCCCAATGCGTCACTGCCCGTGGGACGTCTGTACTCCATGTCCAAGCCCGAGTTGGCTGCCCTACGGGACTTTCTGGACAAAAACTTGGCCCGAGGGTTCATCCGCCTTTCGTCGTCCCCTCTCACAGCACCAGTCCTCTTCGTTAAGAAGAAGA
Organism: Naja naja; assembly: GCA_009733165.1. Classification (NCBI taxonomy): domain Eukaryota; kingdom Metazoa; phylum Chordata; class Lepidosauria; order Squamata; family Elapidae; genus Naja; species Naja naja. Next base: position 192,660,632 of record CM019149.1, on the reverse strand, counting down.
CGGGGGACTTGCGCTTGTGTTGCGATTACCGCCGGCTCAACGCCATCACGGTGCGGAATCGCTACCCCCTGCCTCTCATTCCGGAGCTGATGGAGCGCCTGAGGGAGGCCACCATCTTCACGAAGCTCGACCTCCGAGGGGCCTACAACCTGGTGTGGATATGAGAGGGGGATGAATGGAAGATGGTGTTTGGCACCTGATACGGCCATTTCGAGTACACGGTGATGCCGTTCGGGTTGACCAACGCTCCTGCGGTCTTCCAGCATTTCATGAACGATGTGTTCAGGGACATGTTGGATAAGTTCGTGGTGGTCTACCTGGATGACATCTTGATCTACTCCCGGTCCAGGGAAAGCCATCTTCAACAGGTCCGTCTGGTGTTGCAACGCCTTCGGAAGCACCAGCTTTATGCGAAGCTGGAGAAATGCCTCTTTTTCCAGACTTCCATAGAGTTCCTGGGGCACATCATCGCTCCCGAAGGCATCGCTATGGACCCTCGGAAGGTGGAGGCCTTGTGCAATTGGGAACCCCCTCGTCGCGTGAAAGATGTCCAGCGCCTGCTGGGGTTCGCCAACTATTACCGGACCTTCATCCCGGGCTTTGCCACGTTGACCTTCCCAATAACCCAGCTCCTTCGGAAGAAGGTTCCGTTCCAGTGGGGTCCTCTGCAGCAACAGGCTTTTGAGGCCCTTAAGAAAGCCTTTGTCACCGAACCCATCTTGAGGCACCCCGACCCACACCGTCCTTTTGTAGTGGAGACGGACGCGTCCAACGTGGCTATTGGGGCGGTGCTGTTGCAGGCCCCGGTGGCTGGCGGCACTCTTTTCCCCTGCGCTTACTATTCGCGGAAACTCAATCCTTCCGAGTGAAACTACACCATCTGGGAAAAAGAGCTGCTGGCTATCAAGGCTGCCTTTGAGGCTTGGCGGCATCATCTCGAGGGGGCCCGGCACCAGATAGAGGTCCGCACGGACCATCGGAATCTGGAACATCTGACAACAGCCAGGAAGTTGAACCAGCAGCAGATCCGGTGGTCGTTGTTTTTTGCCCGGTTCAACTTTCGTGTGACCTACATCCCCAGCGGTCACAATCAGAGGGCGGATGCCCTATCCCGCAAGCCCGAGTACCTGTGCCCCAAAGACTCGCCTCCTCTGTGGACGGTGCTGCCAGCAGAAGCCTTGGCTGCAGTCCAGGAACCGGTAGACTTCCGGGCTTGGGTGCGAGAGGCGCAGCGCCTGGATGCTTGGTCGCAGCAGAGGAAGGCGGAGGTTGGCCCCGATTCCCCATGGACTTTGGAGGAGGGCTTGCTCAAGCATCGGGGACGGCTGTACGTGCCCACGGGGCCGCTTCGGACCCTTCTCTTGAAGCAGTGTCACGACAACCCGGCAGCTGGCCATTTTGGCTACTTCAAGACCCTCCACCTCGTGACTCGGACTTTTTGGTGGCCTCGAGTGCGGCACGACGTCCACGCTTACGTGACATCCTGTGTGCCGTGCTGGCAAGTGAAAGCCGTGACGGGTGCGCCTCCTGGTCTCCTCCACCCTCTACCCACTCCAGACAGACCATGGGGAGTGATCTCTATGGACTTCTTGATGCACTTGCCGTCGTCCTACGACTTTACGACTGTGCTGGTGGTGGTGGACATGCTGACCAAAATGGACCACTTCATCCCATGTCGTGCCCTGCCCACGGCCCGCACGACTGCCCGTCTGTTCGTCCAGCATATTTTCCGCCTCCATGGCCTGCCGGACAGGGTGGTTTCCGACCGTGGCATGCAATTTACGGCCCAATTCTGGAAGAGCCTGATGACCGCGTTACAAGTGCAGGTGTGCTTGTCCTCATCGCACCATCCCGAGACCGATGGGGGAACAGAGAAGGTCATTGGCATCCTGGGGCAGTACCTGCGCTGCTTTGTCAACCAACGGCAGACCGACTGGGCCGACTACCTCGCTCTGGCGGAGTTGGCGTTCAACAACTCCCAGCACACCTCCACCCAGGTGACTCCGTTCTATGCCAATGTGGGCTACCATCCGCGGTTCTTCCCTCTGACACCCTCGGATTCCCCCATTCCCGAAGCTCAGGACTTCCTTTCCGAGCTGTACGCCGTTCAGCAGTTGGCGCGGCAACACCTGATACAGGCCAAGGAGGACTACAAGCGGTACGCCGACCGCTCTCGATGGGCAATGCCCCCGCTGGCGGTGGGAGACCAAGTGTGGTTGTCTACAAAGCACCTCCTGGCTGACCATCCGGTAAAGAAACTGGACCACCAGTTCATTGGCCCGTACCCCATTGAGGTGGTCATCAACCCTGTGGCCTATCGTCTAACCCTACCGTGCTCTATGAAGATTCACCCAGTTTTCCACCATTCCCTTCTGGTTCCTGAAGCCCCCTCGTGTTAACTCCGACGTCCCACCTATCCTGCTTCAACACCTGCACCCGCTGGGACTGACGCAGAGGACAGCGGGGTGGTCAGCATTCAAGACTCACGGTGGTTGAAGGGGTGGTTTCAATATTTGGTTGAGCGGACGGGGGACGGGCCGGAGGACTTGTCTTGGGTGGACGCTTCCACGCTCCACGCCCCGACCCTTACGTGGCTGTTCCATGAGCGCTTCCCCTCTCGGCCGCATCCTGCCCGTCAGATTCAGGGGAAGGGCCCTGCGGTGGGGGATAGTGTTGTGGCCCCGCCTCGTGAGCCTGTGCTGACAGAGGAAGAGGACCTGGATGATGAAGAAGAGGAGGAACGGGCAATGCCTTCCTCACCAGGGCCTCCCTCCCCAGGACCTTCCTCCCTGGCAAGGCCTCCCTCCCCAGGACCTTCCTCCTGGCAAGGCCTCCCTCCCCAGGACCTTCCTCCCTGGCAATGCCTCAGGTTTCTTCGAAAGCCAAGAGGAACAGCCTGAGAGACGCGTATCAACGGCCACGGCGAGGGAGGGAGGAGGAGGATTCCTGGCTTGATCCCAGGCAACGCCGGAGGGAGAAATGTCAGCAGCAACGAGGGGGCGTGGGAGGGCCAGAGATTGAGCTGGACCACACCCCACCAGGTATAAAAGTGGGTGTGCCTACGTTACAAACTCTGTACATGACAAAGTGTGGAATAAGCCGAGGATTCCGTCTGTGTTGTAGTTCCTGATTTGGTTTCTGGACTTTGGGAATAAATCATTCCTTCTGTGAGTAATTCATTTCTTGTCAGCTCCAAATTTGGCAGTGAGAGCCTGGGTGACTGCCAACACTCTTATTGGGAGAGATAACTTGGATTTTGGAGACAGGCCAGCGTGACTCTCTGTGCTAGTGTTGCTGCCAAGTTCCTTACCTTCTGGGGAAGGGAAGGGGAGACAGAACATACAATACTCAAGTTTTTCCCATCATAATTTTGAAAGAATGCTTGGCTGAAAATGACTGCTCCAAAGTCACTCAATGGGCTTCCATAATAAGGGATACTTGAAGCTCACTTTCCTCAAACACCTGAACTACTTACACATTTTAATGCAATTAAATTAATTTTTGTCATGATTTTATGTATATGCATATATATTTTTGGGGCAAGGGGACCACATGTCTCAATATGTTCAAATAAGCTGAATGTGGTTTATACTCCAAAAAACTTACGCAAGCCTGCTGCAAAATTTGAAGTAACTGGGGGATCAGAATATCAGATCCCTTTTGTCCATCATTCCAGGATTACAAGGTAACAGAGTTGGAAGGAACCTTTCCTTTCTGATTAATTTCCTGTCACCCTAAAAGATCTTTTAAATGGTCACTGGACAGAGATACTTCATAAATACAATTGTAAACAATAAATAGTGTGAGATGGATTCACCAAAGCAAAATTCAAGACTTGGTTCGTTGATCCAAAGAAACAAAGTTTATTACGCATTCGCGAAAGCGGGTTCCTCCAGGCGTTGAAGGAACCCAGGTCTTTGTTTTAACAAAGTTTTTATAGCCCTAAACTGCCACCCCCTCCTACGAGGGCTTGGCTTACATTCTAACTATGTTTAGCTAATACAGACACTTTTCTTCCTAATATGGGAAATCGCATACTATGCAATATGATATTTGTACCTTCTACGTTTTCTCTGAGTTTTCTGAGTTCGAGGCACTACTTCCTTATTCTGTTCTACCATGGCAAAGCTCCTGCTCACAATAGCATCCAACAACAGAAAGGAAAGAAAGAGTATATTTGATTCCTTAGTTGTCCTACAAAGTGTCTGAAAGCAAACAAAGAACTGAACATTACTCAGGCGTTGAAGTTATATCATATGAATTCTGATTCCCCTGGTAATTCTGTAATGTAGTTGAAGTGGCCACATTTATGGTTGAAGGCCTAATAAGAATCAGAGCAATGCTTTGGCTTTAATAGTCTCCTTAAATTTAATTTAAAATATTTATGAAGTTAAATTGAAATTAAAAGAAAATGTCACAATTAAAATTTTATATAGAACAGTAACAAAAAGAAGGCTAAAATACCTAGGAATTTATATTCTTTTTGTAATATGAAAATTACTGCCTGGCTTCACTAAAACAACAAATCCTCTGGGATGTTTGTTTAAGAAGAAAATATCTAGGACTATGAGACTGAAGAATGTGCTAAACAAAGAGATAACTGATTTGCAAACTCAAAGCATTCCTACAGGGTGTTCTAATGAAAGGTCTGTGAGCAATTGTCAAGGAAACAACTATGGATAAGAGGGGATGAAAAATCAGCTGTATACAAAAGGTCACTCATAACTGACAACAGTTTCTGAAGGGAAGATGGGAAGAAATGGACTGAAAATTGTGAATGGGCAGAATTTACTCAGGGGAAAAGAATCCCATCCCAATAGATTAAATGTATGTATGGAGTTTTCCCCCTCTTTAGAAAGCATACTGCTAAATAAATGCTACTGAATGACTAGCATATGATGCTGAACACTTTTGTCTTCAGAGATCAGCAGTTATAGATTGGTAACTGAATTATGGTCCAAACAAATCCATGCTGCCAGTTCTGGACAGCTGGACAAATTAGATGTGAATTTGCATTATGATCACAATTTTTATACAATTGCAGAACTGTAAGAGGCTATTTAGGCCATCGAATCCTGTCTCCTACCCACTATAGGTCTTTTGTTTAAACCTCCAGAGACAGAAGGCTGACTAGTCTGTTTGAAAACATCAAATGAAAGAAAATCTGCCCCATTCTGTATAATTGTTTTAAAATCAGAATTCACCTTTCTGTACCTTATATCAATTATGCCATAACCTGCACCATGGAATAATAAAGAAGTCCTGCCCTTCTTTTTCTTGGTGGTATTGAAGAATGCTCTTATTATTCAAAAGAAACAGATCCAAAACTAGAGGAGGGGGAGTTGCATTGTATGCAGGGAATCACTACACGTCTACAGAAATACACAATACCAAGCATGAAAGCCTTCTTGAATGCATCTGGGACTGAGTACATATTAGAGGGAAAAGTAATGACATTGCTGTAAGTGTATACTACAAGTCATCAAACCAAACAGAGGAAATACATGACATTTTTACTAATTAGTAAATTAGTTTTGCTAAGTCAAATAAAATAAAATAAATAAATAAATAAATAAAGTGTGCAGGAAACACACAACTGTAGTAATGGGGGTCTTTAGCTACCATGACTTCAGCTGGGAGACAAACTGTGCAGCAATTGGTGGATCAACAGCTTGCTGACATGCCTAGCTAACAATGTTTTCAACCAAAAGTTAGAGGAGGGAACTAGAGAGTGAGAATAAATAATCAATGGAACAGCTTTCCTCCCAAGGTTGCTGGAGGTTTTCTTTTTTTTTTTAAACAAATTTTATTCAATTTTTAACAATTTTTTAAAACAGCTCTTTTCAGTAGACAGCATGGTCCCGAGTCATCACTTTTACATGCAAATGTGACAGTAGATCTATATTCATTTTAAACATTTAACTTCACTTCTATTCCAAAGAAATTAATCCTAATCTCAAATCTTAATCTCAATCTGTATAGCCCCCCAGTTCATTTCAAGTTAATTGCAAATATACATATATATTTTAAAAACTTCATGTATAAATCTTACAAATAACAATATATTTGCCCATCATATTAAAGATAAAGTTCATCCATATCTATCCTTTAATTATCTTCACATTGTTAATACTCGTTAATCATTTACAGAATTCTTTTGTCCGTCAGATTTGCCCTTTCATCACCTATTCTCTCCATAATTCTAAATCCGTACCCATGTTAACACTAAAAGAATGAAAAAAAAACCTAGACTTGCCCCCTTTTACTACTTTGAGAGTGACACCTCAGTGGTTAATATAGTAACATAATCATAATCATTCCCTTTAAAACGAAAGATAGAGAAAAAAGAAAAGAAAATGGAAAAAGCTCCCTTACAATATATCTCTAATCGGTTGGGTTCTGCAACACATATCCCCCTAAAATTTATTTATAGTTCCAAAATAATAATAAAAATAACTAATCTTGGTTATTGACAAATCTCATTTTAGGCATTTTCTAAAATCATTTCAATCAATTCAATTCATCTAATCATCATTTAGCTTTCTTTTGTAGATAAGAAATGAAAAATGTGACCTTTTACCAGTAAAATTGTCAGTAACCCCTATTGTTTTACACTTTTATAATTACAATATATTCTTATTACCATTTCTTCATGCAGAACCCCCTTTTAAATACGCTTAGCCATTGTCTCTGTGCAAACAAGTTTCTTTTATTATGTAATTCCCATGTCTCTCTATCTTTTGTTCTTGTTTCTTGTTCCTTCTCCTCTCTTTTGTCCCGCTATCCCCCTTCTCTATCCAGTTTGAATCCCTCTCTCTCTTTACCTTTCTGCACTCTATCCTTCTGGACCTTTCTAACATGCCTAATTTCATAAATGTTCCCTTTTTTAATTACCTTCTTAAGTTTCATTTTTTAACCATCCTCCTTTCCTTTTATTTGTATTAATCTTTGTGTTAATTGTCTTCTTAAAATGGCTTTCGCTTGTGCTGGCTCCTTCTCCTCCCTATTATCCTGCTCTCCCCTTCTCTATCCAGTTTGAATCCTCTCTCTCTCTTTACCTTTCTGTTCCCTTTCCTTCTGAACCTTTCTAACATGCTTAATTTCGTAAATGTTCCCCTTTTTAGATACTTTCTTAGGTTCCGTTTTTTTAGCCACCCTTCCTTTCCCTTTTATTTGTGTTAATTGTCTTTTTAAGATGGCTTTCTCTTGTGCTGGCTCCACCCTTTCCACGGCTTCTTCTTCTTTGTTCAGCATTTGAATGCCCATATTTTCTGCAACATGCCAAGTTAGTTCAGTCACTTCCTGTAACAGTTCTTTCATACTTTTAAACTCCATTTTTAATTCTTTGGATGACCACCAAAATTTTAATTTTCCTTATTTCTTCTTCTTTAAATTTTCTATAATCCTAACCCAGGTCCAGAGTCTATATCAATATTGCCAATTAGTCCAGCAATCCGTCTTTGTGTATTCAAGCTTTCACTTTCTATAAGTCCTGCGTCTCTTTAAAATGTAGCAACTCCAATCCACAAAGGAACAAGATAGTTTCTTACTTCTTTAACTTCCAATTTTTCTCCACAAAGTGGCACTTTCTGCACAGAGTCTTAACCCTTTTCTTTTATTTTGATAATCAAAGTTTTCCGAGCCCCAAACTTAAATTCTTACGCTGGCTTCTTCCTTTCCCGGTTCGAAGCCCTTATAGCTGTCAAAAATATTTTACTTATTTTTCTTCACTTGGAACTGCGCCGCTTCTGTTTCTCTTTTTAAAACTCATCTTTATCTTAATCCCGGGTGCCTTGATCTTACCATCCGATACTCCGGTTCCTCTGCTGTCGACTTCTCTCTTTCCTCCTGCACCAATCTTAGTCCCGTTGAGACCTTCTCTTCGAGGTGGCCATTTTGACCACCGCTTCTTGACGTCTTCGGAGGGAAAAGACCAGACCCAAAAGGGGGGAGATGCGGCTCCCCTCACTCTGGCTGGCAGATTTCCCTTTCTCCGCCGCCCCTACGAGGCAGCTTCAGCCCCGAACCTTGCAGGATCGGGGCTCTCCGACGCAAGAGCCAGGCTGCGGTCGTGGACAATCACAAACCGCAGCCTGTTCTCGAGAAGGCTCAACCCGGAAGTCCCCAAGGTTGCTGGAGGTTTTCAAGGAAAACTGGACAGCCATTTGTCCAGGATAGCACAAGATCTCCTGCCTTGGGCAGGGTAGTGGATTACATGACCTTCCAGGTCCCTTCCAATCCGATGATTCTATGACTCTATTCCTACCCACCCACCTCTGCCACTGTCTCCCAAGCCAGGAAATACCTATCTTAAATCCAGATTTAATTGCATTTTAAATATAATTCAAGATTATCAACCTCTTAGACCAAAGAGCAGGTAGAGGAATAGACCCAGATGACACCCTTGTGATTTAATATTCTTCCTACTTTCACTTCAACTATTTTTTATCCTGATTTAAGGAATATCATGCCTGATAACCAGAACCTGTATTTAGGCTAACATAGCCTAATACCTAGAAACTTGGTGTTGGATTGCACATTTGAATCAAAGACTTTGGCCACTGTGTTCAAGGGGCTCACTCTCCTGCTTAGGGAGAACGCATTCAAAGTGTTTTTTTCAGTACTTGCTTGATTTACAAGGGTTGTCTGGTTCTCTATCTGAAGGTAAATTATTTGGGCAGTGAATATACCAAGAAAGCTATGTATTCCTGGCAGAGTGGGGCATGATGAAAAGGATCAATAAAACATAAGACCCCTTAGTGATATCTCTTTCAGGAAATAGTTCTTTAATTCTTTAAACATTATTTATAAATGAACCATTGCTCTAAGTGCCTGTCAGTTAATCCACAGCTGCTTCAGGGGGCTCTGTTGCTGGCATTGCCAAATCACTACCATAACTTTAGTGCCATCCAATACTGTATAGTATACCTCTTTTATTATATTATACAGGAAATTATTATATAGGAAATTTTATTATACAAACTGCTCGGTTTCAGTCATATGGGAACTGCATTAGATTTCGTGAATTCCAATTCCAGAGGCAAAGCAGTATTAATTCAGATAGATTTTTTGAACCCTAAAATAAAACCAGCCCAACTCAATTTTGTCTCAGTTTGAAATGGACCTTCTGCAAGCTCTGGGCTAAAATGTATCCAATGTGCACGAGTCAAGAGAATTGTTCAGCTGTTTAGGTGAGAGTAAAACAAGTTCATGTGAAATTTTCTAAACCCTGGGCTTTTTTATGACATGATGCCCCAGAAACAACTTGTTGACTTCACTGCCATAATATCTTTATTTACATTTTTTATCGTTAAAATCCACTCCAAAGTAAAGTCCATTTGTACTACAATATATTTTAAAGATTTGTTGAAAACACTTCTAATAAGCTTATCCTTTGATACACAATTGCATTGTTTTATTGATATAGTATGGGTATTATTAAATATCTCTGCTAATTTGTTGGTTTAATTATCTTGATTTATATACTGCTTAGCAGATATTTTAATTATGAATAATTTAGAAGTAATTCTAGATAGACAGAAAGACCGCTAGTCAAAAAATATAATTCAACTGTCCCTTACAGTTAGTTTTTGTCTAACTGATTTAACACCTTTTGTTCAGCAGTCATTCAAAGTTATGATGGCACTGAATAACTATGGTTATGACCATCTTCTGAGTTATGGTCATCCCAGCACCTCTGCTGTGACATGCTCATGATCTGGCAATTGCCTCACACATATGACTGGTTGTGGCACTCCACGATCACCTGATCATCATTTGCAACCTTCCCGGCCAGCTTCCCAAAAAAGTCAATGGGGAAGCCTGCAGGGAAGGTATGGGTTAAGTCTCCCATACCCGCACAGACTACACTAGCCCTTCTGTGTGTATGTTGTACTGACCACTAGTACATCACCATGCACCCTTGCACACCCTTCCTGACCATTGTTACACCTTCCTTGAACCCTTGAGTATTCTCAACCCTTGCACCCTCGCCCACCTCGCAGCAGCCACTTATCTTCTGTTAAGTTTGCATGAAGAGACGGACGCGGAGTGCTTCAAGCTCTTTGTTTATTAGTGACTACAGCTCCAGAACGAACCCACTTTGGCTGGGCTGCGGCTGCTACTTATAGCCAGCAGCCACAGTTGCCAGCCAATCAGAGTGCAAAGTTTTCCCGCACTTTTTAAACCAATCATTTCTTACATTTTACAAGAACAGTTCAAACTAAACCAATGACTTTAAACCTGGTATTAACACCCCTCCCACTAGGTTCAGTCCATACTCAAACCCCAACCTATCTAATGTATTCTTTTAAATAGGTGGGGCTCTTACGTGACGCTTGAGACCTCGTGGTTCAGGTGTTTTAAGGTTCTCACCTTGTGAGGGAGGAAATGTGTCTGCTGACATTTCCTTACTGGACTTGTAGTAATGGTAGAACCTGTTTGGTTACTACAACCTGGTCTCTCCTCCCAATCCATCTCCAACCCAATGTCAGCACCTAAATCAGGTAATGATGTGCAATCTTCCATTTGTGAAAATGGTTGTTGGTATTGTGACAGGTTTTGGGATGGTTCCCTGTCGTTAGCTCGTTACATGGGGTTGATTCTTGCTTGTTCATTACACTCATGATCCTCCCTTCCCCGCTAGAAGAGGCAGTAGGTATGGGAACCAGAGAGAGAGGAGCAAGCGATGCTCCTGAGGCAGTCTGGATCTTAACTGATCAATATGCTGCTCCAGAGGACACCATCCTCCGCTTTGTACCCTGTAAGACCTGGGGCCTGTGATTTGGGTTATCTCAGCAGGAATCCATAATGGTTCACCCATAAGGTTCTTAGCATAAACAGAATCACCCACATGAATGTGAAATTTTGCTAGTGGAATCTGGTGGTGCGTTGGGTGCGTAAGTGGGATGAAGGCGATCAAGGGGAGACCTGAGTTTCCTACCCATCAACAATTCAGCTGGGGACAAATTAGTTGAGGGGTTGGGAGTGATATGCTGAACACTGAGAAGTTTTTCAACTCTCTCTGATATCTGGACCCAATTGCTGAAGTTTTCCTTGGTAAATCATACCATATGTTCAGCGTTGGCAGTTCTTGAGAGGCCTGTCAGGGCATGTCTGATAGCCTGTTGTGCTAGTTATGATTCAAAAAGGTTGGATGTAAATTGAGGGCCATTGTCAGAAACAAGTACATCAGGTAACCGTGAGTTACAAAAAGCTTTTAAGCTGTTTGATGACAGCTTCAGTTGTGGTGGATGCCATAGGGATAACCTCTAGACATTTGGAATATCCAACTGTAATAAGGAAAGTGTGCCCTCTGGTAGGGCCAGCAAAATCAATGTGAATCCTGGACCATGGGCCCTAGGACATTCCCATTCCTGTGTGAGGGGGCGAGAGGTGGGGCAGGCCTGACTACCTGACAGTTGGGACAAGATGCAACCCAGTTTTCAACCATTTTGTCAATACCTGGCCACCATACATAACTCTGGCCAATCCCTTCATTCTGACAATACCTGGATGACCCTCATGTAACATTTCCAAAACCTCTTTTTTGCAGTTTTGCAGGAATAACCACCCTGTTACCCCACAAAATACATCCTCTTAATACAGATAATTCAGTTTGCCTGGATTTAAAGGTTGGGCAAGTTGAGGTAGATCTTGAAGGGCCAACCTTTCTTAATCCAGCCTATAACAAGGCCAATAAAGTGTCTTTGGCAGTCTCTCTGGCAATTTCAGCAGCATGTACTGGAAGCTTGGCAACAGTTTCTAGAAAAAGGTGTAAGTCTCAGGAGCAAGTCTCAGTGTGAGAAGGAAGTGGGCAGCGACTCAAAGCATCTGCATGCCCAATGTCTTTGCCAGGCCTGTGGATGAGTTTGTATGAATAAGCAGCAAGAAATTCAGTCCACCTCAGCATTCTTGGTGACAGGATGGTGACGTGGTTTGTCTCCTGCCACAATGCCTAACAGAGGTTTGTGATCTGTGACAATGGTAAATGTTCTCCCATATAAATACTCATGGAATTTCTTGACAGCTGCAACAATTGCCAAGGCTTCCTTGTCCAGCTGGCTGTAGTTCCTCTGCTTTGGTCAAAGTGAGTAAAATGCAATAGGAGCTTCCCTCCCTTGGGAAGCCTGTGGCTCAACCCCACTCAAAGGGGATGCATCACAAGTCAGTACAACAGGCAAATTCTCAGAGAACTGTATCAGTACAGCATCAGGCAGTGATTAGTCTTTTAATATTGTTAAATGCAGATCGTTCTTTTCTGCCCCAGACCCACGCAGACTTTTGTCTAATAATCTATGCAGTGGTTCAGCAATGTTAGCTGCTGAGGTAGGCATGTGATGATAAAGTTAATGAGTCCAAGGAAGGCTTGCAAATCTGTTTTACATTTTGGTCTAGGGGCTTCTGATTGCCTGAACCTTGGCATCTGTGGGGTGGATACCATGCTTGTCAATCATATAGCCCAAGAACTCAACCTTGTCATCAGTTCTAAGAGTGCATTTTCTTCCTTGACTTTTAACCCCGCTTTTGGAATCTGGTAAGGACTTCTCTGAGTCTCTCTGTAACTGAGTGTCATTTTCAGCAGAGATTAACACATCATCAAAGTAAGGTACTACCCTGGCAGTCCTTGGAGCATCCTTTCCATAAGGCTTTGGAAGATGCCTGGTGCCACTTTCTCCAAACTGTAACCTTGCATTTGAAGCACCTCTTGAGTCACAATGGTTTGGGTCTGCAGTGGCATCATCAACTGTTAATTGTTGATATGCCTGGCCAGATCCAATTTGGCAAAGACTGTACCCTGCCAAGTAGTGTAGTAAATGATACCACTGGAACTGGATATGCGCTCTGTTGAGCGCAGTTCAATGTCCCCTTATAGTCTCCACAGATTCTCACTGACCCATCAGTCTTGACTGGTGTGACTATGGGTGTCTCCCACCTGGAGTGGTCAGTGGGCTCTAAAACTCCTTGAGCTATTAGTTTATCTAATTGTGCATCATTTTTTTTCTTTAAGGCAAGTGGGACCCTTCTGGGCTTTAAGCGAATTGGTGGCACCTTGGGATCTAGATTGAAAGTGATAGGGGTCCCCATATACTTGCCCAATCCATCGCTGAAGACCTCTGGAAACTCAGACTTCAAGGCCTCCTCCCATTCAGTGTTGCTCATGTGATTGATGACAGTCACCTCGATGCCTAGTGGATTGGACCACTCAAGTCCCAGCAAGCTTGGGTGATCCTTGTCCATGATGGTCAGGGGCAAACGTTTGGTGGCCTTTGAACTTCACATTGAATTCTCTTGTTCCAACTACTGGAATCTTGTTCCCTTGGTAGTCTTTAAGAGTCAGTGCTTGCTTCTTGAAATGCTTCTTCTGAATGTTTGGGAGTAGTCTGTGAATAGTGTCCCATGACACCATAGATAAATAGGAGCCTGAGTCCACTTCCATTTGGCAAGGCCTTCCTTCAATTAGTACCTTGACATGCACTTTTCTGTTATTGATAGAAGAAGAATGACCAATAGTTACTGTCTGATGAGTTTCATTCTTCCCCTTTGCTTCTGTGCTGCGCCCCATTTTCTCACTGAGGTTGTTGGGCTTGAATTCTTTGTCAGGAAACTTCCTTCTGTTGGGTGGAGTTCTGGATGATTTGCAGACTCTTGCTAGGTGTCCTCTTTTTTCACAACGGAGGCACATGATATCTAGGAACTTGCATTCAGTGCGGGGGTGGCTTCCCCCACAACCTCTGCAGTAGAAATCTTGCCTCTTTCTTCCCAGGTCTTTCTTTTTCAGGGAGATCCCATCCTCGTCACCAGTGTTAAGTTTGCATGAAAAGACAGACGGCTTTTGCTTTTGTTTTTTTTTGTTTTTTTTTAATTTTTTAATTGATTTTATTTAAAACATATACAAAAAAAACATAAACAAACGTAAACATATACTATAGTCGAACCAAGTACGGCTAGGCTCATGACCTTCATTGTCCATCATTTGTTAAGTCCAAAAAAGTCAAGTTAAGTCTTTTTCTTGTCTAACCATCCATAGAAGTTATTCCAAGTTCTGTAATAGTCCGTTTCTTCCTTTTTTTAATTTCCAATGTCAATTTGTCCATTTCTTTCGCACTCCATTATTTTCTTCATAAGCTTTCTGTTGGAGTTTCAGTGTTTTTCCACTTCTGTGCAAAGGCCATCCTTGCCGCTGATGATATGAATCATTAAATAGAAAATTTCCTTCGGATATGTCTCATTGGTAATTCCCAGTAAAAAATTCTGGTTTAAAATTAAACTCTACATCACAAATTTCTCGTAAGCATTGATGTATTCCTTTCCAATATTCTTGGGCCTTTCCACAACTCCACCATATGTGATAGTATGTACCTCTTTCCTTATTGCACTTCCAACAAAGAGAGGAAAATTTATTGTTCATTTTAGATAGTCTTGCTGGTGTTATATGCCATCTGTAAAATAATTTATATAGGTTTTCTTTAAATGGAATTGCAAGAGTTGTTTTTTTATTTCTGGTCCAAATATTTTGCCAATCGTTCAGGGCAATACTATGACCAAAATCTCTCATCCAGTGTATCATTGTTTCTTTAACAATTTCTTCTTCCAATTTAGTTTGTAGTAATACTTGATATGTTTTTTTAATCATTTTACATCTGGCCCTAACAAGATTTCATCTAATTCCGTCCTAGTTTTACTAATACCCAATTCCTTTTTGTCTTCTGCGTGTTTAGCTTGGAGTTGTAGATAGGCCCACCATTCCAATTCTATTCCCTGTTCATTCAACCGCTGTCTAGTTTGCAAATCTCCTTTTCTAACAGTTCTTCATAAGTAATAATTTTATCGTGTCTTAGCAAGTGTGGTGCATCAAAGCCTCTAATGTTGATATCCAGATTGGTATTTGAATATACATTTGTTTCTTAATTTTGAACCAGGTGTGTAGAAGTGTTTGTCTTACTTTGTGTTTCAAAACATAGCTGTGTCCTTTAAACTATCTTGTCTAAGAAAAGTGCCATCCTGTCTGGAGATTATAGCCTTCTAATGTTAGTATCCTTGTATTTGTGTGATTTATCCAGTCTTTTATCCAAGTCATAATTGCAGCGCTATAATACAGCTCCCAATCCGTAGACCAAATCCCCTCTTTCAGTTGCGTCTTGTAATAATTTTAATTTTATCCTTGGTCTCCTTCTTTGCCAAATAAAATTTGATGTCAGTCTATTTAATTCATCAAAAGGATTTTTTAATTTTATGGGAGCATTTTGAAGAGAAATAGAATTTTTGGTAAGATATTCATTTTGATCGTAGCTATCCTGCCCATAAAGGATAATTTTAAATTGTCCCATCTTACTAAATCTTCCCTTATTTGTTTAATAAGTGGGTCGTAATTGTCTTTCTTGAGTGTGCTATATCTGGGGGATATAATAATTCCTAAATATTTAATTTTTTCGACAATTTCAATGCCCATTGTTAAAGTCAATAATTCTTTCTGTTTACTCGTCATGTTTTAGTGATCATTTTGTTTTCTTTTTATTTATTTTTAATCCTGCTACTAAACCAAATTCATCCAATTTTTGTAAAAGTTTAGGCCCTGAAGATTGAGGTTCTTCCAGAATGAAAAGAAGGTCATCTGCAAATGCCTGTAATTTAAATTCTTCCCTTTTTACTTTTAATCCTTTTATATCATTGTCTTTTTTGATTGTTCTAATTAAAGTCTCTAATGTCATAATAAACAACAGTGGTGACAATGGGCAGCCTTGTCTCGTTCCTTTTTGTATTTGAAACTTTTCTGTAAATTCCCCGTTAATTAAAATTGTAGCATATTGTTTTTGATAAATAGCCTTAATTATATTAGAAAATTTGGGTCCTAACTTCAAATATTCACTCTGCTGTAAAATAAAGTCCCATTTCACATTATCAAATGCCTTTTGGGCATCTAAGAATAGCAATGCAACTTGTTCTGCGCTCCGATCCTCATAATACTCTAATATGTCCAACGCTACTCTGATATTGTTTCTGAGATGTCTCTGAGGGAGAAAGCCATTTTGGTCCGGGGATATGAGTTTATTGAGTATTTTTTTAAATCTCTCTGCCAGGATCGTCATAAAGATTTTGTAGTCTACATTAAGGAGAGAGATTGGCCTATAATTCCCTGGTTCTGTTAGATCGGAGCCTGATTTAGGAATGATAGATATTTTAGCTTCTTGCCATGATTGAGGACAATTCGCTTTATCTAAGACTTCATTGAAAATTTTTACCATTTCTTTTCCTAAAATTTCTTGTTGTGTTTTATAAATCTCTGCTGGTAAGCCATCTGGACCTGGGACTTTATCTATTTTTTGTTTGTTAATTGCCATATAGATTTCTTGAAGGGTTATAGAATGGTTTAACGCTTTTTGATCTTCTTCTGAAATTTGTGTGAGATCTGCATTTTTTAAGTATTTTAAAATTTGGTCTTCTGTAACATAGCTTGTCTCTGTGTATAAATCTTTATAGTATTTTTGAATAATCTGCCTTTTATCCTCCTCTTTATAACATAAATCCCCTTGTTCATTTCTTAATTTAGTAATCCATCTTTTTTCATTCTGTTTTTTAAGCTTAGAAGCTAACCAACGTCCTGGTTTATTTGCATTTTCAAATTGGTATTGTTTTGTCCTCTTTAGTTTCTGGGCTAGTTCTTCTTTCTCAGTTAAATTTATTTTGTGTTTAATCTTATTCAATTGAGATTTGATTTGCTCGTCTTGTGGGGTGGTTTGTAATCTTTCGTGCCATTCATCATATTCCTGCTGTAGTTTTATTTTCTTTTGTCTTTTTTCTCTATTTTTCCTGGCCATATATTTAATAGACACTCCTCTCATCACTGCTTTAGCAGTATCCCAGTTGTTTTGAAGGGAGGTGTCATGAGGATTATTTCTTGAAAAAAATTCTAATTCTCTTGTCAATATTTTATTAAAACTTCATCTTTTAGAATCGATCTCTGGAGCATCCAATTGTTTGATTGTGGTTGTTGCCCTTCCCATCTAAGCCTAATCATATTATGGTCTGCTAGTGTAGTTGGTTCCATTGTTACGTCTAAAATTCCTGAGTTTAATTTTTGGTTGCCCAAACCATGTCAAGTCTTGACCAGGACATGTGACGGTTAGAGTAATGAGTAAACTGTTTTTTGTTCATGTTCCTCTCTCTCCAGACATCACTAATATTAAATTCCTTCATGAGATCAAAAAATATTTTGGTAATTTTTTCTTTTCTAGATTGGTATTATTTCCTTTATAATTTTCGGATTTCCGGTTGGCTGTCAGACAGAAGGGACGTGCGGGCAGAGGACTCTGCGGAGCACGATCCTTCACTTACCGTTCGTGGGGGCTAAATAGAGCTCAAAGGGGCTTGGAGAGCTCCTGAAGGAGGAGTCCCTGGAAAGAAACCCCAGGCGGCTCTGCGGCGGAATCGGGTAACCAGAGCGAACAAACGAGCGAAGGGAAGATCGGAGGCTAGCAATGGCCACCCTTCAATGCTGACAGCCAACTACACTAGCGGTGACCAAGCAGAACCGAAGGTGCGGCTTTTGAGACCAAGCAATATCCAGCAAGCAAAAACAAACTAAGATAATTTAGATGCCAATAATCAATCTTGAAAATATCTGAGGAAAAAATTAATAGCTCTAATTTAAAAGTTGACCAAGCGAGATTCGTGACGACGGAAGAAGAGAATAGAAACAAAAATTAAACTGTTAGAAGGAGACTAAGAATAATATATACAAAACTGAATAAGTACATATTATTAAAATATATATACAACTTCGGATCGGAGCGAAACAAGACATAAAGATTTCAACTTAAAGATAGCAGCAGAGTTGATTGAAAGCGGATGCTGTGGATTCTTTATAAATTAACCAACTTGTTAACTGCGGAAGATTGAGACCGAAAAGAGACAACTGAATAAAATACAAAAACACTTGGACTTGGATTTCACAGATTTACACAGACCTCTTTAAGAAAACTTTTGAAGATTGCAGCTAACAACAAAGAAAGAAGTAGCAGAAGAAAAGAAACTCCCTGAGTCACGTTGCAACAAGAAGGAGCGGAAGTGAAAGTGATACTTTAGATACACGAGTCTTTCTTACTTTCCCTTTCTAAACTTTAAACTTGTAACTTCTAGATAGATACTTTCTCGGGACTTTGTTTCTCTTCTTCTTTTTTCCTTTCTCTTTCTCCCTTTTTATACTTGAAAATTTCTCTATAATCATACTTTCACCTTTTGCCTTTCTATTTTTTTTTTAACTATTATTGTATATTAAGAAACAACTGTCAATAGTTTGTTAATACTCTTTTAATATCTTAATATTCCAAATAAGTATTTACCTAAAACCACTGAATCATATAATTATATAATTGATAAGCGTTTTACTAGAATTGTTGTTCTAGGAAAGAATTATTTTTTATGCTCAGAATTTTAGAAGAGATACTAGATAAGGATAATTAAATATTGAATAGGCATATCTATGTTATATGTATTAAGATAAATCTGTTTATACTAAAACAAAAGAGGGAGGAGATTGGGATATTAACTTGACTTGGGTGGAAAGAAATAAGGGGAAAAAAGTGAAGTTAATTGATATTGTGAAAAAACTTCAAGTGAAATTTGAAAAAATGGCGAGTACTATTAATACCTCTAAGACTGGCACAGTTAGGAAAGCTCCTAACCAATTATCAACCACCATGACAGTGCAGAGTCCCTCTGCACAAAAGACAATCGAGGAAACGCTCCCTAAAGAACGTGCAAATTCCTCCAAGGATTTACAAAGTTTATTGTTAAGCATGCAGGAGATGATGGTTAAAAATCACGAGGAGATGAAAGAGGAAATTGGATCGGTTAAAGTAGATTTGAAAGATAAGATACAAAAGATAGACGAAAAATTTGAAATATTTCAGCAGGAGATGAGGAAAAATCAGGAAAAAATACTAGAAATAGAAACAAAGGTGATCAAAGAGGAAAAGAGAGTAGATGAGTTGACAGAAAAGTTAATAAGAGAGAACAAAGAATTAGAAACTGCAATCATCCATCTCGAGTCAGAAAAAAGCTGCACACTATTTAAGATTCCAAAACGTGAAGGAAGAAAGGGAAGAAAATTTATGGGAGGTTATGACAGATATTCTAGCTGGCACACTAGAGATGCAGAAAGGAGATTTAATGAGGGAAATTGACGAACTGTACAGAGTCCAAACCAACTATGCCAGGAGATTCAACCTACCAAGAGAGATACACGTTAAATTTGTCAAGAAATCACTTAGAGATGAAATTCTATATAGATCCAGAGATAATATTTTACAATATGCCGACAAAACAATAATAATTCTTAAACAAACCCCCCAAAAAATAAGAGATTTAAGAAGACCATATCAATTTCTAACGACCAAATTGATAAAACAAAATATTAATTTCAGATGGTTAATCCCAGAAGGTATAATGGTTACCTGGCAAGATAAGAAATATAAAATCGATACTATAGAGAAGGCAGAGATGTTTTTTGACCAACAATTAAATAGGGAAGGAGTAGATGAAGACAGGGAGGAAGCTAGGAGAGTCGAAAGGAAAAGATTAGAGACATATAAAAAGGTAAATATAACTGATAGTACAGATGATAGCAAGAGAAATCCAGAAGTCCCAGAAGAACCCATGGACATCAGAATCACAAGAAGCGCTAAATATAGGATCCAATAAAAATACAAACCTATCTGACCTTATTTCTTGGAATATAAATGGATTAAACTCACCAGTAAAAAGGAAAAAGGTTTTTAAGCACTTACAAACTCAAAAAGCAGACATTATAGCACTACAAGAAGTCCATATCACCCAAAAACAGAAACATCTATTAGAAAATAAAAAATTAGGTAATATGTTTGCGGCTTTAGATCAAAAAAAAAAAAGAGGAGTAGTACTTTATATAAAAGATAAAATCCCTGCTTCACTAATATACTCTGACAAAGACGGTAGGTTACTTATGGTAGAAGTTGAACTTGGACAAATTAAATGTTTATTAGCGGTAATTTATGCTCCAAACGGCCCCCAAGAATTCTTCTTTCAGAAATTATATGATAAACTCAAAGAATTGCAATATCAACAGTTATTTATTACAGGAGATTTTAATGCAGTCGTAAATAAGCTCTTTGTTTATTAGTGACTACAGCTCCAGAACGAACCCACTTTGGCTGGGCTGCGGCTGCTACTTATAGCCAGCAGCCACAGTTGCCAGCCAATCAGAGTGCAGGGTTTTTTAAACCAATCATTTCTTACATTTTACAAGAACAGTTCAAACTAAACCAATGACTTTAAACCTGCATACATAACATCTTCCTCCTGCCTGTTTGTAAGCTATCTGGGACTGCCAACTTCCTGCTGGCTTCCTCACTGACTTTGTTGTGGAAAACTGGCAGGCAGTGCCATCATCTAATGGGATTTAATTATCCATGGCATGGCCCCTGGGGTTGCAGAGATTACTATTGCTAAGCAATGCAGTCACACTTTATGACTACATCGCTTAGTGATGGAAATTTTGGTCCCAATTGCTTTCATAAGTAAAGACTGCCTGTATAGTAAAGTGCCCATGGCTACGAAGCTGAAAGAAGATCTGAGTGGAAAATGTGAGGGTAGGGTCTTTCTTATTAGGGTGTAATGAAGGCACTGTTTCCTTCTCCCTCCTGTGAAGAGAAACACACTAGGATTTTTGGAATGAGAATTCATACATCTGAGGTCTGGAATAACACATAGCCATATTCTTCACTTCTTTAGGCTTCTGAAGTTTTGCTTCGCTCTGCTGTGTATGATCAGGCAATACAGAAGAGGAAAGTAGTCTTGGCGATATGAGTAAAGATGCCAAGAAGCTGCAGGACATATTACCCTAATACTGAACAGAGCAAGGTGTGTGTGTGTGTGTGTGTGAGAGAGAGAGAGAGAGAGATTGTGTGTGTGTGTGTGCATAAAATATGGTTCTTGTCTCCCTATTGGGTGATAAATAAGGGAGGCCCTTATTTAGCTAAGGATGACCACAATTCTCATTAACATAGATATTTGAAGATGCACGTGGGTATCCTGTGACCTCATTAGGCCTACCCCAAATTATTGGGAGGGTCTGTACTTTGAAATCTAGTTGATTGCCCAATTTTGCTGGCCCTTTGGCTGTTTTGGGCCTGCTTCTTATTTCTATAGACTCCCCACAAGCCAAAAACCCTTCCAGTTTTTAGGATGCTCTCCTGGCCACCTGAAAGCAGCATCAGGAGCTGCAGAAAGCTCACACAAGCTTCAGCTCAAGAAAGAACTTCCACACATCTACACAAATCAGGGCTTGAAGTCAATGAGGCAGTGGCAGGGGGAAGGGCTGGAAGCAGTGGGAGGAACATCAGCCAGTCTGGGCAGTCAGTTCTTGCCACACCAAGAACTCAAGTTTAATTCTGCTGACAAGTTTTTTCTTGACTATATAATTGTGGGTCCTTTTGCTTTTCTGAGTTGTCTTGTTTTCTTTTTGATTTACATATTAACCGCTTAGTTCTTTTTGTAAACTATTCTAAAATATGATTGGAGGGTGTGATGATAATAAATAAATAACGGTTGGAGGGTGTGATAAGCTAAATAAATCAGCTCATTCCCAACTGGAACCCAGAGAACTTCTTTCTTACTGGTGCTGCAGGACAAAACTCAAGAGAGTAACCTGCACTGAGGATTGTGCCTAGAAGCCTAGCAATGGCCAGTGAAAGGTGCACAAAATATGCGTGAGGATTCATTACATTTGAAAAGGAAGGCTGAATGCTGATTAAGTAGATGTGATATGGAAACCGATTGTGGATATCTTAAGAACAACTTATATCATAGGGCACAAGGCTTAAGATTGTTGGGAGAAAATGCAAACCTTCCTGACATGTAGCTGCCACTTCAGAAGAAAGGCAAGGATCAAGCTCACAAGGGAAGGATTATGTCTAGAAACTCAGATTCTATGATTGAAAACTGCCCAACAAACTGGATAGCAGACATAGGAGAGAAACAAAAGTTCTTAAAAATTGCTACGACTATGGTATCCAAATATTAGCAGATGTGACATTTAATGGTAATTTAGTAGCTGGTGCATTGAGTTAACAGGTTCAAATGTACTGTTAAAGAACAGATTCTGGGCACAGCAGGTAGAAATAAAAAGGGGATGGCATACTGTATTGTTATTTTTAGTTTATTTGGGGTCGTCTATAGAACATTATCTGTATTGAAAATTACAGGGAATTATGTGTTTGCTCTGCTTTTGTCTAAGATCAATCTTTCCCAGTGATTTGAGTTCCATATGCAGCTTCAAATGGCCACTTGGGGCTTTGCCTATATTATTTGTTGCACAGCTGGAATAAAGAGGCTATTACACATGATTGAAACTAGAAATATTTCCAATAATGCAAAGCCTTCCACTTTCTGGTAGAATTGAGGCACAACAATATTTTGTGAGTCTACAGGGTGCAATCACTAAAATATATTACGGTATCCTTCTATTTTTACAAAATATATATTTTTACAAACATATTTTATTGCTTTCTACTTTATAACCAAAACCCCCAGAACATAATTTATTTATTTATTATTTATTTATTATTTGGACTTGTATGCCGCCCCATCTCCGAAGACTCGGGGCAGCTCACAACTAAAAACAACAACAATAAATAATTAAAAAGAATTAAACCAATTCACAAGCCCAAAAAATTACAAATCTAAAATTTACAATAATTTACGATAATTTAAAAACCCATCCCCCTCCAGGGAGGGGTCACAGCCCGGCGGATTGGTCGAACAACCAGGTCTTCAGATCATGGCGGAAGGTGCGGAGGTCAGGGGCCAGGCGGAGCTCCAGGGGCAGTTGGTTCCAGAGGTCAGGGGCTGCGACAGAGTAGGCTCATCACCGGGGGACCGCCAGCCGACATTGACTTGCTGACGGGACCCCGAGGAGTCCTTGCCTGTGTGCTCGCACAGGGCAGTTGGCACTCGATATCGGTAGGAGTTGCTCCCTTAAGTATTGAGGACCCATATCATAGAGGAGTTTGTATGTTAAAACCAAAACCTTGAATCTCACCCGGAGTGCAACCGGCAGCCAATGCAGGCTGTGCAGAAGGGGGGTAATATGGGAGAATTGGGAAACTCCCATCACCACCCGCGCTGCCGCATTCTGCACCAGCTGCAATCTCCGGATGGTATGCAAGGGCAGTCCTAAATAGAGAGCGTTGCAGTAGTCGAGTCTAGAGGTAACAAGAGCGCGAGTGACTGTGCGCAGGGCATCTCGGTCCAGAAATGGGCGAAGCTGACGAACAAGGCGGAGCTGGGCAAAGGCCCCCCTGGCAACAGCCCCCACCTGCTCCTCCAACCGGAGCCATACATCCAGGAGGACCCCCAGATTCCGCGCCCTATCCACAGGGGGCAACACCTCTCCCCCTATGGCCAAAGATGGATGTTGCTGACTGGGCCGAGATGCCGGTATGCACAACCACTCAGTCTTGGCCAGGTTGAGTCGAAGCATGTTCCCGCTCATCCAAATCCATACCGCATCCAAACACCGGGTCATCAGGGAGAGGGCATCATTGATCTGGTTCGAGGTGGAAATGTACAGCTGGGTGTCATCCACGTACTGATGGAATCTCACCCCGAAACCACGGATGATCTCACCCAGCGGCTTCATGTAGATGTTAAATAAAAGAGGGGAGAGGACCAACCCCTGAGGGACCCCACAAGAGAGTGCCCTTGGGGTCAACCTCTGCCCCCCTACCAACACTGATTGTGACTGCCCCGAGAGGTAGGAGGTGAACCACTGAAAAACAGTGCCCCCAACTCCCAACCCCCCGAGGCATCGCAAAAGGATACCATAGTCAATGGTATCGAAAGCCGCTGAGAGATCTAATAGGACCAGGACAGAGGAAAAACCCCTGTCCCATGCCCATCAGCATGACCAATGCCATCTCCGTGCTGAAGCCGGGTCAGAAGCCCGATTGGTACGGATCCAGGTAGTCCGCTTCATCCAGGAAGAGTGGAAACTGCCGAGCCACCACACTCTCAACAACCTTCGCCAAAAAGCGAAGGTTGGAGACTGGACAAAAGTTGTCTAACATGGTCGGGTCCAGGGCAGGCTTCTTCAGGAGGGGCCTCACCACCGCCTCCTTCAAGGCGGAGGGAAAAACACCCTCTCTCAATGAAGCGTTGACAACTGCCCAGAGCCAACTGCAGGTGGCCTCCCTGGAGGCATAAGCGAACCAGGAAGGACATGGGTCCAACAAACATGTGGTGGAACTCAGACGCCGCATAGTCCTGTCCACTTCATCCTCGGAAACAGGATCGAACTCATCCCAGGTCACACTGGCAAGACTACTTGTACCCTGTTCCTCAGACCACTGCAAATCGGAGGACAATCCGCCAATCCGGCATCTTGTCCAACAGATGTTGTCCAAATTCCTCAGCCCTTCCCCGCAATGGGTCCACCCCCTCCTCTGTACGAAGGAGAGCACGGGTAGCCCAAAACAGGATGGCTGGGCGATTATCTGCGGACACTATGAGGGCGGAGAGATAAGACCTCCTCGCCGCTCTCATAGCTACCAGGTAAGTCCTAATATGGGCTCTTACCTGGGCTCAATTGGGAGCGGGTGGACCTCCACCTGCTCCCTAAACCCCTCCGATGACGCTTCATCTCCCGGAGCTCCTCAGTATACCAGGGAGCCATCCGAGATCCACGGCGTGTGAGGGGATGCATGGGGACAACCTTGTCGAGGGCATCCAACACAGCCTGTTGCCAAGCAGGCGCCAGATCCTCGGCAGAGCTGTGGGCAAGGGAAGAGGGAAAAAAACCCAGTTCCGCCTGGAACCTCTCAGAGTCCATCAGGCGTCTGGGGCGGAACCATCTAAGTGGCTCCTCATCCCAGCAGTGGGGGGGCCTGTTGGAAGACCAGCCGAGGGAGATAGTGATCAGACCATGGAACGGGCAATGCCGTAAAAGTGGCTTGCCCTCTGTCACTACGCCACTGTTCAGAGACAAAAACTAGGTCAAGAGTGTTTCCCCCTCGTGAGTCGGGCCTTGAATCAGTTGGGTCAGGCCCATGGCATCCATAGAAGCCATGAATTCCTGGGCCAAACCCGACGCTCACCCCAGGGAGGGCAGGTTGAAATCCCCCAGGACTATAAGACCCGACTATAAGACTCGCCACCCCCAAGAGGACATCAAGAAACCCAGGCAGGACCGCTGTCACACAGCTGGGGGAAAGGTATGTGAGCAGCAAGCCCACCCGACCACTGGACCCCCACCCCAGGAGGAGGGTCTCACTCCTGCCTATCTCTGGAACTGTGACCTCCCTTGGAAACAAGGTCTCCCGGATAACCACAGCCACCCCCCCACCCCTTCCCTGGGCCCGTGGCTGATGCAAAACCCAGAAACCTGGAGGGCATAGATCAACCAGAGGGACCCCTCCCTCTGGGCCCAACCAGGTTTCGGTGATACAAGCCAGGTCCACAGCCTCCTCCTCAATGATCTCACGGAGGAGGGAAGACTTATTAGCCACAGACCTGGCATTAAAGTACACCAGCTTAAGCCCAGGGGTCCTGGTTCCTGTGCCCCCTGGGGAGGAGGCCATAGGGTCGGAGCATGCCACCGCACAGAGATGGCGGTTACACGCTCCCAGCACATGATATGGCCCTATGCCTCGACGTCTCCTGCCAATCCCAACCACCCTGGGAATCATCCCCACCTCGCACCCCGGGGCCCCGCCGGCCCCCAACCCCCATCCCCCCACCACACACCGGGCTGCAGCCCACATCCCTAGAATCACTACCTACCCTCCTCCCTAACCTTCTTAAAAATTTTGTTAAAATTTTACTAAAGGGGCCCTAGTGACCCTCTTTTTCCTTTTAATAGAGCCCCACCCATACCCCATACCCCTGCCATGCCATCTCTCCAGGTTCCATGACCCATCCTCGAGATAGGCCGGAGATAGTATAGCAGGCCAAACCTGAGAGGGAGGGAGTCCCCTGAGGGCCTGCAGTTCCGCTACCGAATAGGTTAGAATGGTGGAAGAGCATTAAAGGACAGGCACAAGGGTTGTCAGAGATGACACAGACAGAGCGGCAACAAAGTCTGGTATAAGGAACTTGGTAGGGACCCATTGATAGTCGGTTGGGAAGTCCAGATTCGGAAAGCCCGGCTGCCCTCTCACGACAGACCTATGGCAGATATTCAAAGTTCCAGTCTGGGCTAATTAAAGCATAGATTAAAAAAACAAAACAACAAAAACAAGAAACAAAATTACAGAAGTTAATGCATATTAGACCAATTCAATATAGAATGATATCAAATCTTAACCAGTTAAATTTGACCATACAGAATCATATTAATAAGATTTACACAGGGGTGGGCTGCTAGAGGCTCGCAGGGGCTCGGGCAATCCCCTAGCTACAGACACTGCAGGGCTTGGCGAGCCTGCAAATCCCACTCCTGGCTGGCCCTGCCCCGCCCAACCCCACCCCACCTTATAGATCAGTGGTGGCTAACCTTTTTGGGCTACTGTGCGAAAATTGAGCCATTCTGGCATGTGTGCCATAGGTTCACCATGTACCTTGCGGCAGAGTTTCTTGTGGTGGAGAGAAGTTCCTCTCTTGCTGGGTACTTTCTCCAGTCCTCGTGCTGCACATGCTTGCCTTGGTCGCTCAGGGAGACACATGACACAACTGAGACACTGGCCCGGCCCAGCTGCTTGTCTCCACCATTTCTTTTTTTTTTAATTAAAGTTTTTTACTTTTATAAGAACAACAAAAAACAAACGAACATATAAAACCTTTCTGTTCCACAGTGTGTCAGTTGGGTACATATTTCTTCGTGCATAAAATAATGTTATCATCCATATTTAACTTGCATATGTTATAATCATTCTAATCAATATTTTATATTGCATATATCACTTATTCTATTATCCTTAGCTTTATAATTATTGACTTTCAATAATATATTTCAAATTCATTTTCTGACTCTAACTCATCCATTTATCAATAACAATATATTATACTATACTTATATAATTCAATTCTTTACTCTTCTATCCAGCCATCCATAAAATAAATTCCAAATTTTATAGTAGTCTTTTTCTTCTTGTTCTCTAATCGCCATTGTCAATCTACTCATTTCTGCACATTCCATTATTTTCTTAATTATTTCCTCCTCCGTCGGAATTTTTTCATTTCTCCAATTTTGTGCAAATACAATCCTAGCTGCTGTTAATATATTGATAATCAAATACGTTAACTCTTTGTTATAACCCTCAGGCAAAATTCCCAATAAAAATCTCTCTGGTTTTAAGTCTATAGGTTGTTTTATCATCTTCTCCAGCCACATGTGTATGTCCAATACTTTTTAGCCTCTGTGCATGTCCACCACATGTGGTAGTATGATCCTGGTAGCTTCTGACATTTCCAGCACTTCATGACTTGTCTTTAAACATCTTAGCAATTCTCATTGGGGATAAATGCCACCTGTAAAACATCTTATACAAGTTCTGTTTATAGGCCGTTGACATAGCTTATTTATTTATTTATTTATTTATTTATTTATTTATTTAATTGGACTTATAGGCCACCCTCTCTCCCGAGGGACTCAGGGCAGCTTACAATAAAAAACAAGAATACAAATATTAAAATAGAATTAAACTAAACTAAGCCCAATAAAATTTAAAACCCGATTAAAACTACGAATTAATTAAAAAAACCACCCCCACCCCATTCAGTTCAGGCTGGCCTGTTGAAACAACCAAGCCTTTAGGTCATGGAGAAAGGAATGGAGGTCAGGGGCCAACCGGAGCTCCAAGGGGAGCTGATTCCACAGGGTGGGTGCTCCCACAGAGAAGGCCCTACCCCTGGGCGCCGCCAATCAACAGTGTCTGGTTGATGGCACCCCCATGAGGCCCTGCCTGTGGGAGTGTACAGGGTGATTGGAGGTCGACGCTGGCAGGAGACGCTCCCACAAGTACCCCGGACCCAAGCCATGAAGGACTTTATATGTGATGACTAATGCCTTGAATCTCACCCGGAGGGTAACCGGCAGCCAATGCAGATCGCGCAGGAGGGTGTAACATGGGAGTATTGGGACACTCCCATCACTACCCACGCAGCCGCATTCTGCACCAGCTGAAGCCTCCGGATGGTCCGCAAGGGCAGTCCCATGTAAAGAGCATTACAGTAGTCGATTTGGGAAGTCACAAGTGCATGAGTAACCGTCCATAGGGAATTTCAGTCCAAATAGGGATGCAATTGGTGCACCAGACGAATCTGGGCAAATGCCCCCCTGGTCACAGCTCCCACCTGCTCCTCCACATTGAGCTGTGAATCCAGGAGGACACCCAAATTGTGAACCCTATCCACAGGGGGCAACACCTCTCCCCCCATGGCCAGTAATGGAACCTCTTGGATTATCCGAGATGCCAGTACGCACAGCCACTCAGTCTTGGCCGGGTTGAGTTGGAGCCTGTTCTTCCCCATCCAGATCCACACTGCATCCAGGCAATGAGACATCACGGAGAGAGCATCACCGATTTGGTTCGGAGTGGAGTTGAACAACTGGGTATCATCCGCATATTGATGATACTTCATCCCGAATCCATGGATGATCTCGCCCAGTGGCTTCATATAGATGTTGAACAGGAGAGGCGAAAGGACCGAGCCCTGAGGCACCCCACAAACTAGGGGCCTCGAACTCGACCTCTGTCCCCCGAGAGGTAGGAGGAGAACCACCATAAAACGGTGCCACCCCCAACCCTCCAAGACATCGCAATAGGATACCATGGTCCATGGTATCAAAAGCTGCCGAGAGATCTAATAGGACTAGGACCGAGGAAAGTCCCCTGTCCCGAGCCCTCCAGAGATCATCCATCAGTGCGACCAATGCTGTCTCCATACTGTACCCGGCCCGGAAGCCCAATTGGTACAGATCTAGGTAGTCAGCTTCATCCAGGAACTCTGGGAGCTGATGGGCCACCACGCTCTCAACAACCTTCTCCACAAAGCGAAAGTTGGAGACCAGATGAAAGTTGTTCAAGACGGCTGGGTCCAGAGCAGGCTTCTTAAGGAGGGGCCTCACCACAGCCTCCTTCAAGGTGGCGGGAAAGGAACCCTCCCTCAACGAAGCGTTGATAACTGCCTGGAGCCAGCCGCATGTAACCTCCCTGGAGGCATATACCAACCAGGAGGGACACGGGTCCAATAAACACGTGGTGGAACTTAGCCCCCACATACTCCTGTCCACTTCCATTAGAGACACAGGCTCAAACTCATCCCAGATGATGTCGGCCAGTGTACTCGTAACTCCTTCATCTGACTCCTGCCAGTCGGAGTCCAAGCCAGCCCGAATCTGAGCGATCTTATCCAGCAGATGCTGACTAAACTCCTTGGCCCTAACCTGCAGAGGATCCTCCCTCACCTCCTGATGTAGGAGGGAGCAAGCAACCCTAAACAAGGCGGCCGGGTGATCATCTGCGGACACAATGAGAGCGGAGAAATATTCACGTTTTGCCACTTCCATTGCTACCAGATAAGTCCTCGTATAGGCTCTTAACTGGGCTTGGTCGGATTCAGACCGACTGGATCTCCAACTGCCCTCCAGGTCCCTCCTTCAACGCTTCATCTCCCGGAGCTCCATAGAAAACCAAGGAGCTAACTGGGATCTGCAACAAGTAAGGGGCCGCAAGGGGACAACTCGGTCAAGAGCCTCAGAGACCACCCATTGCCAGGCGTCCACCAAGGCCTCGGCCGAGCTGTGGGCAAGGGAAATGGGAATCAGCCCAAGCACCTCCTGGAACCCGTCAGGTTTCATTAGACACCTGGGGCAGAACCATCTAGTAGGTTCCACCTCCCAGCGATGTGGAGTGGCCTGCCGGAAGACCAGCCGCAGGAGATAATGATCAGTCCATGACAGAGGTTGAGTAGTAGGCACACCCCCACCTAGATCATTACACCATTGTTCTGAGATGAAAACCAGGTCAAGTGTGTTCCCCCCCATGTGTCGGCCCCTGAATTATCTGGGTCAGGCCCATGGCTGCCATGGAAGCCATGAATTCCCGATCTAAGCTCGACATAGCACCCAGAGTGGGCAGATTGAAATCCCCCAGAACCAAAAGTCTGGGGAACTCCACTGCCACTCCTGACAGCACATCCAGCAGCTTGGGCAGGGCTGTTGTCACGTTGCTGGGAGAAAGGTATGTGAGGAACAAGCCCAACTGACCACCCGGGCCAAACCTCAGAAGGAGAGACTCACACCCGCCCATCTGTGGAACGATGACCTCCCTTGGAAACAGGGTCTCCCTAATAACCACTGCTACTCCACCGCCCCTACCCTGGGTCCGAGGCTGGTGAAGCACCCGGAAACCTGGGGGACATATCTCACAGAGAGGGACTCCTCCCTCTGGTCCCAACTCTGCTTCAAATCATATTGTGAATTATGCGGATGACAAAGCAGTGGTGAGACTTATCCAGGATGACTATGAAGATTCTTATAGGGAGGAGATGAAGGCTTTGGTGGACTGGTGCAATAAAAATAACCCTGTTTTGAATGTGAAAAAAAAAAGGAGATCATTGTTGTTTTTAGAAAGAGACAACATAGTCATACTCCACTTTGTATCAAGGCTGCAGCTGTGGAAGTGGTCAGTAGTATTAAGTATCTTAGGGTGCAGATAACTAACAATCTGACTTGGTCTCTTCATACATTATCTTTAGTGAAGCGTGCAAACCGGCATTTGCATTTCCTGCATCAGATGAAGAGAGCACATCTTTCTCCTTCTGTCCTGGCCACTTTTTACAGAGGCATGATTGAGAGCGTTTTAACAACAGCATCACTGTCTGGTTTGGTGGTAGCAGTGCCTCAGATAGAAGGTCCATACAGAGAGTGATAAGGACAGCTGAGAAGATTACAGGAAGCTTGCTTCCCATTATTCAGGATATTACTTATAAACGCTATGTGCTCAGAGCTCGAAGCATTGTTAGAGACCCCGCACACCCACTTCATGGTTGTTTTCTGTTGTTCCCCTCTGGGAGGAGTTTTTGAAGTATCTATAGCAGGACTCACTAGATTCTGTAACACTTTTATTCCTTATGCCATCCATCTTGTAAACTTGCAGGATTCTTTTTTTTCCCTTCACCATTCACATGTATACATTTGAAGTAGACTGTGATGTTTCTCTGTGTCATATAAGTATGTGTATATGCATAATGGTTATCTTTTGAGAGCTGAATGCAAGGAAATTTCAGTTTAATGTGTGCTGATTAGTGCACATTTAAAGTGACAAAGTTTTCTTCTATTCAATTTTTCCACTCTATTTACAGTATAAGAAGGCTGCAACTTAAGTAGAAGACATGAACCAGTCTCTGATATTACAACTTCTCAGATTAACTTCCACTAAATCCTGCTGCCCTGCCCCTTAAATATCTTTTTACAACATTCTCTTTCAACTAAAGTCATCATATTACTCAGCAAAATACCTTAATACATTGTACTTTTTCCTGACAAGGTCAGCATTTAAAACACTGGGGCCACTTGATTTTCTGCAACCAATGTTGGGAACTACACTGTTGGAACAATTTCAACCTCAACCTGAGTATCATGTATCTCAACAATACAGACCACCACACTGAAGCCTTCTAAAATGCTGACTTTGTCTAGAGAAGAGAAATCAAGAAAATACTGTCAGCAGAAGCTGGCCTTTCCAACTGTTAATATAATCTAATTTATAAAATAAGGGCTAAAATGAGCTTTTTTTTATAATGCTACTGTCAACCATTCCACTGGGTTAAACAGAAAAAGAAAGTCCTGGGGCATTTTTTTTTACTCTACTGAAGATTCCATATGGGTACAGAAGTAGAAAAGCCAGTTCTAACGATTTTAGATGAAAACAGCATAGGAAAACTTTCTCTTTTCCTCCTGGACTTCCCATTGTCCATTGTCCACCAATCATTTGCTTCTCTTTGTTTGGTCTGTCTGCCTCGGATTTCTCCAGCTGGCAACCTTGAAATGTTGAGTCTGTCTCAGGTTTCCAGTTGGCATTCTTGCACTCCAAAGTTCACTCCCAAACTTCCTTTTCATTCCAAAGCCTCCCCCACCCCCGGTTACAGTTTTCTGGTTGCAAGTGGGGCTGCGTAGTGAGTCAATCATGACAGCTATAAAATAATGCTAACTCTTAACACTAAAAGAAACTTTGTTTCTTGGATTCCTGTTGTCCCTTGCATTAGGTTCTGTATCAAGGCCCTCAGAAATGTTTAATGTCCCCTGTATCACCATAGATGCACAGCCAAAGGGTCATCTTGGATAATACAGTGCCGTGATAAAAGATAAAGGTAATAATGATGACAGTTTGAGCATGAGAGAAGGGGGACATTAGCACTGCTTTAATCCATATTTTTTTGCTTCACTAAAAACAAAAACAAAGGCAAGTGAGCCAATCAAGTCTGAATCAAGAGCCTTGGTGGTGCAGGCTGTTAAATGCCTAGCACTTAGATTCACTTAGTTCCAGCTGCCTGCAATTAGTGTAGGCTCGAATCCCACCAGGCTCAAGGTTGACTCAGCCTTCCATCCTCTCGGGGTAGGTAAATTGAGGACCCAAGATTGTTGGGGGCAATAAGCTGACTTTGTAAAAATGCCGCTTAGTAATAAGCAGGCATATACAATGGAATGAAGGCTATTGCTGAGCGCATTGGGTTGTATCCCAAAAATTGTAAGCAGCCCTGAGTCTTCGGAGAAGGGCGGCATATAAATGTACTTAAAAAAAAATGCTTTTATACAAGACCAAACTTAAAAGGGTATCAGTAGGAACACATGTAATAAGAAATCTCTAATGTACAATAAAGTAGAAGCTGTATTAATGTGATTTTCTTTAATCCTTAAATAAATAGAAAAGCACACCAGTATAAACTGCACTGGGCCAATGCCAAGCCCCTTTCTGCTTCACGTGTGTATGTGTGTGTGTGTGTGTGTATGTTTTCACCTATCCCTAGTAACATCGAATGCACCCCTTGGTATTGTAATGTCTGTTGCAGTATAAAGTTGTTTGCCCATGCTATTAACTTATTCCTCTTCCATTTTAAAACTTAATAAATATACATACACACACACACATGTGTGTGTGTATGTTTTCATCTATCCCTAATAACATCTTATCGAGTGTACCCCCTGGTTTTGTAATTTCAGTTCACCATTCTCATTCGAAGTATCTTTATAAAATATATAAAATGTTGCATCATGATAGCAAAACATAGGAGACACTCCACCTTGTGCCAAAATTATTATATGTTGCTAGTAGGGTTTTGACTGCCACTGATGCCATAAAAGACTGTCTGTGCATAACACGCAAAGCTGGGGGCACAGTATCTATGCTTTGGTTCAAGTCTATTAGCTTGATATGCCACATTTCTCCCTAATGCTCTATGATATCTCTCAGATTATAACCTGAAATTTTCCCCATATATTCCTTGTTTCCCCGAAAATAAGACCTACCCCGAAAGTAAGACCTAGCACTATTTTCTAAACCTGCCCTAATATAAGACCTACCCCAAAAATAAGACCTAGTGTAAATCTCCAGTTCCAGGAAGACTTTTCAGGGAGCAACCATGCACCCGCGAAACACCCCCCCTACACACTCACACCCACTATTTGGCACCATAAATATATAAGACCTACCCCAAAAATAAGACCTAGTGTGTTTTGGGGAGCCAAAAAAAAAATAAGACAGTGTCTTATTTTCAGGGAAACACGGTATTTACCTGCACCTTAAGATCTTCTAATGAAGCCTTCCACCAAAAGAGGCCACTACAAGCCAGAGTATTTTTTCTCCAGGGAAATAACCTGGAAATAAGGAGAAACTTTCTGACAGTGAGAACAATCAACCAATGGAACAGCTTGCCCTCAGAAGTTGTGGGAGTGCCATCACTTGAGACTTTCAAGAAGAGATTGGACTGCCATTTGTCAGAAATGGTGTAGGGTGTCCTGCTTGGGTGGGGGTTGGACTAGATGACCTATAAGGTCCCTTCCAACTCTGATTATCTGTTATCTGTTATGCAATGCTCTTCCCAATTGGTGCTCACAGTAGTACCATTTTGTATTTTATTTTATTTTATTTTGATTTTGTTGTGTATGTTTCCACTCACATTTTAAAGCATGTCTTGTGGTAAACCACCCATAAAACTTCATTTTAAAAAATAATTTAAACTTTTAAAAATTATATAACAAATCAATTTGAATAAGGGTGAGGATTGAAACTCAGATTGGCTTGGACATTAGGAGCATTCCCTCTCTGGTTTTTTTAAATATAAAATGGGATATATTGGATTTATTTATTTTTAAGCAAAACCAACACAAATCAGTTGTAACTTGCCCATTTCTAGTAATTAATTTTTTTGGGGAATATGGAATCCTATAATTGTAAAGGCGAGATTTCTGTTACCAGAAATCTACATAAAATTTAGATTTGAGCAAATCACCCCAATTCAATTACAGCAACTTTAGGTTTGATTTTTTAAAAAGTTCATTCTTAGCATATAAAGGGGAACATCGAAATGCCTGCAGCTGCTTCAGTTTTAGCAGTTTCCATACCTTTTTAGCAGCAAGGACAATAAACTCTTGGAAAATTCTAAGCCTGAAATTTCAGTTGAATGTCTTCAGTGGTTTCCACACAATACATTTTTGAAGATTCCTTTCTGTATCTTTTTTAAAGCAAAAAGAGTGGGATGAGACGACACAGGGCAGCCACTATTGCCAAACAGTCCAGCAAAGAGCCCTTAATCACTTTGAACTAATGAATGACTAAATGAATGAATGAAGATAGTATATGATATCCTGCCTCCGATCACTGGATTTCTGGAGCCCTAACAGAACTGGTATAGCAAACTTGGGGAGGAGCCCTTAGCACTGGCAGGACTTGATTGGGCCAATGTTATACTTTGAAGCAAGGAGACATTATAGAATTGATGGTCACAGGGAAGGAAGCTTGCATTATATGTAGACTTCTCATCTTATATTCATAAATATAGTAAACTCCATTTAGGCCATTACCTCTTTGTGTTATCTCATCACCATTTCAATTACTGATGAAACTTAAACTTTGTTCATACAGAATTTTAAAAAGAGATTTGACCCAAGAGTCGATTTCTGACTGATTTGCCTTGCTTGTATTGGACACCCCATGGTGTTTCCAGAACCAGCACAGAAATATAATAATGCATGGACATCCGGTTTGAGCCTCTTCACGAACGGACCGAAAACTGCGACTGTGCACAGTTTCCATCCGTGCTCGCCGCTGGAGACCCCGAGCCGGCTGGCTTTGGGGTTAAAACCACCCCGTAGAGGTGGTGAAGACAGAGCTGCCAGCAGGGTCGAGGAGAGCCGATCTCTTCTCCCCAGCTGGTTTTCCCTTTCCGAAGCGTTGCAGCGGTGGCCAGAAATGGCCACCTCAAAGAAGAACTCGAACGGATAAGAATGTGCAGGAGGAAGTTTGAAGGAGAAAGTGTGACAGACCGGGCTTGCTATTGAAAACATCTATTTAAGGCACCTGGAATTTGAATAGTTAAAAGCAATACTATCTCTAAAAAGACTTTTAAAGTGGCGAAAGAAAGTGAAAAGAGAAAAAAATTGTTTCTTCTCCTCTAATACTGGCAGTTTTAAATGGTTTGGAATAATTAGAAAAGATTGATATAAGAAATGGACATTAATTCATTTTGACATTAATAGGCTACCTTCAGCTGAAAATAAAGTGTCAAGTGATTAAGATTTTTGAATAACTTCAAAGAATTTTCTTATAAAGAGAGAGAAAGAAAGAAAATAGAGGAAGAAGAAGAGTGAAAGCAGGGTGGAGTCTGGAAACGAAGGATACCACCTGGATTTAAATTGTATTGAGAGTGGAACTGTAACAAGATGTGAAAAGAATACATTGTAACTGAAACTTTGTTGCAAGCCTGTTAAAGCCCCAGAAAAGTGAAAGTGAAAAAGAATCAAGAAATAGCTTTGGATTTTTGGAGGATTCCTGGAATCTTGGACAGAGGATTTTAGCAAAGTGGATTAAAGTCAATTGGGGGTTGTTTTAAAAGAAAAATCTTTTCCAGAATGTCATCATCTTTTGAAGAATTAAGAACGCTATTTAAAGACTATAAAGAAGAGGCAAAATTGATAGAAATGGAGATCCTGAAATATAGAAAACTACAGGAAGCACTGGTTGAACAAGAAGGGCGGGACAAAGAAGAAGAAGCCATTTTCAATGATCAAATAACTTTAAGCATGGTTAAGAAAAAGGGGAAGGAAAAGAGGAAAAGAGGAAAGAGAGTTAAAAATTTAAGACTTGAGGCAACAACCAAAAAAAAGTATAAACTGGAAAATAATTATATTATAAAGAGCCAAAAGGTAGGATCGCAGAACGGAGAATTGGATAGAAAAGGGAATAAAAAGGGAAGGGAGAAGAAGAGGGGGTTGAAAAAAGAGGAAGTTGCAAAAAATTGAATCAAGATGAGCAACAGCAAGGAAAGTATACAAAATTTAAAGGGTTTGTTTATTTAATTGGACATCGAGATAATGGTTAATTTAATTTAAAGAGAGGATTCTGCAAGGGTACGTGAGATGAATATGGTTATGTTAGAAATAGAAAGAAGTTAGAAATATTTTAGATTATTAAAGTGATGTGTATTTTTTAATAAGTAAATGAGGTAAAGAGGATAAGAGAATAAAGCCTTTAATAACTTAAAAAGAAAATATGAAAATTATAAGAAGTATGGAATGTTTTAATATTGTTTGTTGATGATGAAATATAGTGATATGGATGTTAAATGGTAATAAAATGGAAATATTTTAAATAGAAATAAATGAATAAGATGGATATTAACATTAATGGCTGAATTGAATTTGAAAAGAAATAATTACCTTGGCCACTATTGTTTTATATATATATGCACATTTTTCTTTTTCTCTTGTTAAGAATTTAATGGATATTTGTAGGAATGTACCAAGCAGAATCTGATTAATAATGGTTAGATGATATAAAATAGAGGGTAATAGAGGTAATAACGATAAAGGTGAAATATAAATGTTAAATAATAATTGGTTAGAAGAGATATGTTATCCTCAGGGTAGTAATTACAGGGTAAAATATGTTTTATAAGATAGTATAAAATTGTAAACAAGACAGATAAAAGTGTAATAATACTGATTGGCAAGATATTGAAAATTGGAAAAAAATGTAATTAATGAAATGATGGAATGATGAAATAATTGAAATAAGATTATAGAAGCTAGAGAAAGGGGGAAAAGTCATGGAAAATAGTGAAAATTATTATGACAAATGGAATAGAATATACAAAATGAGTGAATAATTGAAATTATATCTGTATGGAGAAGGGAGGGCATACTGTTCTCAAAAAAAAATTTTATGTTTTCTTTATATTTGTTTGTATGTATTTGTTTGCCGGGAATGGTTCTGGGATGATAATATGAAGTGCTGTAACATAAATTAATTTAAAAATATGGAATATTTTGCATATGAGAGTATATAAAAATAATTAATAGATGAGGATGGAGAAGATGTACAAAAAGAGCATTAACCTACCGGCATACCATATGTTTTGTCTGTGTATGTTTGTTTAAAAATAATATTTGTAAAAATATATATATGTAATAATGCACTAGCATGTCAGAATGAAAAATTAAGTTTGTAACTAGGCACTCAGGAAACTGAGAGGTGAGGAGATGAATGAAGCCCAAACAATGTTAACATTTCCATCTCAGAACAGGTCTAAGGGGCAGAAAGTTTAAGAAAATGACAGATGAAGTGGGCCATTAGTATAACAGCATTGATCATACCATTCAGCCTCTCATTGGGCAACTTTGCAAATTGTTTTTAACAACCCAAGCAGCAGCAGAATCTATCAAATCTGCAAAATGAGTGCTTTCAATCAAAGTTCTGGCCAATCTGAGCAAGGGGTCAAAACAGAAGTAACTGCTCAAAGAGTTCCAAGTGATTTGTCCATTTGTGTAAAAAGATAGCTCTGAATAGATGGGATATCTAAAAACAGGATTTAAAGGGGAAGTTCAGTAAAAGCAAGGCAGCGAAGCCAGCAAATCGTTATAGATTTATTCCTCTGAACCTGAGTCCACATGCTGTTCTTTACTGATGAGACTGGCTACACCAGACATATCCGCAGCAAGCCAAGAATTTGTCAAAATAGTGAAATGTGTGCCTTGATGTCATGATGCAAACTTCACCCATTATGTACTTGCAAATAGAGTTTGGGCTGCAATATCATAGCACACATTATGTCATTTGTTCCTCTTAGGCCCTACTCAAGTGTGGCTCATTTCCCCTTTACCCTTATTCACCTTCTCACAGGAATACACTCAGCCCATTTATGATGTTAATGGTACTATCAAGTATATTTCATAAAGTATGTAAACTGAGGTAGACAAGGTTTCTATATAAATCATTGATTTCAAGGATATATTCCATTATATTCACATAAAGATTTCTGTAGTCCCCTGATATTACACAAATTCAAAAGTGAAAGTGGACAGAGAAGCTATTTTTTGCCAGATATGAAATACAGTAGGTTGAAAGAAATCAAGGAAGATCTTTGGCAATAACTAAAAGTATATCTGAAAATGATGTCATTTCAGCTTACAAACTTCTCTTCTTCACAACATTATCACACCTATAAAATCCTAAACATTTACCCAATTCTGCATTATGTACAGCATTAGATTTCACAGTATAAATGGAACATCTTGCAATATCTGAAAACATTTTTTCGTTTTCTTTTTTTTTAAATTTTTATTCTTTAAAAAACAAAAAATACAAAAATCTCATTTCCATTAACAGTTATTGAGTCATTGTATATACATGTTTCTTGTTTTGTGACTATACATTATTTTAATCCTTATTCTTCACCCATTCGTACCACCTCTCCCATGTCACATAGTATTCTCGATCTTCTTTGCCTTTCAGTTCCATAGTGAATTTATCTAGTTCAGCACAGTCCATTATTTTTTCAATCAGAGCTTCATCTGGTGGTATTTTATCACTCTTCCAATTTTGTGCTAACAAGATTCTTGCTGCAGTTAGGATGTGTTCCCTTTAATCATACCTAATAAAAATATTTCAGGTTCCAATTTCAATTTATATTTTGTAATCTCAAAAGCCATCTCTGTATTTTCTTCCAGTATTTTTTGACCTCTATACATTGCCACCACATATGGAAAAACGTTCCTTTCTTTTGTTTGCACTTCCAGCATTCTGGTTTCAAGGTTGGATACATTTTGCCAGTCGTGTAAGTGCCATCTACAAAACATTTTATATTGATTTTCTTTGAATGCCGTCAACAAAGTCAGCTTCCAGTTCTCGGTCCAAGTCTTTTCCCACTCATCCAAATTTATATTATGACCCACATTTCTTGCCCAGGCAATCATTGGTCCCTTAACAATTTCTTCCTCTAGTTCCACTCCAGTAAGTAATTATATGTTCGTGTTATAAATTTTATATCCTTGCCTGTCAAGATTTGGTCCAATTTTTGTAAATCTTTATCTATCCCTAGTTCCTTTACATCTTTCTTAAATTTAGTTTGAATTTGCAAATATACCCACCAGTCTAATGTTATCCCTTGTTCTTTTAGTTTATCCAGTGTTTTTAACTCCTCCTGTTCATCTACCAATTCTTTATATCATTTTTTTTAATGTCCCTTGTACTTGGATATAATATAGCTTCCATAGGTGAGATCCAGTTTGGTCTTTTCAAATAATGCTTTAAAAAAAATTGTCTCCCGTGTTTGTAAAAGTGAGTCCCTTATCAAATGTCTATGGAAATAGGAGTGGATCTTATTCTTTTTATCCCATAGAAAGGCATGCCACCCAATTTGGAAGTCATGACCTTCTATCGCCAAAATTCTTTTATTTTTTTAAATTTACCCACTCCTTAACCCATAGTAAAATTGCTGCTTGATAATATGTTTCCCATTTTGGGAGTCCAAGGCCGCCTCTGGTTATACTATGTTGTAACATTTTCAATTTTATTTGTGCTTTTTTCCCCATCCATATAAATTTCATTACCGTCCTATCTAATTCCTGAAAAAAATTCTTATCCAATTTTATAGGTATTATTTGAAAATAGTATAATAGTTTCAGTAGTATGTTCATTTTATGGCCGCTATTCGCCTAATAGTGATAGTTGTAATTTTCCCCAATTGTCCAGGTCTTTCTTTATCTGTAAAAGTAATTTCATATAATTATCCTCTTTTATGGAAGAGCATCTTCCTGTTAACCAAATTCCTAGATATTTAAGGTTTTTGACATTTTGTAATCCCAATTTCCTTTCCAATTCTTTTTTTTTGACTTTCTATCAAGTTTTTGGTTATTACTTTTGTTTTATCTTTATTAATTTTTAGTCCTGCTACCCCATATTCTTCTAATTCTTGAATTAGATAGCTCCCTGACTCCATTGGATCTTCCACAAAAAACACTAAGTCATCCGCAAACACCTGTACTTTATATTCTTCTTTTTTGCTCTTCAGTCCAATTATCTCCTTTCTTTGTCTAATCTGATTTAAAAGCACTTCCATGGTCAAGATTAAAAGCAGAGGCGACATTGGACATCCCTGCCTAATACCTTTCATAATCTTAAAGTTTTCAGTAATCTCCCCATTTATAATTACCCTAGCTTTTTGGTTTGAATAAATTGTGCCTATCATTTTCTTGAATTTAGATCCAAATCCCATATTTTTGACCTGTTGGATCAAGAACTGCCAGCTGAGATTGTTGAAGGCCTTCTTGGGCATCCAAGAAAATCAACGCTGCTTGCTTTTCCGGGTGGGCCTCATAGTATTCTAATACATTTAATACTATCCTTGTATTGTTTCTTATGTGTCTAGAGGGTAGAAAGCCGTTCTGGTCAATATGAATAAGTTCATTTAATATAATTTTAAATC
This sequence comes from Naja naja, assembly GCA_009733165.1. Taxonomy (NCBI): domain Eukaryota; kingdom Metazoa; phylum Chordata; class Lepidosauria; order Squamata; family Elapidae; genus Naja; species Naja naja. The sequence continues at coordinate 192,619,676 of CM019149.1, read as the reverse complement.
TTTCCGACATTATTGTTGCAAATATTTTATAGTCTATGTTCAGGAGTGAGATTGGTCTATAATTTTTAATCTGTTTGTGATCTAAACCTTCCTTAGGAATTAGTGAGATATTCTTCTCTCCATGAGTCAGGTAATTTGGCAAAGTCTAATATCTCATTGTACACATCTAACATCACTGGTTCAAGACATTCATAAATACATTTATACAATTCTGCTGGAAGACCATCCGGCCCTGGCATCTTATTATTTTTCTGTCTTTCAACCGCCCTTTTCAATTCCATCACTGTTATTACTTTATTTAATATCTCTTTCTGTTCCTCTCTAATTTCTGGGAGACCTTTCCTTTTCAAATATTGTTCTATATTCTCGGGTTTATTCCATCCTCCGTATATAGTTGTTTGAAATATTTTTGTACTATTTTCTTTTTCTCAGTCATTCGATGTTCTAATTTTCCATCATCATCCTCCAATTCTTGTATCAGCCTTCTTTCTTTTTCTAATCTTAATTTATGGGCTAACCACCTCCCTGGTTTATTTGCATGTTCTCTCTTGGTGAAAACATTTTTTCTATTCAATAGTTTAATAGCTTTCCATGGTCAATTTTTCAGTAGAGTAAAATAAAACCAAAGTTCAACAAACATGAAATTCACTTAAAAAACAAAATGCAAAGAAAATTCTAATATATGCTGAAGATTTGGTTACGTGACAGATGGATTGTCATGATTCAACACTAGAGTTCACTTCATATTTCTTACTATCCTAAATCAGTCAGCTCCATGTGTCAAGGGAGCCTTCTGGTGGCCATAGTCTTCTATTACAGTCAGATAACCGAATGATTATTTTTTCTTAAAAGCACAGTATCTATCATATTGCTACTGTCACAATTGCTCCTGGCACTTAAGTAAGATTTATCCAACTTCTTCTCCACAAAGGGGGCATAATATTGAACAGGGATCCCTCACTTGATCATCTGAGTCTCTTCACTGGCATCATAGAATTCTTCATTGTCACTTTCGGTTCTGGATGAATCTTGGTCAGACTAAAACAGAAGTAAGAGTTTGATCACAGGAATATTTCTTCAGCATGCTTTGGATAAAATATTTAATAGGATCAATCTTGAGACTGCAAATGACATTTTACCAATTTATGGATGGAAGACAGAAGCCTTTGGCAGGTTTACCTTCTCTTATTGTTTTTAGCACTCCAACTGCAATAGTTATAATATTAAGAATAATTTACAAAGGTTTTAAGGATTTAAAATTTAAATAGCATATATGAAAATGCAGTAACTACTAGTGGAAACTAAACAAACTGGTATATTCCAATAAATGTGTATTTTAAAATTTTATTAGAAATACTATACAATCTGTACCCATAAAGAAAGCTGAGTGCCTAGCAAGATAGGCAAAAATATATCCAAACATGAGTCCAGAATGCTGGAAATGTAAGCATAAACAGGGTACCTTCTTTCATAAGTGGTGGTCCAAAGCAAGAAAATATTGGACAAAAATAAGGAACTGGTTGCAGGAAATTATTGGTCTCCAAACTGAGTTTAAACCTGAATTGTTTCTATTAGGAATAATTAGAGAAGAATTTAATAAAGGAGCTAAATACATCATAGTACATATACTGACTGCGGCAAGAATTGCTTACACACAGAGTTGGAAACTAGATAGTACCCCCTCTGAAAGTATGATAATAAAGGAAGGGTTGGATTGTGCAGAGATGGTTAAACTCACATTGGAACTGCAAGATAGAGAAGATATGGAATATTATGGGGTCTGGGATAAGTGGCATAACTGGTTTGACAGTAGAAATACAAATTAATGTATTTATGTATGTTGACCTAAATGGAAATGTCGATGTCACAGTGTTGCAAAGATTGTATATGAGTTTTTAAATGTGGAAAAGTACAATAAAAATATTTTTTTAAAAAGAAAGCTGAATGCCAAAGACTTGATGCTTCCAAATTGTAATGTTGGAGAAGTCTCTTGAGAGTCCCTTAGACTGCAAGGGCATCAAATATGTCCAATCCTAAAGGAAATCAACCCTGACTATTCCTTGGAAAGACAGATATTGAAGCTGAAACTCAAATGCTTTGGCCACCAAATGAGAAGAGAGGACTCACTGGAAAAGGCCCTGATGTTGATAAAGACTGAAGGAAAAAGGAGAAGATTATGGCAGAGAATGAGAGTAGATAATATCATTGACTCAGTGGGCATTGGTGAGCAGACTCAGAGACACAGGGGAGGGGTCAGGCGTGTTATGGTCCATTTGGTTGTGAAGTGTCAGACATGAACAACAAAAATGGAATCTGTGCCCCAGTAGGTCATACTTTCAGAGATACAGTATTTCTTTATCTAAACATAAAAACAAAATGACCATGTACAGGGAAAAAGCAGTGGGAGACTTTCAACTTCCTGCAGACTTCCCCATTCAGTTTTCTTGTGAGAAGCAGATAATCAGAAATCTTCCTTCATTCCTTCTTCCGTCCCTCCACCCCTCCTTCAAATTCCTGCCAGCTTCCCATTTCCAGCATGAAAATCAGTGGGCAGCCAGCAGGAAGTTGCAAGGCCAATAGATCAGATGCCTCTTCTTCAGTCTTCGATTCCCACCATTGACACTAATTATGCCTATTTGACTGTGGTTTAAAATACCATATGAAGCAACCTCTGTAGATTGTAAATCACACTTTATAATTTATGCCAGAAGATGGGAACTATGGTTTTGAGATATAGATGAACAATAGTTCCCTGGCTGACATAATGAAAAATACTGCATGTTGGGAGATACAATTCAACAATATTTCAACTTCAATCCAATTAGTATGCTATACAAAACCTGCAAATTGTGGCTTATTCAGAAGCCACTCTAAATATGGATTAGCACAATAAATTAATTTGGGGATTGATTAAAAATTAACTAGAAATGTTCATGCTAGACAGCAATTTCACCAGATGGAGTTGAAATGATTAACCAATTGCACTTACACAACTATAACTACATGGAAGAAAGCATGCAATGAGGTGCCTCAAGGTTATGTCTTAGGCCCAGTGTTCTTCAACAGTTTCATAAATGATCTAGATAAGGGTGTAGAAGCGGCACTTATCAAATTTGCAGATGACACCAAGCTGGGGAGAACTGCCAATACTTTGGGAAATGCAACAAGATGCAGTTCAGTGGTGAGAAAAGTAAGGTCTTGCATTTAGGCAGGAAAAACACAGGTGCAGAATAGGGAGTACTAGGTTGTGAGAGGGATCTAGGTAATCCTTAAACAATGCATATTGGCAAAAAAAATCAGAAAATAAAATACAAGCTGAATAGTCAAGACCTTATTTATTTTTATTTATTTTTGGGACTTGTATGCCACCCCATCTCCGAAGACTCGGGGAGGCTCACAGCTAAAAAACAACAACAATAAATAATTAAGAAAAGATTAAATCAAATTCACAAGCCCAAAAGACGAATTTACAATACTTAAAAATATAACCCCCCCCAAGAAGGGTCACAGCCCGGATTGGTCAAACAACCAGGTCTTCAAATCATGGCAGAAGGTGCGGAGGTCAGGGGCCAGATGGAGCCCCAGGGGGAGTTGGTTCCAGAGGTCAGGGGCCGCGACAGAATAGGCTCATCGTTGGGGGACCATCAACCGGCATTGGCCCGCCGATGGGACCCCAAGGAGTCCTTGCCTGTGTGCTCACACAGGGCGGTTGGCATTCGATGTCGGCAGGAGTCGCTCCCTTAAATATTGGGGACCCATGTCATGAAGGACTTTGTATGTTAAAACTAAAACCTTGAATCTCACCCGGAGTGCAACCGGCAGCCAATGCAGGCAGCGCAGGAGTGGGGTAACATGGGAGAATCAGGAGACTCCCATCACCACCCGCGCCGCCGCATTCTGCACCAGCTGCAATCTCCGGATGGTATGCAAGGGCAGTCCTAAGTAGAGGGCGTTGCAGTAGTTGAGTCTAGAGGTAACAAGGGCGTGAGTGACTGTGCGCAGGGCATCTCGGTCCAGAAATGGGCGTAGTTGATGAACAAGGCGGAGCTGGGCAAAGGCCCCCTGGCAACGGCCCCCACTTGCTCCTCCAACGAGCCGTACATCCAGGAGGACCCCCAGATTCCACGCCCTATCCACAGGGGGCAACACTGCTCCCCCTATGGCCAAAGATGGATATTCCTGACTGGGCTGAGATGCCAGTATGCACAGCCACTCAGTCTTGGCGGGTTGAGTCAAGCATGTTCCGCTCATCCAAATCTGTACCGCATCCAAACACTGGGTCATCAGGAGAGGGCATCACTGATCTGGTTCAGGGTGGAGATGTACAGCTGGGTGTCATCTGCGTACTGGTGGAATCTCACCCCAAACCACGGATGATCTCACCCAGTGGCTTCATATAGATGTTAAATAGCAGAGGGGAGAGAAGCAACCCCTGAGGGACCCCACAAGAGAGCACCCGGGGTCACCTCTGCCCCCCTCCAATACCGATTGCGACTGCCCGAGAGGTAGGAGGTGAACCACCAAGCACAGTGCCCCCACTCCCAACCCCTCGAGGCACAAAGGATACCATGGTCGATGGTATCAAAAGCCGCTGAGAGATCTAATAGGACCAGGACAGAGGAAAAACCCCTGTCCCGAGCCCTCCAGAGATCATCCATCAGCGCGACCAATGCCGTCTCCATGCTGAAACCAGGTCGGAAGCCCGATTGATACGGATCCAGGTAGTCCGCTTCATCCAGGAAGAGTGGGAACTGCCGAGCCACCACACTCTCAACAACCTTCGCCAAAAAGGTTGGAGACTGGACGAGTTGTCTAACACAGTCGGGTCCAGGGCAGGCTTCTTCAGGAGGGGTCTCACCACCGCCTCCTTCAAGGCAGAGGGAAAAACACCCTCCCTTAATGAAGCGTTGACAACTGCCCGGAGCCAACCGCAGGTGGCCTCCCTGGCGGCATAAGCCAGCCAGGAAGGACACGGGTCCAACAAACATGTGGTGGAACTCAGCCGCCGCATAGTCCTGTCCACTTCATCCTCGGAAACAGGATCAAACTCATCCCAGATCACACTGGCCAGACTGCCTGTATCCCGTTCCTCAGACCACTGCAAATCAGAGGACAACCCACTCCGAATCCGAGTGATCTTATCCGACAGATATTGGCCAAACTCCTCAGCCCTTCCCTGCAATGGGTCCGCCCCCTCCATGAAGGAGAGAGCGGTAGCCCAACAGGGCAGCTGGGTGGTTATCTCTGGACGCTATGAGGGCGAGAGATAAGAACTTCGCCACCCTCATAGCTACCAGGTAAGTCCTAATATGGGCTCTTAGCTGGGCTCGATCGGACTGGGAGCGAGTGGACCTCCACTTGCTCTCTAAGCCCCTCCGATGGGACCTTGTTGATGATCCAAACTCTGTCAAGGACCTTGGAGTACTCATCTCTAATGATCTAAGTGCTAGAGCCCACTGTAACTACATAGCCAAAAAGGCATTAAGAGTTGTTAACCTAATCCTACGTAGTTACTCTGGTAATATCACACTACCAACTAAATTCAAATTCAAATTCAAATTTATTGGACTTGTATGCCCTCTCTCCTAGGGACTCAGGGCTGCTCACAATATAAAAATTACACAATACAAAATTAAATTAATTAAAACGCAATTAAACCCCAAGCCCAATAAAATCTAAATCCAATAAAACTTAGTATAAAATACAATTTAAAAACCCACTCACTTCACTCCAGTCCAGGCCGGCTTGCTGAAGAAACCAAGTCTTCAGGTCGTGGCGGAAGGAATGGAGGTCCGGGGTTAATCGGAGCCCCAAGGGGAGCTGATTCCACAGGGTGGGTGCTCCCAGAGAAGGCCCTACCCTGGGCCACCAGCCAACACTGTCTGGCTGACAGCACCCCAAGGAGGCCCTGCCTGTGGGAGCATACAGGGTGATGGGAAGTCGATGCTGGCAGGACCCGCAAGTACCCCGGACCCAAGCCATGTAGGACTTTGTATGTTAACACCAACACCTTGAATCTCACCTGGAGGGCAACCGGCAACCAATGTAACTGGCGCAGCAGGGGTGTAATATGGGAGTATCGGGATACTCCCATCACAGCCCACGCGGCCGCATTCTGCACCAGTTGAAGCCTCCGGGTGGTCCACAAGAGCAGTCCCATGTAGAGAGCATTGCAGTAGTCGATTTGGGAAGTAACAAGTGCATGAGTAACCATCCGTAAGGCATCTTGGTCCAGATAGGGGTGCAACTGGCGCACCAGGCAAACCTGGGCAAACGCCCCCCTGGTCACAGCACCCACCTGATCCTCCAAACTGAGCTGTGGATCCAGGAGAACACCCAAATTGTGAACCCTATCCATGGGGGGGCAACACCTCTCCCCACATGACCAATGATGGAATATCCTGGATTATCCAAGATCCCGGTACGCACAGCCACTCAGTCTTAGCAGGGTTGAGCCGGAGTCTGTTCCTTCCCATCCAGATCTGCACCGTATCCAGACAGCAGGACATCACGGTGAGGGCATCACTGATTTGGTTCGGGGTGGAGATGAAAAGCTGGGTATCATCCGCATATTGATGATACCTCACCCCAAAACCACGGATGATCTCGCCCAGCGGCTTCATATAGATGTTGAACAGGAGGGGTGAGGGGACCGACTCCTGAGGCACCCCACAAGCTAGGGGCCTTGGGCTCGACCTCTGCCCCCCTGTTAACACCAATTGCGAACAACCCGAGAGGTAGGAGGAGAACCACCGTAAAATGGTGCCTCCCACCCCCAGCCCCCCGAGGCACCACAATAAGATACCATGGTCAAAAGCCACCGAGAGATCTAATAGGACTAGGACAGAGGAGAATCCCCTGTCCCGAGCCCTCCAAAGATCATCCACCAGCGTGACTAATGCCATCTCCATGCTGTAACTGGGCCAGAAGCCCGATTGGTACGGATCTAGGTAATTGGCTTCCTCCAGGAATCCGGGGAGCTGCCCAGCCACCACGCTCTCAACAACCTTCACAACGAGCGAAGGTTGGAGACAGGACGAACGTTATTCAAAATGGCTGGGTCCAAGGCAGGCTTCTTAAGGAGAGATTTCACCACCACCTGCTTCAAGGCGGCAGGAAAGGATCCCTCCCTCAATGAAGCATTGACCACTGCCTGGAGCCAGCCACGTGTAACCTCCTGGGCGGCATAAACCAGCCAGGAGGGACACAGGTCCAATAAACACATGGTGGAACTCAGCCTCCGCATGATCCTGTCCACTTCATCTAAGGACACAGGCTCAGGCTCATCCCAGATGATATTAACCAGACTCACTGTTACTCCTTCATCTGACTCTTACCAGTCGGAGTCCAAGCCGCCCGAATCTGAGCATCTTATCCAGCAGATGCTGACTAAACTCCTTGGCCCTTCCCTGCAAATGGTCCTCCCTCACCTCTGGTGAAGGAGGGAACGGGTGACCCTAAACAAGGCGGCTGGCGATCATCTGATGCAATGAGAGCAGAGAAGTAAGCACACTGCCGCCTCCCATCGCCACCAGATAAGTCCTAGTATAGGCATACCATGTTTTAGGTGATACACCAACATTCACCAACACCCAACTACAGCTATTCTCAAAAGCATGCCCTGTTCTCATGCAATTTTTAGAGGCTACAGAGACTGCACAAGAATGGAATGTGCTTTTTTTTTTTTTATAAAAGGTTTTATTTTTCCAAAAACACAAACATAACAAACAAACATACAACACATAGATCCATATCAATTTAAAGTATGTCGGTCGGTCAAAAATCACAGTGCCTTCCCCTCATTATTCATACTCAATATTACAAAAAGGAAAAACTATAATCATTATTATTAATCCTTTATCATATTATTGTCTCTATATTTGACAGTTCTATCTATCTTTATATTCCCAAAAATATATTACCAAACTTTTTTGTCTAACCATTGATAGAACATATTCCATATCTTATAAAACTGCTTTTCTTCTTGGTCCCTAATTTCAAATGTTAATCTACTCATTTCGGCACAATCCAAAATCTTCTTAATCACTTCCTCCTGCGTAGGTGTCTTGTCATTTCTCCAGTTTTTAGCAAATACAATTCTAGCGGCTGTCAGTACATTAACAATCAAATATTTCAGTTCTTTGTTAAATGTCTCTGGTACAATTCCCAACAGGAATATCTCAGGTTTCAAGTCTATATGTTGTTGTGTCATTTTTCCAACCACATGTGGATTTTAGTCCAGTATCTTTTGGCATCAATGCAAGTCCACCACATGTGGTAGTAGGAGCCAGGTATCTGATGACATTTCCAACACTTATCCGATTTATCCTTGAACATTCTTGCAATCCTCTCGGGATAGGTGCCACCTGTAAAACATCTTATACAAATTTTCTTTATATGCAGTTGACATTGTCATTTTATAATTCTGATCCCACAGTGTTTGCCATCTCTCTAGATCTATCCCATAACCAAATTTTTCCCCAAGCAATCATTGTTTCCTTAACCTGCTCCTCTTCCATTCTAACTTCTAATAGATAACCATAGAGTTTTTTAATCATTTTTTTGTTCGTGCCCATCAAGATTTTATCTAATTCAGTTGGTTTTTTATAAATCCCTTCAGTCCTAACATCCTCATCATATCTAGATTGTATTTGCAAATATGAAAACCAATTCATTTTTATACCTTGTTCTTGTAGTGTTTGCATCGATTTGAGTTCACCCTTTTCATTTAAAATCTCTCCATATCTAACTGTTTGTTCCTTCTTGTATATTATTGCATATGAAAAAGCTTCAATAGTAGATACCCATAATGGAATTTGTATATAATGTTGTTTTCTAGTTTTTTCCCAATTTAAAAACAAAGCTTCTAACATAGTGTCTTCTAAAATATCCTTGTTTTTTGTTCCTTATACCATAAGAAAGCATGCCATCCTAATAATAAATCATGACCCTCTAAAGTTAACAATCTATTATTTCTCAATGTTATCCATTCTTTCACCCACATCAGACTTGCAGCTTGATAATACAATTCCCAGTTTGGTAGTGTGAATCCCCCTCTTGACCTTGCATCTTGTAATAGCTTAAATTTGATTCTTGGCTTTTTGCCCTGCCATATAAATTTGGATGTGATTTTATTTAGATCTTCAAAGTACCCTTTCCCAAGTCTAATTGGGATTGTCTGAAGTAGATATAAGATTCTAGGTAGAATATTCATCTTAACTGTCGATATTCTGCCAATAAGAGATAATGTGCTTTTGCCTGGCCTCCAGAGGTTGTGAAGAGGGTCTGCTGTTGAATGACTTCCTATAACCTCTGAAGATTGTGTGAGAACAGTTGTGCTGTCACATGGTTTTTGGAGGCTATAGGCTATAGACTCTCAGGAGCCACTTCAGGAGAAACTTCTTAACAGGGGAATAGCTTGCCTTCAGAAGTTCTATCTAGGGGCTTCATCATTGGAGGTTTTTAAGAAAAGTCTAGACAGCCACCTATCTGAAATGGTATGGGGGTCTCCTGATTGAGTAGAGGGTTGGACTAGAATACCTCCAAGCTCCCTTCCAACTCTATTCCGATTGCTTGCTTGAACTTTGAAGTTGTCCAGATAATTTCTGTACTGTAAACTGTTCTGCTTCCAGAAGTAGATTCAGAATTAGAACCAGAATTTTCAATGTTGTATAGAAATGAATACGATTCCTTCCATAGCACCTGCCAGATTCCCCATCTAACTGATTTTTAAAAATATAATTCTTTAATGAAAGGAAAATAAATTGAAAGTGGCATGTTGCAAAACTAAGTGCCAGCATTATATTTATATCCAAAGATGCCACAAATCAGAACCAAAGATAAGTTGAGTTCAGCTGTAGAGCTTCTGGTGTGTTAGGGAGGGTGTGTTCTGTGGAAGCCTGGAGGTTCCATGAGAACTCAATGAGGTGCCATGAGAGGCAGCATCCCTAACCATTTTTAATGGTACAATGGAAAGGGTGGGTTTGCCAGGTGATCTTCAGAAGCCTTTTCTTCTTCTTCAGGGAGTTTCTTATGCTCATATGACTCTTTGCTCTCTGTGTGTCTAAGAGGCAGAGAATAGGGGCTCAGGGTTTTGTTTTGTTTTGTTTTTAACTAACAGGTTAAAGTTTGAAAACACCTGCACTCAAGGAAAATAACCTCACCGGTTCTCCTGATAGGAAATAGTTGTTCTGTGACTGGCCAAAGTCTCTGCAGGAGCCTTTGGTGAGGGCGTTTGATAGCATACTCCATTTTCAAATTGCCACTAAACGCCGTTTAAGGACTCTTATCTGTTGATGAATTAGAATTGTTATTATGACAGAAGCGTGAAATGAATAACTTTCTGTGAAATGTTCTTATTAATTGTATTTCTTTCCAATTTAGATTAATTAATTTAAATCCAATTTTTGAAGGGTAACTCCCAACATCACACACAAGCACACTTGCCTATAGTTTAATATGCTACGATTCTTTGGTCTCTGGCTTCTTAGTCACATAAGAGTGTGGGGGAATAGCACATTGCCAGGAAACAGGGCACACACTCCTTTTTTTCCTTCTTTTCAGACTTCCAGGCAATATGAGTCTGGGTTTCCCCATAGAGAGGAAAGCCGTCAGGTGACTAGATACCATTTTCTGGAAGCTGTGCTGAGCTGACAGCTCATATGTCTGAGGAGAGATTGTCTGTAGGGCAGATTTGTCCTTTGGGGAGAGAAATGGGGAAGGGAGGCTAACTTGTCCTTGAGAGCAGAGAGAGAGAAGTGGGGAAATGTGAGACCAATAGCACAGCACAGATGTGCTGCAGTGTTATATTTTTCCCAGGAATCTGCTTTTTTCCGGGCAGACATTAATCTAATATTAAGTCCTTTAACCTTTCTAATTATTCTCCTTCAGGTCAGCTGGTTGCCTATTAAACTTTCAGTCACAGCTTTCCCTTCCCAATTTTTTCCCTTTTCCATAATAACTCTTGTAATTAAGAAATTAATTTTTGCATACTAGTTTATAGCATATCAAGACTATTTGGATAGCTTTTCTAAGTAATCTTCTGTTAAAAATGTGAATGGATTGAAGGTTCTTGGGTTCAGTTCACTAAATGTCAATTATATTCATGATTAATATGTTTATTGCAGTAGGAAATATTTTGTTTTCTGACAATTTTATTTTGTTTATGTCTAATTGTAAGCCAAATCACACCAATGAAATGTGGGGCACATTTATGAAGATCTGGACAGATGACATGGGCAGACATGTCTCCATTTTTGGTGCTGATAATCTTTGAATGCCACCTCTTGTAGAGTATCCCTTGCTGTTTTCCCAGGGCATGTAGAAATTTCATATATACAAGGATCAAGTGAGTGGCACAATAACTTAGGGGTAACCAGCTTAGCAAGTATGTGACTTGCAGGCATAATCAGTTCAGTATTCAAATATTTTTACTACCGGTTCTGTGGGTGTGGCTTGGGCGTTTCAAGGGAAGGATACTGTAAAATCTCCAGTCAGAGGTGGTATTTGCGGTTCTCTGATCTACTCAAAATTCCCACTACCGGTTCTCCAGAACTGGTCAGAACCTGCTGGGTTCTGCATGAAGAAATGGTAATAAGAATATATTGTAATTATAAAAGTGTAAAACAATAGGGGTTACTGACAATTTTTACTGGTAAAAGGTCACATTTTTATTTCTTATTTACAAAAGAAAGGTAAATGATGATTAGATAATTGAATTAATTGAAATGATTTTAGAAAATGTCTAAAATGAGATTTGTCAATAACCAAGATTAGTTATTTTTATTATTATCTTGGAACCATAAATAAATCTTAGGGGATATGTATTGCAGAACCCGATCGATTAGAGATATATTGTAAGGGAGCTTTTCTTTTCTCCTTTTTCTTTTTCTTTTTCTATCTTTCGTTTTAAAGGAATGATTATGATTATGCTACTATATTAACCACTGAGGTGTCACTTTCAAAGTAGTAAAAGGGGGCAAGTCTAGGTTTTTTTTTCATTCTTTTAGTGTTAAAATTTGTACGGATTTAGAATTATGGAGAGAATATGTGATGAAAGGGCAAATCTGACGGACAAAAGAATTCTGTAAATGATAAAAGAGTATTAACAATGTGAAGATAATTAAAGGATAGATATGGATGAACTTTATCTTTAATATGATGGGCAAATATATTGTTATTTGTAAGATTTATAAATGATGTTTTTAATATATATATATATATATATATATATATATATATATATATATATATATATGTTTGCAATTAATTTGAAATGAACTGGGGGTTACATAGATTGAGATTAAGATTAGATTAGGATTAATTTCTTTGACCCTTTGTCTGTTAAAATGGAATAGAAGTGAAGTTAAATGCTTAAAATGAAAATAGACCTACTGTCATATTTGCATGTAAAGTGACGACCGGAACATGCTGTCTACTGAAAAGAGCTGTTTTAAAAATTGTTAAAAATTGAATAAAATTTATTTAAAAAAAAAAAAAGAACCTGCTGAATACCACCTCTGAATCACTTCCTATGCAGAGGAGAGACCTTTTACTTTCCTTTACTGCTCTCTGACCTTTTCCTATGGCAGAAAAGACCTGAAGTTGCCCATGTGTAAACCCATGCTTTTGGAGGTATAATAGAGGTTCTGGTTGATTGTACAGTGGAGGGCAGAGAGCCAACTAGCAGTGAATGGACAGGAATCAGATGGAGAAACAAGCAATGGGAAATTGGCAATTTCCTCAGCTTAACTATGAATGTTGGGCATAAAATAAATAAATAAAATATACCTGTTAGCTATTGCCAGGCAATATCAAAATGTGGATTTTAGCATCTTTTGGAAACCTGCTAAACATGTGTTTAGAACTCTTCTTCTACTTCACTACAGCAGCATCCGTTAGCACCTGGATCATCTTGAATGTTTCCTGGAGTTGGTTTTAGCCATTTTAGCCCTCTTCAAAAATTTATCAAACCTCATCCCTTTCCTTAGCATGTAGTAGATTTGGGAGCAATATGATTGTGGCATAATAAGCAGTTGTGGGATTCAAATTTTTTTACTATCAATTCTTTGGGCGTGGCTTGGTGGGTGTGGCTTGGTAGGCGTAGCAGGGGAAGGTTACCGCAAAATCTTCATTCCCTCCCCACTCCCACCCCACTAACCTGCTTTCCAGCTCCGTTCTCCTGTGCAAGGCAACAAAAGAAGTCCCAGCCGATCAGCTAGGACTCGGGAGGCAGAGAATAGGTGGGGACAGGGGTGGTATTTACCAGTTCTCCAAACTACTCAAAATTTCCATTACCAGTTTTCCGGAACTGGTCAGAACTTGCTGAATACCACCTCTGATAATAAGGATTGCAATGAGGGGTGGGGGGTGGCATCAAATTTGAGGTTGGTTTACCTTTCTGTTATCCAAAAGGTAAGTGGAAAAGGGAATGAGGAAGAACCCAAAAGACAGCTGATGTTAGCAGAGAACTATAATGATAGTACACGAGTAGGTTAAAGTCTTCTCTTCCAACCCAGCAATTTTCATGAAGATTATGAGAAGAATTTTTCCCAGCCATTCAGTTGTGTCTGAGCCTCGGACATTCTATGGATCAGCACCCTCCATGCCCCTCTGTCTTGCACCACCTCCTTCAGATCTGCACTGACATCCCAGTGTCATCCTTTATAGTGTCCAGTCAGCAGGTGTTAGGGTGGCCCCTTCTCCTTTTTCCACCGATCACTCCCAGCATAATGATTTTTGAGTGAGTTAGCTCTCCCTGTGATGAGCAAAGTATGATAGCCTTTGCTTGGTGATCTTGGCTTCAACTGATATTTTGGTAAGGTTTGGTCTAGGACTTTTTGTTATTTTTGCAGTCCAAGGGATGCCCAATAGTCACCTCCATCACAACAGTTCAAAGGCATCCACTCTACTCCTATCTGCCTTTTTCAGAGTCCGAGTTCATAGCCATAAGTAGGAATTGGAAAAATTATTGCATTAACTAATCTGCATTTGGTTGTGAGGTTGATGTCTTTACACTTCCAGATGTCATTTATGCCAGACTTTGCAGTTCTTTCAAGTGCTATATGCCTTTTGACCTCAGAGCTGAGGTCACCACTTTGATTGATTTTAAAAGCCAGGAAGATGAATTCCTTTACTGTTTTAATGTCTCATTGTCAATCTGCACTCCGACTGTTGTGTTCTCTGCAGTTATCATTTTCTTTGTTTTCTTGATGTTAAGGTGAAGTCCAAATTTTTCACTTTCATCTTCAATTCTTAGGATTAGCCACTTTAGATCCTCCTTTCTTTCTCTGAGCAATGTTGTATCATCTGCGTATCAGAGGTTGTTGATATCGGTACCATCAATTTTAACCCTAATGGTAGATTCCTCCAAATATGCATTTCTCATAACTATTTTTTTTAATTCTCCGGAGACTCAGGGCGGCTTACAATCTTTGGAGCACAACCCAATGTGCTCAGCAATAGCCTTCATTCTATTGTATATGCCTGCTTATTACTAGGACTTTTGGCACCCCCAAGCGGCATTTTTACAAAGTCAGCTTATTGCCCCCAACAATCTTGGGTCCTCAATTTACCTACCCCAGGAGGATGGAAAGCTGAGTCAACCTTGAGCCTGAGGATTCGAGCCTGCACTAATTGCAGACAGCTGGAGCTAAGTGCTAGGTGTTTAACAGCCTGCACCACCAAAGCTCTTTTTTGTATTCCTGTGTACATGTTGAATAGTATAAGTGACAGACTGCAATCTTACCAATGCTTTTCCTGTTGATCACCCTGATTCTTCTCTTTGATAGGCTAGACATATCTAGTTCTCTTAACCGTTCATCACACAATTTAGCCCCAGACCCCTTATCATCTTTGTTGCTCTGTTATGCACACTTTCTAGGCTCTCAACATTTTTTTGGTATCATGGTGACCAAAATTGGGTGCAGTATTCGAACTGTGGCTTCACGAGTGCAGTATAAAGTGGTACTGTCACTGCTTGTGATATTTTCTGTGGCAGCTTCAGAACCGACCTTAGCCCAGACCACATATGTGCCTTGCTGGACTTTGCTTGACCCCTACCTATTTTAAATGCAATAAAGTTTTCTACAAATAAAAACACAGCAGTGCCATGGGTTTTCCTGTGTACCCCACTGTGGCCAATCTCTACATGAAAGAGGTAGAAACCAAAGCCCTAGACTCCTTCATAAGAATTCCACCCACTCATTGGTATAGGTATGTGGAAGATACGTGGGTCAAGATCAAAACACAGGAATTGGAAACGTTCACCAAACATATCAACTCTGTGGACAGATACATCAAATTTACCACGGGAAGATGTTAAAGCAAATAGTCTAGCCTTCCTGCATTCTGCAGTACACATTAAGGAAGACAGAAGTCTTAACATTGAAGTTTATATAAAACCCACTCACACAGATCAATATTTACATTTTGATTCCCACCACCCACTGGAGCACAAAATGGGAGTCATCAGAACTCTACACCACTGAGCTGAAGGCCTTCCTACCAGTAAAGATGGGAAAGAAAAAGAACAAAAACACATCAAGGAAGGCCTCAGAACATGTGGCTATCTCAACTGGGCCTTCATCAAATCCCCAAAAGACCCGCAGGAGCTCCTCCATAATACAATGAAGAGAACAATAAATGAAGCAGTGTTATTGTTCCATATGTTGCAGGAATATTGGAAAAGCTCAGGAGGATCTTCAGCCAACACAATACATATGTGTACATTTCAAATCCAAAAATACACTAAGGCAGAAGCTTGTCTATCTGAGGATTAAACACCTAGACACAAACTGAGCAACGTGATATATGCAGTACAGTGCAGTGAGCCATCTGCAAATCTGTACATTGGGGGAAAAAAACAACCTCTTCATAAACACATGGCACAACATAGAAAAATAAACCCATCAGGACTAGATTCAGCAGTACATCTGCATTTAAAAGACAAAGACCACTCACACAGTAAAGTCCACATTTTGGAAGAGAGGACCACTGGTTTGAAAGAGGGGTCAAAGAGGCCATCCATGTCAAAATTGAATAGCCCTCTCTCAACAGATGGGGAGGGATATGACACCATCTATCCTCAATCTAGGACACAGTCCTATAAACAGTTCCAAGAAGGCGCCACACCCATCTGCATCAGGTGACCCTGATGATACAGATAAACCTCCAGGTGACATTAACAATTCTCTAAAAGAATGCAAATGACCAGCTGTCTCCAAGGAATATAAATCCTTCTATTCCCTACCATCCAGTCAGAGCTGAAGAAACTTCTTGGATGAAAAGCAAAATGTCTTCAAAGAAAAAAAACCAGAAAGCCCAGTTGCCTCTTGAAAAAAGCACCTTTGGGACAACCATGGTCTGGATGACTGAGAATCTCCATAGACATTTACAATGGTGATGTGTGGATTGTTGGGAGAACTGAAGAGCCAGGTTGGGGACAAATAATCCTGAAGAAAGATCACTAAGAGTTAACACTGATTAAATCAATATAATCAATAAATGTATTAACTTTCCTCTTTCAGCAACAGGGAAGGAGCAGCTAAACAGCAGCCCAGAGTTTACTCTGGAAAGAAATTAAAGTTACAGGTTTTGTCTTGGAAAGTAATGGTCTTCCAACTGTTAAACATTTACCCATCTGATGAGATGACAAGAAACAAAATGTTCAGTTAAGTATTCTGCTTTCTCATGTGAAATGGACTCTTGTCATCAAAAAATGAAAATAGTTCCATGGACAATTATTCGCAACCCTCCCTCTGAATGGATTGGCTCATAACTGCTTTTGACACTGAATCAGAAGTCAAGTCTCATAAGTTAAAAGGTCAAAGTATATAATGAAGGAACAGGAAGTGCAGCATTCCATAGTATCAGTGATTTCAGGAAAAGCTATGCATATTTACATTTGTGCCAAGCTGTCACTCTGGTGTACTTTTCTTTTATTCAGATGTTTTAAAAGTACCATATTGCATTATTTCCTGGCAGGTTTTAATACTTAGCAGAAAGCTAGGAAATATCTTTGGTCTAGTGGCTTAATGTTGTATTTTCAGGTGAGTACAATTTTTCCTTAACAAGTAAAGAAGCATAACTCAGAAAGAATTGATCAGTCTGGATTAGCTATCTTACCGTCTGGAGCATAAGTTATTTGACAAGCTGTTCAAATCTTTCTTAAAGCTCTTTCTGGATTACACTATGTCAATAATAGTGACAAATACATGTTAAAGCAATGGCATTCTTATATGTTTTGGAATGGATAGAATGGAGTTTGGCATCTTAAAATATACTGACTTGGTGAAGAATTTAATAAAAAATACCTTAATAAAACATATGGCATGCAATGGCACAAAGGATTACTGATTTAAAAATATTGGAACTATATTTAAAATGCAAGTTTCAGCTCTACTCCTAAATAGACCTACTTCTTAATGTTGATCCTAAGCCCCAACAACTTTAAATTCCAACTATAAAGTTAGCATTAATATTATGAAAGCTACATAACGTTACCCTACATGTTAGCTTTTACACTGAACCAAACCAAACTGTAACTCTTACATTAAGTTTAATATTAATAAAATATTAAACCTAATCTCAACATTAAATCAGAATCATTAATTAGTACCAGAATAATCATAAAAATAACATCAATTGTAGCTGCAAGCCCTAAAATCACCCTAAATTTGTCCCAATTTAACACTATTTCTGACTTACCTCTATTAGCAGTACAAACATGAATTTCAACCTTAACCACAACCTAAACCCTAATTGTAACTGAATGTTCATTTATTGGTTGTTTATGTGCCAATCATCTTGCACAATCACATACTAGCCCATAGTGAAACAAACCCAAAGCTGATGCAATATATTAACTTTAACCTAAAAACTAAATAGAAACTGTAATTATTAATAATAACACGATGCATAATAACTATCTCAAATGGTATCTTTAACCCTAATCCTAACCTTGCTTTAAATCTTATTACTTGTAGTGATCAGAATTGGTACAGCAGTCATGAGAGACGATCATAAAACTAGAGAACAATTGAAAGGGCTGAGATAGACGATAATCCTGCACATGCGCACATGGTTGTGCACATGTGCAGGGTTATGGTGGCTCGGAGGAGTTGAGCGCTGGTGGAGATTGCGGAGAGACCCCCCAGGTTTGGTCGTTCGGGGGGTTTGCTTGCTCCGGAGGGGTGGACCTTGCAGCGGTTCGACCCAGGGTGCTTTCCCTGGGTCGGATGTTGGTGGCGATGCCAGCAACACCGGTCGGGGGGGGGTTGCCTACCGGCTGGTGCCATACAGTGCGATGGCTGGGGTGCGGCCCCAGCGGCTTCAGCGGCTTCAGTGGCCTTGTTCGCTTCCTGTCGTTTGCGCCCGGAGCCTGTATGGGCTACGCAGGCTGCGCTCAGAGTCTGCCGCCCGACCCAGGGTGTTTCCCCTGGTCCGAAATTTGAATGGTGGTGGCTTGTATGGCAGTGGCGGCGGCACCGGCCGGAGGTTTCCTTCTTCTTCCCGGCGTGATGGCTCGACGCGATGGCTGGGGGTGTGGCCCTGTGGCCTTGGCGGCCTCGGCGGCCGTCGGCATCCGCATCTGGAGCCCGGAGCCTGGAGCCAGCGTTTGCGCTTGGAGCCTGGAGCCTGGAGCCAGCGTTCGCATCTGGAGCCTGGAGCCTGGAGCCTGGGGCTTGTATGGCCTATGCTGACCGCGCTGGAAGTCTGCCGTCTGACCCAAGGTGTTTTTTGCCCGGCCGGAATGTCAACGGTGGCAGTTTCTGTGGCCTGCGCGGCTCGCTGGGAGGCCCACCGTCCGACCCAAGGTGTTTTCCTGGGTTGCGGAGTTTGCGGCTGCGACAGTGATGCCGGTCTGGGATTTCTCTTGGCTGGCGCCCTGTCACGTTGGCGGGGGTGCGGTGCCTGCGACCCTATGGTCTTGGTGGCCTTGGTGACCTCGGCATTTGCACCTGATGCAACTCACATTGGAGGCCCATCGGAGGAGATGGCCAGAATTTCTTGGAGGAGCGGTCCGAAGAGCGATGGAGAAGTGGACTTGAGACCTGGAACAATGGAGGCAGCTGTTAGATTGACGGCTGCTGAACTGATTGTTGGAGGGTGCGCTGTGGACCGCTGGAGAGGCCACTGAGTCATTGGAGGGGCTGTCGGATGGCCCACTGGAGTCTGCCGGAGCTGCTGCGCGATCCTAGCGTGGTTGCAGCATGGTGGAGATGGTGTGGCGACGATGGCGGCATCAACGGTGTTGTTGCTGTTGGTGCTATTGCCTGAGGATATTTGAAGACCTGCCGGGGAGGATGCTCGGGGTACCAGTTTTATTGGGTCCTGGTACCTCCCCGGCCTTTCTCCCTAGCCTTGGATGTGATGATGGCAGCGGATGTTATTTTTCAGCTTTTCTCCTCCTTGGAGGGCCTGGAGGATGCAAGCAGAGATGACTGGCTGGTGGAGACATCGGGCCCTTAGTGGCCATCTACCATGCCTGGACCATCTTTCCTCCCCCTCGGATGCCTCAGTTCACCTCTTGGGGGCTGCATGGTGTGGTGGGAGCAATCCATGCCTGGCCATTACCACTGGGGTGAGAGAGCAGTGGTGTTTGGCCCCCCTTGTCTGGGGCTAGCCTGTGGACTGTCTTCCTCTGTGAGAGAGAGGAGGCTGGACCATGTCTGAGATCGTGGGACTTACTTCCCGGCAGGCAGTGGGAGTGCCGCCTGGGTCGAGAGGCCCCCGTTGTTCACTGGCCCTAGAACTGACTGACCATCGGTGACCTGAACTATTTACCATCTAACCTGGACTCTGATCTCTCCCTAGCAATGACCATCATTGGATACACCTACTCTTCTCTTGAGCTGTGGGCACTCAGGGGTGTTCCCCTGTCCCTGAGATGGCCTGCTGTATTGTCAAAGCCCCTCCTTGATGATGGAATTTTTGTTCCCGAGAGGGGGCATAGCATGACCAAGCATTTCAAATTACGCTTAATTCGGAAGGGGAGGTTTTTAAATTTTTTAATTGGCCATGTTAAGGGATTAGGGAGGGGGGTGGAGGGGTCTCCTTGCAACCCAGTGCATGGTGGGGGGGCGGGGGTTGGGGGCCGGTGGGGCCCCGGGGTGCGAGGTGGGGACCGCGATTCCCAGGGTGGTTGGGATTGGCAGGAGACGTCGAGGCATAGGGCCATATCATGTGCTGGGAGCACGTACCCGCCATCTCTGTGCGGTGGCGTGCTCCGACCCTATGGCCTCCTCCCTAGAGGCATGGGAACCGGGACCCCTGGGCTTAGGTTGGTGTATTTTAATGCCAGGTCCGTGGCTAATAAGTCTTCCCTCCTCTGCGAGATCATTGAGGAGGAGGCTGCGGACCTGGCTTGTATCACCGAAACCTGGTTGGGCCCGGAGGGAGGTGTCCCTCTGCTTGATCTATGCCCTCCAGGTTTCCGGGTTTTGCACCGGCCATGGGCCCAGGGAAGGGGTGGTGGGGTGGCTGTGGTTATTCGGGAGATCCTGTTTCCAAGGGAGGTTGCTGTTCCAGAGATAGGCGGGAGCGAGACCCTCCTCTTGAGGTGGGGCCTAATGGTTGGGTGGGCTTGCTGCTCACATACCTTTCCCCCAGCTGTGTGGCAGCAGCCCTGCCTGGGCTTCTCGATGTCCTCTCGGGAGTGGCGTTGGAGTTCCCGGGCCTTACACTCCTGGGGGACTTCAATCTGCCCTCCCTGGGGGGAGCATCGGGTTTGGCCCAGGAATTCATGGCTTCTATGGAAGCCATGGGCCTGACCCAATTGATTCTAGGCCCAACTCATGAGGGGGGGAAACACTCTTGACCTAGTTTTTGTCTCTGAACAATGGCGTAGTGACAGAGGGCAAGCCACATTTACGGCGTTGCCCGTTCCATGGTCTGATCACTATCTCCTATGGCTGGTCTTCCAACAGGCCACCCCCCACTGCTGGGATGAGGAGCCACTTAGATGGTTCCACCCCAGACGCCTGATGGACCCTGAGAGGTTCCAAGCGGAACTGGGGTCCTTTCCCTCTTCCCTTGCCCACAGCTCTGCCGAGGATCTAGCGGCCACTTGGCAACAGGCTGCGTTGGATGCCCTCAACAGGGTTGTCTCCATGCGTCCCCTCACACGCCGTGGATCCCGGATGGCTCCTTGGTATACTGAGGAGCTCTGGGAGATGAAGTGTCGTCGGAGGGGTTTAGAGAGCAGGTGGAGGTCCACCCGCTCCCAATCCAATCGAGCCCAGCTAAGAGCCCATATTAGGACTTACCTGGTAGCTATGAGAGCGGCAAGAAGGTCT
Organism: Naja naja; assembly: GCA_009733165.1. NCBI lineage: Eukaryota > Metazoa > Chordata > Lepidosauria > Squamata > Elapidae > Naja > Naja naja. Next base: position 192,598,380 of record CM019149.1, on the reverse strand, counting down.
TATCTCTCGCCCTCATAGCACCTGCAGATAACCGCCAGCGCCCTGTTTTGGGCTACCCGCTCTCTCCTTCGTACGGGGGAGGAGGCGGACCCGCTGCGAAGAAGGGCTGAGGAATTTGGTCAATATCTGTCGGACAAGATCGCCCGGATTCGGAGCGGATTGTCCTCCGATTTGCAGTGGTCTGAGGAACGGGATGCAAGTAGTCTGGCCAGTGTGATCTGGGATGAGTTTGATCCTGTTTCCGAGGATGAAGTGGACAGGACTATGCGGCGTCTGAGTTCCACCACATGTTTGATGGACCCGTGTCCTTCCTGGTTGGCTTATGCCTCCAGGGAGGCCACCTGCAGTTGGCTCCAGGCAGTTGTCAATGCTTCATTAAGAGAGGGTGTTTTTCCCTCCGCCTTGAAGGAGGCGGTGGTGAGACCCCTCCTGAAGAAGCCTGCCCTGGACCCGACCGTGTTAGACAACTTTCATCCAGTCTCCAACCTTCACTTTTTGGCGAAGGTTGTTGAGAGTGTGGTGGCTCGGCAGTTTCCACTTTTCCTGGATGAAGCGGACTACCTGGATCTGTACCAATCGGGCTTCCGACCCGGTTTGAGCACGGAGACGGCATTGGTTGCGCTGATGGATGATCTCTGGAGGGCGGGACAGGGTTTTCCTCTGTCCTGGTCCTATTAGACCTCTCAGCGCTTTTGATACCATCACCATGGTATCCTTTTGCGACAGCTCAGGGGGCTGGGAGTGGGGGGCACTGTTCTTCAGTGGTTCACCTCCTACCTCTCGGGGCGGTCACAATCGGTGCTGGCAGGGGGGCAGAGGTCGACCCCGAGGGTGCTCTCTTGTGGGGTCCCTCAGGGGTCGGTCCTCTCCCCTCTTTTATTTAACATCTACATGAAGCCGCTGGGTGAGATCATCCATGGTTTCGGGGTGAGATTCCATCAGTATGCAGATGACACCCAGCTGTACATTTCCACCCCGAACCAGGTCAGTGATGCCCTCGCCCTGATGACCCGGTGTTTGGATGCAGTACGGATTTGGATGAGCGGGAACATGCTTTGACTCAACCCGGCCAAGACTGAGTGGTTGTGCATACCGGCATCTTGGCTCAGTCAGGAATATCCATCTTTGGCCATAGGGGGAGAGGTGTTGCCCCCTGTGGATAGGGCGCGGAATCTGGGGGTCCTCCTGGATGTATGGCTCCGGTTGGAGGAGCAGGTGGGGGCCATTGCCAGGGGGGCCTTTGCCCAGCTCCGCCTTGTTCGTCAGCTTCGCCCATTTCTGGACCGAGATGCCCTGCGCACAGTCACTCATGCCCTTGTTACCTCTAGACTCGACTACTGCAATGCTCTCTATTTAGGACTGCCCTTGCATACCATCCGAGACCCCAGCTGGTGCAGAATGCGGCGGCGCAGGTGGTGATGGGAGTTTCCCAATTCTCCCATATTACCCCCCTCCTGCGCAGCCTGCATTGGTTGCCGGTTGTGCTCTGGGTGAGATTCAAGGTTCTGGTTTTGACATACAAAGTCCTTCACGACATGGGTCCTCAATATTTAAGGGAGCGACTCCTGCCGATATCGAGTGCCAACCGCCCTATGTGAGCACATAGGCAAGGACTCCTTGGGGTCCCGTCGGCAAGCCAATGTCGGCTGGTGGTCCCCCGGTGACGAGCCTATTCTGTTGCGGCCCCTGACCTCTGGAACCAACTGCCCTTGGGACTCCGCCTGGCCCCTGACCTCCGCACCTTGGGCCACAACTTGAAGACCTGGTTGTTTGACCAATCCGGGCTGTGACCCCTCCCTGGGGGGGAAGGGTTTTTTTTAAATATCTTAATTATTGTTATTTTATTCTTGTAATTTTTGGGCTTGCATGGTTTAATCTTTTTTTAATTATTTATTGTTGTGGTTTTAGTTGTGAGCCGCCCCGAGTCTTCGGAGATGGGGCGGCATACAAGTCCAAAAAATAAATAAATAAATAGACCTAATCATGCCTAGAAGCAAAAGACAGCATATGTAGGAGCCATTGCTTCATAGCCATGCGAAGAGTGCTAGACAATGTCATGGTTAATTATGTAGCTGGTGCATCTGTACATTAGGCCACATAATAGCAGATGGGAGCAGAAAATCCACCTTGAGTACTGCCTGAATAGTTGCATCCATGTATATTTCTCAGTGCTAATTCTAATTCTAATTTGACTCCAATACCAATAGAAATGTTTATCCTGAGCCCAATACTAAATCCCAACTGTAATTTACCATTAAATGTATCAGTAAGCTAACACGTATGCTAACCACAACTCCATGGCACCAGAAACTCCATTTCCCCCTCTTAAACATCATTTCTGAGTACAGATGTTAACTTGCTGTATTTTTCTGTTTCCAGGCCTCTTTCATGGATTGAACAACTGGAAAAATCTTTGCTCTCGGATATGTAAATTTCCGCCTAGCATTCCAAAGTCCACAGTGATAGTAGCTACTTTTAGCATTAGCATTTGTCAATGGGCATGGATGAGTGGAAAAAAATAGTTATCAGTGGAGTTATTAAAGTGTTGGAAGTGTTATCACACTTTTCTCATCCATGCAGTTCTCATACATCACAATTTAGGGGGTTAAGTCTGCATGCATTTGTTTCTGTTCCTCACAGAAGCGTGAGATGCCAAGTACCACAATTCTTCTCTTTTTGGTTGCATTGTACAGCTGCATTCTTCTGCGCTATAGCTATCTACCCCACTATCTTGTTTCTTTGACTATGAATCTATAAGCCCTTATGAGTGTTTGCTTCCTTTGACTGCTCATGTCCTGGCATCTTTTTTGATCTAATAAAACTTTATTCTCCTTATGACCTGAATAGGTATACACACTGGTTTAATCCTTCAAGCTTTTCTTTCAAAAACCACTGCAACTTGTACTTGCAAGAAATATATACCAGACTATTTTCAGGCAAGAATGCAGGCATGCTAAAACCATTGTAGATCATTGTTGTTAGGTCAAGCAAACTATTCACATTTCTGCTTTTAAGGCACCACTAATAAATAGCCTTTGATTTTTTCTTCTTCTCAAAAAGGAAGGGTAGTCCAATATCCCTTGCTCATTTATATTAATCATGAGGATCAGTAGAATGAGATGGGCTGTGCTAAAGTCAAGAACTGTGGTGATCTCTAACCTTGAGGATTATTATCAGGTGGGCTTAGGATCCATGGACATCAACATTTCAGAATCTAGTGAAGTAATGGCTCTCCATTACTTGTTCATTCTACCTGGTTCTCAACTCTATCTGCAACTACTACATCTAATAGTGACAGCATAGGAGATGTAGGCAATCTGCCCAGATTTAATGCTCCAGACAGGTTTCCTTAGGAATGAAGGACCCTCGACTCCATTTGGTTGAAATGATAGATTCTTTTACTAAAGGAAGTTGGTTGCAGTAAAGTCAATCTAGAACTAAGTTTCCCGTGTGAAAAGATACAAAATGTTTCCCCTCATTCCAGCCCTCTTCACTCCCATGGCCAGTTTGTCTTCAATCAGATAAGTATTCACCTAGGTATTTTGAGAATGCTGAGATGTTTGGGGTAATGCACATTCTTTCTCAGGGTGCATGGCCTTGAGTGCTGGCACAAACTGATTCCAAGCTTCCCTGTCTTCATCAAGCTTCATTCTTTCCTCCCCTTTTCCCATCACATACACATACAGGTTTATTGCTGGTTAAAGTATTGAGCTCAACAAACTTATTTGGGAGACAATGACCAGGATGGGTGGGTGGGCTCAGGGCTTCTTATGGTTAGTCCATAATTCAAAAGGGCTTTTCCCACCTTCTAAGTAGTGCCTCCGGGTTAGGAGCCCACAGTGTAATTAAAAGCCATTTCCCACTCACTGCCTTCCTTGACCCTAACCTAATATGCCTCTTGTAAGTCGAGCTTGGTGAAAATCCTCCCTTTGGTTAAATGGGGTAGCATATCCTTCATCAAGGGCAGCGGGTAGATATTGTCAACACAAATGGCATTTAGCTAAAATAGTCAAGACATAGATGAAGGGACCCAATCCTTCTTTTCTCTGAACAGCACCAAAGTAGCCACTCAGTCTGGCAGGCTGTAGGAAGCTACGCTTCAGGTTTTTGTCTATAAAAGGCAACTTTGGGCAACTTAGCCCCCAGCAGAATCTCTATGGAGCAGTCAGTTGGCCAGTGGGATACAAGTATGTCTGAGCCCTTGTCACTACAAACATGCCACAGGTCCCAATATTCTTTGTGGATTCAGGGGTTGCCCTTGGGACACACTTTTGTTGTGACTCCAACCTCCCTTCTTGGCTCCCCCCTCAGTGGCTTAGGGATAGGGACCTTTCATTTCTCTTTTAATCCCTCCTTTTTGCTGTTCCGCCAAATCTTTAACAGCATCCTACTCCAGTTTTCATAGGGATTCCACTCATTCCACTCATCAGTAGCCATGCCAAAACCAGCAGAAAGTGCCAGGTGTCACAATAAAGCTTAAAGTCTCTGGGTTCACCCCCATTCTCATTTCTATTGGTTTGGTGTTGCCACCCTACTACCAAGCCCTCCAGCTGGCAAAAAGCCATGGCACTTTAACCTGCTTGAGTCTCAAGCCCAGCTTCTCAACTAGGGCAGGGTTGACCAGGCATCTGGTGCAGCCCGAGTCCAGGAGAGCTACCAGGTTCTCCTTGCACCCCAAGGAGAAGATCACCAGCTCTATGGGGATGGTTATTGGGGTCACTGGGCAACTTACCAAGGGGTCATTGTCAGAGTTGGTATCACCCTCCATCAGCCTATCAATTGGGACAGTCAGAGTTCTGTCACCATCCTTGGGGAATGGGATAAACTCAATGACTTCCACTCCTTCCAAGGCTGTCTCTTGGGTTCTTTGAAGTGGCTTTTCTGGTCTTTTGATGGGCTCCAGGGTTGTTTTCTGAATTGGACAACTGGCTCGGCACCCAGCAGCTTGGTACCACTCTTTCCTACACTTAAAACAGTCAGTATGGGTTCTGTTTGTGGGCTGGTGACTTCGGGGCTTCTTTTTTCTCTGGAGGGATCTCCACTACATCTGCTCAGGCTGGTTCCTTGAGCAAGCCATGTCAATTTCAACCTCCTCAGCCAGAATGTACATGGAGAGTGGGGGGGCACCCCTCTGGAGATGCAGGTGTTGTAGACATCATTGTTCAGCCCATCCTGGAAGCACTCTATCAGCATGTCTTGTGGCCAGTCGGTCAGCCAGCATGTCAGATTGCAAAATTCTCAAGTGTAGGCAGCTATGGACTGGCAGCCCTGGTTTATGGTCTTGATTTGGGTTCTGGCTTTGCATCAGCCAGGGGATCTTCAAACACTTTTCCAGGGGCCCCAGGAAGCAATCTAAATCCCACAGTTCTGGGGCATCATCATTGTGGAGGGTGACTATCCACTTGGCTGCAGTCCCCTCCAATGCCATGGTTACACACCACACCTTCACCCCCTCAGTGGTTATATCTGGCCCATACTCCTGCATGTAGGTCCAGACCTAGGCCAGAAAGAACTCCAGTTGCTTAGGGTTTCCGTTGTACTTCACCCTGAGAGTTGGTGGTCGGTGACCTCTCCTTCTCAGTGGCACAGCTCAAACTAGGGCTGCTGGGGTGGAAGCAAGTTGTGGAACTGGACTCTGCCCTTGTGCTACTGGGGGAGTGTCACTGCAACTGCAATGCTGGGCACAGACGTGCCATCATCAGTGGGGGCTTGCACTGGTTGGGCAGTTGGCGGTGCCATCCATGTCAGGACTTCTTACTTCTTGAGGTTTCCAAAAGCTCCCTGTAGATACTCAGTGGTGCAGTCCAGCATCTTGTCTTCCCCATCTGCATCGCCTCCTCTGGGTCATCTCCTACTCTATCTCCACACGGGGTTCCCTCTGGCAGCTCCCCCAGCTACTGTGTGTGAACTTCATTCTGAATGGCTTCTCTTCCCAGTCTTCTTTCTTTCTTACCCCCAGTGACCATCAGGGGCTCGACTGGTCACTGCAGGCTTCCACCTCGCTCAGACACTCAAGCAGGTCTATTCTACCTTGTAGTCTCAAAGACATTGCATCCCACCCAGGCTTCAACATCCTCCTGGTCATTCTCGTGAGCTGACATACTCTGAGTTGGTGGTTAGTGCAGTTCTAGCCTAATGTCAGCCTGCCCCAGGTAGGTCCCTTAGGAAAGAAAGACCCTCACCTCCATTTGAGTGATAGGTTCTTTTACTAAAGGATACTGGTTGCAGCAGAGTCAGGATAGAATTAAGTTTCCCACCCAAAACAGATACTAAATGGTTTCCCTCATCCCACACTTCCCCATGACCAGTCTTTCTTCACTGAGAGGTTTGGCATAATCCACATTCTTTCTCAGGGTGCATAGCCTTGAGTGCTGGCACAAACTGGTTCCGAGCTCCGCTGCTCTTCATTTTCCCCTCCCCTTTTCCCATCACATACACATACAGGTTTATTGCCCATTTGTCTCCACCCCATGTTGCCCTCTCTCCTAGTCTTTGATGGCAGGATGCCAGCAAGGTGCCAAGTGAATGATGGCAGACCTGACATTTACAATCGCTTCAATTTGTAAGTCATATATTGCAGGCAATTTTCATGTTATTGGTGACCACTAAGTACAAACCAGATGTTGTCTCCCTCCTTCCCCCCTCCCCTATCTAATCTATTGTCACAGATTTGACATCAGGAGTCAAAACGAGGATAGAGCACTCCTCCTGACATTCTGTTGCAGATCTCAGAGTGACTACTTTGGGAAACAGGACTGACTTCAATATTGCTTAACAGGTGCTGAACTCAAAATGTTTCAGGCAATCCCAGATGATCTCAAAAACACAACTATTTTTTAAACTTAATACAATTTGTAATTGATAAAGTACTTGTAATCTGTCTCACATTAACCCTGCATAACCAACTTGTCTTCCCCTCCTCCTCCTTGCCCACTACCTCATTCAAAAATAATCCTGGCACAGAATTATTCTGAGTTTCTTTCCCAATTTTTGTTCTTTCACAGAACAGAGTAATCTTTTCTGAAGCTCCTCCCTTAATGATTCAGTTATTCCTTCTCTAATCCCAGTCAAGTCTCTATTCCTTCACAGTTTGTGCCCAATTTGATCAGCAGAAAGGGATATTTTAAAGAATTGGAAGGGACCCTGAAGTTCTTCTGGTCCAGCCCCCTACCCTGAGCAGGAATCCTCAGACTATCTCAGATAAAGCGCTGTCCAATCTTTGTATAAAAACCTCTGGTTATTGAGCACTTACACCTCCAGGAGGAAGGCTACTTAATAGCTGTCATTGTCATGGACTTCCTCTATTTGAGTTTTAATTTCTCTCTGTAAACTTGTCAATCACTGACCCTCAGACACAATATAAATTCACACCTTCTTCCCTGGGATAGCTTTCAAGTATTGCTATTATATTTCACCTTAGCCTCCTCTTTTTAGGCTAAATATACTAAAACCCCTAATTAACTTTGTTGTTCTTCTCTGCATTATTTCCAGTTCTTCAGTATTGTACTTGTATTGTGTCTAGTATTGTGACTGAAACTAGACACCAGATGCAGCAGGGTGTGGAATTATTATTTCCTGTGATCTCAACATTATACTTTGATGCAGCTTAAAATTGTATTGGCTATTTGGCAGTTTCAGCATATTGGCGCATTCTTAAATTGTGCTCAGAATCTTCTCACAAATTCTACTTCTGAACTAGTTATGTTGTATCTGTATATTTGATTTTGCCTAATTAAAAGCTATACCATATATTTCTCAGCGGTGAACTGCATTTTGTTGGGAAAGGCCCATGATAAAAAGCTTTTGAACCTTGAGCCTGTCTTCTGGTGTATTAGCAATACACCCTGATCATACATAATTTGCAAATTTACTCAGCATCCCTTATATCCTTTTTCTATGTCAATTATAAAAATGGTGAAGTGCACTGGGACCAGGCAAGAAACCTGAGATACCCAATTACATTACTCGTTCTGTGAAGACCTAGATTAAAAACCACACACTGGGTACAATAATTCATCTTTTGCAAAGCCATCTGGCAATGGGATCATTGGTCTCAGATTGTTTCATTTTATCAAGAAGAAAGCTGTGGTCATCATTATCAAATGCCTTACTGAAATCTAGATATCTAGAATTAACAAGATGGCTTTGGAGTGTATTTGGAGATGCCTTGGCAGATTTGATTTTTTTGTGTCAGGATCCTCTATCTCTCACCACCTTTGCCTCTTATTTCTACCTTCTGCGAGGCTTCCTGTTATCCCTGCGCAAGCACCTCCTCTGTCTCATCCAGAATTCCTCATCAGGGTGGATAGATTTGCCTCTAACACTTCACCTGCAGCATGTAGTTCTTGCCAACTTCAGGGAAGAAAAAAGCATGGCGCATTACTTTCAGATCTCTTTGTCTCCGGGATCGTGGAAGATGTCCCTGTCAGAAGAATAATTTGGGGTTCCAATCCAAGAATAAATAAAAATGAGATTCAAATAGCTGTGGGGAAAGAATATTTATTCCTAAAAGCAAAACAGTTTGCATTTAGAGGCAGGCTGCAGAGAAATTTGGTACAGCAGCAGATTTTTATAGGGCTAGCTTGTTGGGCAGGGGGGCGGGCAGTCTACATGCTGATTCTGAGGTGACACTTGAGGGGCATGTGTGCACATGTGTAGGTATGTTTATTCTTATGATCACACAGTTCCTCTCAGAGATCTAATTTAATTAAATCTGGGTGTGCAGACCTTATCCTTTGATATGTGGATCAGGTTTGGGTAACTTATTTGGAGGTTTGAGGAAATTTGAATAAAGGATTTTCTTCCATTTGCTATTTTTATTTGATTAATTTAATTTCAGTTTCACTGTCAGTTATCTAGTGGAGCCACTGATTTTCAGATCATTGTGGGTTCGGTTAATATTTTAAGGGAAGATGGAAACGGTATAAAGAATAAAATATATTTGGATATAAAACTTCTTACACCCTTATGCCTCTGATGAAATTGAGTTCTTAGAAGATGACTTTCTGAGTTGTAGATTTTATAGAGAATTCCATCCCAACTAATTCGTAACTCCAAACTAAAAAATAAACTGCCTGGCCTTTTAGATCAAAGCATTTATACTTTTTCCTAAAAGTTAAACATTCTGAAATCATTTAGCCAATAGATAAATTGTGAGCCCAAGCCATAAAATAAGTAGGTGACTGACAACTAATGAGATTTTATTGTATCTGCTCTCATAGCATCCGCAGATAACCACCCAGCCACCCTGTTTAGGGTCACCCACTCCTTCCTACAACCGGGGGGAGCGGTGGACCCATTGCGCGGTCGGGCTGAGGAATTTGGACAATATCTGTTGGATAAGGTCGCTCAGATCCGGGAGGGGCTGAGCTCTAATTTGCAGTGGTCTGATGTTGAGGGTACAAGTAGTCTGACCAATGTTATCTGGACTGAGTTTGATCCTGTTTCTGAGGATGAAGTGGACAGGATTATGCGACGGCTGAGTTCCACCACATGTTTGTTGGACCCGTGCCCTTCCTGGTTGGTATATGCCTCCAGGGAGGTCACGTGCGGCAGGCTCCGGGCAGTGATCAATGCTTCATTAAGGGAGGGCTCTTTCCCCGCCGCCTTGAAAGAGGCGGTAGTGAGACCCCTCCTGAAGAAGCCTGCCCTGGATCCAGCCGCATCGAACAACTTTCGTCCGGTCTCCAACCTTCGTTTTTTGGTGAAGGTTGTTGAGAGTGTGGTGGCTCAGCAGTTTCCGCTTTTCCTGGAGGAAGCAGACTACCCGGATCTGTACCAATTGGGCTTCCGACCCGGGTTTAGCACGGAGACGGCATTGGTCGCACTGGTTGATGATCTCTGGAGGGCACGGGACAAGGGGCTCTCCTCTGTCCTGGTCCTGTTAGATCTCTTAGCAGCTTTTGATACCATCGACCATGGTATCCTGTTGTGGCGTCTCGAGGGGCTGGGAGTGGGGGGCACTGTTTTGCAGTGGTTCTCCTCCTACCTCTCAGGGCGCTTGCAATTGGTGTTGGCAGGGGGGCAGAGGTCGACTCTGAGGGCTCTGACTTGTGGGGTCCCCCAGGAGTCGGTCCTCTCGCCCCTCTTGTTCAACATCTATATGAAGCCGTAGGGCGAGATCATCCGTGGTTTGGGGGTGAAGTATCATCAGTACGCTGATGATATGCAGTTGTATATCTCCACCCCAAGCCACATCAGTGATGCCCTCTCCGTGATATCCCACTGTCTGGATGCGGTACAGATCTGGATGGACGGGAACATGCTTTGGCTCAATCCAGCCAAGATGGAGTGGTTGTGCATACCGACATCTTGGTTCAGTCAAGTGATTCCACCTTTGGTCATGGGGGGAGAGGTGTTGCCCCCCGTGGATAGGGCATGGAACCTGGGGGTCCTCCTGGACTCGCAACTCAGGTTGGAGGAACAGTTGGGAGCCGCGGCCAGGGGGGCTTTTGCCCAGGTCCGGCTGGTTCGCCAGTTACGCCCATATCTGGACCGAGATGCCCTGCGCACGGTCACTCATGCACTTGTTACCCCTTGACTCGACTGCTGCAATGCTCTCTATTTAGGACTGCCCTTGCACACCATCCGGAGGCTTCAGCTGGTGCAGAATGTGGCCACACGGGTTGTGATGGGAGTTTCCCGGTACTCCCATGTTACACCCCTCCTGCACGACCTGCATTGGTTACCGGTTGCCCTCCGGGTGAGGTTCAAGGTTTTGGTGCTGATATACAAAGTCCTTCAAGGCATGGGTCCAGGATATCTACGGTAGTGCCTCCTGCTGGCATCGAGTGCCAACTGCACTGTGCGAGCACACAGGCAAGGGCTCCTCGGGGTGCCGTCTGCGACCCAGTGTCATTTGGCGGTGCCCTGGGGAAGGGCCTATTCTGTGGTGGTGCCCACCCTACGGAATCAATTACCCCTGGGACTCCATCTGGCCCCTGACCTTCGCACCTTCCGCCACAATCTGAAAACCTGGCTCTTTGAACAGGCTGGGCTGTGCTGACCTCTTGGGGGGGTGGTTTTAAATTTAATTCAGGAATTTTATACGGGTTTTAGATTAATTGGCTTGTAGTATTTAATATTGTTTTAGGTAACTAACTTATTGTCTGTTTTTAGTTGTGAGCCACCCCGAGTCCTTTCAGAGAGGGGGCGACATACAAGTCAAATCAATCAATCAATCAATCAATCTTTGAAATGGCATCTTTCCATTCATAATTCAAAGAGCTAATAATAATGCTGATCATTTGAAAATCATCCACAGCATAACCTTGTTCAGCAAGCTCTTTTCTCTTTCCTTTCATTTTAGTCAAATGTTCTCCAATAGTTTCACCTGGTTTTAATCTCGAACCATGAAATTCAGTTAAGAGTAAACATGTAGATTCAGTTGAAAGAGGCCTGTAACATGCTTCTAATTGAGCCCAAATTTGGTGGGCAGTTGCATCAGGTGAAAAAATAACCTGCAATTCAGTGTCCATTGACAACAATAATGTTGTGCATGCTTTAATATTGCTGAGCACATTGGGTTGTATCCCAGAAATTGTAAGCCGCCCTGAGTCTTCGGAGAAGGGCGGCATATAAATGTAATTAAAAAAAAAAGTCTCTTATGTCAGGAGGCCAAGGTTGTGGTGGAGGATTAAACACCATACAGTGGGTTCCTTCTCTACGAAGTAAAATGCCAACCTCACTGACCCATGCCTTGTAATTTCATCCTGAGCACTTTAATTTTGAATCACCAGTCAGTGGGGTGATAGAAATTTGCAGAGGAACATGCATAATTTGCGCTGGTTGAGCAATACCTGCTTGGCCACCAAGGGGCGCTGGAGCTGGCGCTGGTGCTGGCACTGGTTGACCTGCTAAATGCATTTGTGGCTGCGCCATTGCTGGTCTAACCTGTGGCTGCATGTGGACTTGTTGCTGTTGAGCTGCTATTGGTATTTGAGCACCACCAATTTGGCCTACTGGAGGTGCTGGCATCTGCATCTGAGGCATTTTAATAGCAGCTATATCAGGAAGCCAAGTTGATGCAATTTGGGTAGCCACAGAAGGCATTTGCATAACTGGAGATATAATATCTTATAAAAATTTTTCATGTTCATGTAGTGCATGCAATTCATCAGCAGATGGCGCTACAACATTAGAAAACACAGGAGCTCTTGCTGAATCAGGGTCATAAGACAAACCATGTGATGTAGGCACAGCTCTCTGCTCTGATTGGTCTGACACCACACCCATGTGACCAACTTATGGGTGGACCCTTGGCTTCCAAGAAGAAGGCAAGATGGAGGGCTCAGAAAATTGAACCACACCCATATCTGGCTGAAGGATGATGCAAAAGCCCTAGTCAGCTTTATATTTTGTTCATAACATTCAATATCTCTCAAAAAACCACGCATAAGCTTCTGATGCATTGTCTAATCTGGAGTTATTGGAGAATAAAGAATTTCACCTTTCTCTTTGGGAGAAAAATGCTCAGCTAACTGTAGAACTTTAGGCTTTGCTCCAAGTAATTCATAATCTTGAGCATATGCTTTTTCAGACTGAGCTTTCTCTTGGGAAGTAGCATAGCATGCATCATAGATATAGGAATGATTTACAGACCTGATTTCTTGTTGCTCTTCCACGGCAGCTTTTTCCAGACTCGAAGCAGAAGAATGTAGGAGTGACTGCCAAACTGCAGATTCCTTAATTATATCAGAAGGTGATAAATCATCCTCAGACAGAGCCCTTCTTTCTTTCATCTTTGCGTTCTTTCAAGGCATATTTACAATTAAACACAACAATCCTCAGATGGTGTGAACTAATTGATTAAGCCTTATCAGCAAAGAAAAACATAATTAAACCAAACGCTGCTACCATTGTCAAGGCTTGAAAAAACCTGTTGCCAGGGAGTAAAAATTCTCCAAACATCCCTGTTAATTAGAGGTGATAGACCGTGTCTTTCTTTGCTGTCAATGCTGATAAAATTAGACCCGGGAAGTAATCTAAGAAACATTTTTATTTATAAAATAAGAAAACCTAATGAAGCTCCATACTTGCAGCTTACTTAACACCAAGGCATATAGAAAAAGAACAAAGGAAAAGTACAATAGAAGTTACAGGAAGTGAAGTATAAACTTTTTACACATTCACAGTAAATCAAAACATCACAAGACTTTCTTATCTCATTACTATGGAGACAAGATAAGGCTCCAGCTGGTGCAGAATGTGGCCACGTGGGTTGTGATGGGAATTTCCCGATACTCCCATGTTACGCCCCTCCTGCGCGAGCTGCATTGGTTGCCAGTTGCCCTCCAGGTGCGATTCAAGGTTCTGACGTTAACATTCAAAGTCCTTCATGGCATGAAGGGAGCGTCTCCTGCCGATATCAAATACCGGTCGCCCTGTACAAGCACACAGGTTGGGACTCCGTCCAAACGACAATGTTGGCTGGCGGTGACCCGGGGAAGGGCCTATTCTGTATCGGCCCGCACCTTATGGAATCAGCTACCCGTTGAGCTCCAGCTGGCTCCCGATCTCTCCTCTTTCCGGCGCGATCTAAAAACCTGGTTGTTTTTACAGGCTGGGCTGGACTGATCTCCTGGGGGAGAGGGTGGGTTTTAAATTTGATTTTAATTTGGTTTTATAGTTATATTTTGGCTTGTTTAGTTCAATTTCTTTTTAAATAATTTATTGTTCAGTGTTTTTTATCTGTGAGCCGCCCCGAGTCCTTTTTGGAGAGTGGCGGCATACAAGTCAAAATAAAATAAATAAAATTGTCTGTTATTACATTATTGCCTTCAAAGATTTTCTTGATCATTCTCTTTTCTCTTTCCTTTCTTAATTTATATGCCAACCATCTTCCTGGTTTATTTGTAAACTCCAAAGTGTCTTTGCTTCACATAATGAAGTTTTGTTTCTATTTTTTGAACCATTAACATAGACAATTGTCACTGTAACAGTTTAATTTGATGCAAAATTTTAGAGTCCATAGGTGTCATTTGCAATTCAATTTCTTTCTGTCTAATTTTATCCAATATCTTTTGCATCTTTTCCTGGGATTTTTTTTCTTTTGTATTGTATAAAGTAATCAGTGGTGGTATTCATTTTTTTTTACTACTGGTTCTGTGGGCATGGCTTGGTGGGCATGGTGTGGTTTGCTGGGTCTGGCGTGGCTTGGTGGGCGTGGTAGGCAAAGGACACTGTAAAATCCCCATTTCCACCCCACTCCAAGGGAAGGATACTGTAAAATCTCCATTCCCTCCCCTCTCCACTAACCTGCTTTCCAGCTCTGTTCTCATGTGCAGGCAACAAAAGAAGACCCAGTTGGGATTCGGGAGGCAGCGAATAGATGGAGGCGGGGCCAACCAGAAGTGGTATTTACCGGTTCTCTGAACTATTGAAAATTTCTGCTACCGGTTCTCCAGAACCTGTCAGAACTGGCTGAATACCACCTCTGAAAGTAAACCCTCATAACTGCTTTACTAGTATCCCCAAAGGGGCATTAAATTTGTCCCTTTACCTAGATTATTATTAAAATATTCATTTAATTTCTTTTTACAGTCCTTTACAATCATCTCCTTTTGCAAAATAGATTCATTTAGTCTCCATCTGCAACTGAAGCTCTTTTTTTCTAAGTATCAAAAAAACTGGATTGTGATCAGAAAAAGATTTAGGTAAAATATCAACTTTTAGAATTTTATTTGCAAGGTTTTTAGAAGTCCATATCATATCAACCCTTGAAAAGGATTTATGTCTTTCTCAAAAAAGTTACAATATATTCTCTAGCAGAGTCATTTCTTTGCCACCATGAATCTATTATTACTAAGTTGTCCATCATCTCAAAAAAGGTCTTTGATAGTTCACCCTGGGAGGATTGAATCCCTTTGGTAGATGTTCTGTCCAAAACTGGAAAAGTCACTCCATTCCAATCCCTTAGCATAAGCCAATTTTCATATGAAAAGGGTAGTAATTGATCCATAAGATATTTTTAAAAATTACTTTTATCACCATTTGGCATATAAAGTCCAACTACTATTGATTTTATTCTGTTAAGTTCAATTTTCACTACTACAAATCTACCATAGTCATCTAATAAAAATAACTTAGGTTTAAATTGGGAGTTTTCTGGAAATCTATTCAAGCTCTCGCACCATTCGAAGGGTGTTCATTCCATAGCTAAATGTCTACAGGGATTCTCAGTCATCCAGGTCATGGATGAGAATCTCCATAACATTTAGCTATGCAGTTTGGGATGAACACCCTTTGAATGGTGCAGGAGTATGAACAGATTTCCAGAAAACATTGCAGACAACAGGAACCACTTGTGCTTCAATTTGGGATGTAGACAACACAAACACATCCCCAACAGCCTGTGCCTGTGTTCAACAGTGGACACAGTGCAGAAAACATCCTGTAAAAAGCACAGTTCCACAACACAGTCTTTTTGCACTACTAAGGTGATCCTGAGGACACAAGTAGACCTCCAAGTGACCTCAACAACTCTCTAAAAGAATGCAAATGACCAGCTGTCTGCCAGGAATATAAATCCTTCCATTCCCTACCATCCACTCAGAGTTGAAGAAACTTCTTGGATGAGAAGTGAAACATCTTCAAAGAAAAACAAGGAAGTCCAGTTGCCTCTTGCAAAAGCACCTTTGAGACAACCATGACCTGGATGTCTGACAATCTCTGTAGACACTGGGAGATTTTCTGACTCTGCACTTAAACTGCTATGCTTCCTTGAATCAGAACTAAACAGTATCCATATAAATTTACAATTATCTTTTTTGTTCCACTTATGGTATATGTTTGTGTGTGTTGGCATATGATATATTTAGAAGTGGCCTCTTTAGGAAAGAATAACTTATTGCTGGAATAAAATTTAAAATATTAAATCTTCATAGAGTTCTGTCACAATGAAAGGATGATTATATCATTTGTCTAGAAAAAAAGTCAGGTGAGCTAGAAGTAGGAGGAAGCACCCTAATGGGTTGCAGGGAGCAGTTAGTCTTTTAGTCACTAGGTGCTTTGCAACTAGCCATGCACATGGTTAAGCCTTCTGTTGTAGTCATAGTTGCCAAGAACATGTTCACAAAATTAGCAGTGCTCTCGCAAATCAAGAAAATAGGAACCTCTTGTATAAACATGGAAACATATACTCATAAAATTGCTTATCAAGGGCCATTGGTCTCTGGTGGGTTTTAGAGCTCTGAGAGACAAGTAGAATCAATTTTGCTCAAGCCATGGTTTGGAGCCTTCAAAGAGACCCTGGGTTTGCCCACCTTCTTTCTTAATCACTTTCCCTGGAAAATAGCTTGTAAATTGCTTTGAATATTAAGAATATTTGAAACGACAAGTTTCATTGCACTCGGTGATTGTCAGTTTAAGAACTCAAAGAAAAAATTGTTATGTGGAAATAAGCAGCAAAAGGGTGATAAAAATAGTGATTTTGGAAAGTTTTTCAACAGACAAAGCAGCAGATTGACAAAATAAGCAAGTGAAATCAGTTTAATAATATTTCATCTGGTTTATTTAAAAATTCTATTAAAATGTATGACAATTTTGAACAAGTGTAAGAAATCTTTTCCTGGGAAATTGTTGTGAACTAGAGAAAAACATGAAAAGAGGAGACTTTGAACCTTGGTTACTAAAGGCAAGCAGAAAGAAGTAAGGAAATCTAATTAAAGCAGAAGATCCACCAGTACAGGATGAAAAAAGTATATCTCTAGAAGAATTCAAGGATATTTGGCAACAATGTACCCAAAGCAATGTACCCAAATCTTTTCAGATTATCCATTACTATAAAAATGGGTTGTTTAACTAAAATTTGGCTGTTTTGGATGTAGATTTGAAATTGACAGAATAATATAAGCAAAGGTGTTACACATGTTTTACAAATGAAACTGGTGGATGTTTTAATAACTAAAAAGGTTACACAAACAATACATTAGAAGAGTAACTTGCATGTTGGATTTCATCTCAGAAGAGCAACCTGGAAAAACTTTGTATTTTGGACTTACAATATATTCTAGTCACCGAAAGTTCTTGTGAAAAGATAAAGAGAGAATGAAAAGAAATCAGCTTCTGAGATACTATTTAAAAGGAATAAACATCATGACTTCTAAAAATAAAAAGATTTATAAAGTTGGCTTCTTTGACCAAGGTTAAAATGGATATGATTTGTTTTTTCTAGCAGCTTTTGCTGGATTTTTCTTGTTCATGGTTGAGTGTGAGGCTTTAAAAATTTGTCTCTATATAACATATTGGAATAATAAGTTTATAATAAGTTTATTTCTGTATTTTTAGAGAAATCAGTAAGCTATGGTGTTAAAATGAAGCAAAGTGTTAGACTTGTGAGGAGATAAAGATAAGATTAAAAGATAAGAAATTAATTATTATTTGATTGAATTAAATTTCAATATATTGTTTTGGGTGGCTCAGAATGGAATCTTTTCTGATTAACTCTGAATGATGAAACTTTAACAATTTATTGATATAAGATACGGGAATAGGATATTTTGTATTTTGAGAAAATAAGTTACTGTTTAAAGTAAATGAAAATAACATAAACTTGGTTTACTTCTTTAAGGTTAAAATATATATGTTGTTATGTCTGATAGCTTGTGTTATGTATTGAATACATATATAGTTGTGTTAAGCCCTGCTAAAGTGAAACTAACCTTTAGATGACCCTAACTGTTAACTCCAACTGTTTTGGAGGGAAACTTAGAACATTCATATTTGGGTGGGCTTTTTCAAGTATTATGATTGGTTAGGGCCCTGTGGGCCTAGAGTATAAATTACAGGCATTTGCCTGCTGTTTCTCAGTTCCAGTTCTGAGTCAATAAATGCTGTTGTTGTTATGCTGGTCTGCTTCTTGCCTATTGAAGCCCACTACACAATAGTGGTGACAAAGATGGGATGTTGCAGAGGAGAGAGCTGCTGCTAAGAGACTAAAATCACTGGGTGATAGGCTGGGTAATGAGCCCTGGTGGGACCACGCTCCCTGCCCTACCTGCCAGTAAGACACACTGGAGGCACAGACATACCTGAGAGATCCGTTCCCAGGACTCCTAAGTGCAGCCCAGCTCCTACTGCAACAGTACAGGCATTAACCATCACCACAGGGGCCTTCTCAAAATGACTAAACTGGGAAGGCTCAATGAGTTCGATATTACTCACCCAGAACAGTGGAGCTCATATGTCTCCTGTGTAGACAACTATCTCTGGGCTAACCAGGTCGTGGACGACGGCCTGAAGGCGGCAACCCTGCTATGTATCTGCAGACAAGCCATGTTTGATATCACTGAAAACTTGACTGTGGCCTATGCAGACCTCAAGAAAAAAATAAGGGAAAATTTTGAGCCTAAACTCTTAGTCATCGCCCGGCATCATGCATTCGAGCAACATGAACAGAGATCCGGGGAATCTGCAGCAGAGTTTGTGGCAGCCCTTCGCCAAGCTTCATGCCAATGTGAGTTTCCTGATCTGGAAGACTGTCTCAGAGACAGGCTCATTTGCAGCCTGCGTAATAGTGAATTACAGCAGCATATATTCACCATGGAGAAACTGACTTTCCAAGATGCATTGAAGGAAGTCATGGCAGATGAGGCTGCCAGAGGGGCCATGAAGACTCTCTGGCCATCAAAAACACACACCAGCCCCCCAACGATCCACCAAGAGACTGCAGAAGGCTTGGGGGAAGTCAGTGAGAGCAAAGAAATCGATCACTTGTGGAGAGGTCCACCCAGAGAGCCATGCTCCACAGAACAAGCAACTCCCCCACAGAGCTGCGCTGTCAGGCTCTGAGTTGACCCAGAGCTCATCAGCTCTGAATATGCCTCGCAGCAAGTCAGCTGGCCATGTCACCTTATCTCTGCTGCTGCCAGATCTGTATTTCTGCTTGTGTGCTGGCTTTGGAATGACTCAGCAGAGCTGAGGATGGATTCTGCAACAACTGCAGGGCTGCTGGAACTGGCTCTTTATTGATGTGGTGCATATTGTTAAAGGGGGTTGGGGCACATATAGGTGGTAATTAGGACTTAGGTTAAAACACGGTGAAGGTGGCACCAGGTGGGGATCAGTTAGTGAGGGTAGGAATAGGGTAGAGATGTAGACATGTTATAGGGTTAATAGCATTTAGGGATAATGGGTTAGGCATGGCCAGAATTAGAACTGTGTATAGGTCTGGGTGTGGTGGGGTATGTCTCGTGATAATGGTGATAAAAGGAAAGGAGCAAATTCAAACCCAACTCTAACCTTGCCTGGCTTTTAGCCATTCTTGCCTGATTAGAGTATTTGTTGTTTGATGCTATATTGAATAAACCATCATTGTCCTAAAGAGGAACTGGAGTTTGGATTCATTTAAAGACAAATCTTCAATATTCAAGGACAGGATGTGCAAGCTATGGGGGACTGCATGAAAGAGCAGAGTGCAGATTCCACATAGCAATATGCCCTGCTTGTGGAAAGCAAGGGCACAGAGGTCATCAGCGGGAAATGAAACCTGCAACACAGCAGCACAAGGGGAAATGGCCCCCAGGACAGAACAGAATTGAATACTGTTTGGGAGGGTATAGCATCCAACGCACAGGGGCCCAATGCCCCATCAAAGAAAAAATAAGACTCCAACTAAAACTGCAAGAGGTCCCATGCTCCATGGAGCTAGATACTGGACTGGCCCTGTCCATTATCTCCTCCATGACTTTTGACCACATTTGCAAACGTAGCTGATGACGGGTCCTGCTTAAATCATCGAGCTTAGTGCTAATGGACTTCCAGGGTCACTGTAAGAGGTGAGGCTACCATTGGAGTATAGTTTAGAGAGTTCGAGGGTCCCCTCAGCATGGTGGTCATAGAGGGGCCATGCACCAGCCTCATAGGTCTGGACTGATTCAAGGCCCTGGGCATCAGGGTGATGGGCATCCATCGAACCCAAATAGCTGATCTAGCAGTGGTATGCCAACAATATGCTGACGTATTCAGCACTGATCTGGGACAATACAAAGGGGCACCCATTTCACTCAACCTCAATGCAGCAGTAACTCCAATCCAGTTAAAATTGTGCAGGGTTCCCTTTGAACTGAAGCCTAAAATTGATGCAGAACTAGACAAGCTGGTATAGTGCTCCAACCTGTGGACTGTAGCCAGTGGGAGATTCCCATAGTGACCTAAGTTAAGCCTAATGGGGAAGTTTGCATTTGTGCAGACTACAAGTGTGCCATAAACAAGGCATACAGCAGCATGCTTACTCTGTACCAGTGATAAGCCACATCCTCACCTCACTCCAGGAAGGCTAAATCTTCGCTAAGCTAGACCTCACCCAGGCCTACCAGCAGCTAGATGATGCTACCACAGAAGCACAACAATAATCACACACAGACTTCTGGTTTTGAGCCTCCCCGAAGATGGACCACTCACCACGATCATGCACGGCTTTGGTCTGTGCTTCGGCGTCGGAGAGCCCCGACCTTTTAGATTTGGGGCAGAAGCTGCCTCGTAGGGGTGGCAGAGGAAGGGGAGACCGTCAGCTGGGTAGGGGGGAGCCGCAAATCCCTTCCCTGGCTTGGCAAAGCTCCCTCCTGAAGACGCCTGAAGCGGTGGTCCAAAATGGCCACCCTGAAGGGGAGGATTAGACTGGAATAAGCATTGGGCAGGAGAGAGTGGAAGAAGCGAACAGCAGGAGGAACAGGACAATATAATCAAATGGAAATTACCCTCTGGATTAAAGTATCTTTAAGAAAGGACTCAAAGTGGCAAATTGAAAGAAGTTAAAAAAAAGGGTGTGAATTGTCTTTCACAGTGACGGAGCTTCGAGCCGAGAGAGGTAGAAGCTGTAGGAAGAATTATACAACTAACTTGGATGAGTATATCTTGATTTCATATAAGCACTAATTTAAGCTGAACTTATATATGAACTTATAATTTAAGATGAACTTATATATAAAGATTGCTAAAGAGAAAACTTATATTAACTGGATTTTTTTTTGGAGGACTGTGGTTTGAAAAGCTCTGAATAACTGGGAAGGAAAAGAAAAGAGGAGGTGTGGACTTGTTAGAACAAAGAGTGCCATCTCAGTTAAATTTAACTTGACTTTCTTTTTTTTAAAGACTCTGTTTCTTAAAAATACAAGGAAAATTGATACAATAAAATAAGAGTTTTGGAAAATTGAAATATTGAAGTAAAGAAAGATATATGAAGATTCTGCCCTTGGATTAATTGTTGATTTTGTTATGGACTTGGTATTGGACTAGCTGAGAATTAAAAGTTGAGAGGAAGGAAACAAAAGCGGACTGTTGGGAATTAACTTTGAAGACACTAACTGGATTAAATAGAAAATTGTAAAATGGCAATATCTCTTCAGGCACTAAAAATGGAACTTGGAAACATCAAGTAAACTTTACAGGAAAGAGGTGAAACTTTGGGCTTGCTTAAATTTTGAAGAGGCAATTGCAGAGTATCAACAACAAAGACAAAGTACAGTAGAAGAGGTGGAGCAAATTTCAGAAGGGGCCATCTATAATCACCATCAAGAGCAAAGGAATCCAGAAGGAAAGAGAGAAAGTGAATAAATTGGGAATAAATATCAGAGGTCTGAGAAATTGATTAAAGAGGGAAAATAAAAAAGGGGAAAAGAATCAGCAGAAATTCGAAGGGTGGAAGATAGCCAAAAAGAGAGAGGGGGTTAAAAACTGGAGTGAAATAATAAAAGGGGAAATGTTAGGGGAAAGAAGGGAGAAGAAACAGGATTTGAGAATAAAGGAATATGGGAATTTTTTAAAATTGGGGTCTTACACACAGAGATAATGGCTGAATGATATTGGGAGAGGGAATTCTGCAAGGTGCTGGGGAATAATATAGATAAATTTGTAGTTGTGAAATGGTGACATATAAGATGGATAATAGAATTGTTATTTTTTGGTAATGCTCTCTTCCTTTATGTTTAAGAGGTAAATACAACAAACATATGGAGTATGTTTATCAAATAGTCTCCCCTCCTCCGTGAGATCATTGAAGAGGAGGCTGCAGACCTGGCTTGTATCACCGAAACCTGGTTGGGCCCGGAGGGAGGTGTCCCTCTGGTTGATTTATGCCCTCCAGGTTTCCGGGTTTTACACAGGCCATGGGCCCAGGGAAGGGGTGGGGGGTGGCTGTGGTTATTCGGGAGACCTTGTTTCCAAGGGAGGTCGCAGTCCCAGAGATAGGCGGGAGTGAGACCCTCCTCCTGAGGTGGGAGCCTAGCAGTCGGGTGGGCTTGCTGCTTGCATACTTGTCCCCAGCTGTGTGACAGCAGCCCTGCCTGGGCTTCTCGATGTCCTCTCGGGGGGGGGGCATTGGAGTTCCTGGGCCTTATAGTCCTGGGGGATTTCAATTTGCCCTCCCTGGGGAACGCCGGTTTGGCCCAGGAATTCATGGTTTCCATGGAAGCCATGGGCCTGACCCAACTGATTGAAGGCCCGACTCACAAGGGGAAACACTCTGACCTAGTTTTTGTCTCTGAGCAGTGGCGAGGACAGAGGGCAGGCCACTTTTATGGCACTGCCCGCTCCATGGTCTGATCACTATCTCCTATGGCTGGTCTTCCAACAGGCAGCCCCACTGCTGGGATGAGGAGCCACTTAGATGGTTCCACCCCAGACGCCTGATGGACCCTGAAAGGTTCCAGGCAGAACTGGGTTCTTTCCCTTCCTCTGCCCACAGCTCTGCTGAGGATCTGGCATCCGCTTGGCAACAGGCTGCGCCGGATGCCCTCGGCAGGCTGTCCCCATGCGCCCTCACATGCTGTGGATCTCGGATGGCTCTCTTGGCATACCAAGGAGCTCCAGGAGATGAAGTGTCATCGGAGGGGTTTAGAGAGCAGGTGGAGGTCCACCAGCCCCAATCCAACGAGCCCAGCTAAGAGCCCATATTAGACTTACCTGGTAGCTTTGAGAGCGGCAGTCCTATCTCCGCTCTCCTCATAGCGCCCCAGAGATAGCCGCCGTTCCTGTACCGGCTACCGCCTCTTCTCAGACGGGAGGGGGGGACCTGCAGGAAGGGCTGAGGATTTTGGCCAATATCTGTCGGATAAGATCACCATCGGAGTGGGTTGTCCTCTGATTTGCAGTGGTCTGAGGAACGGGATACAGGCAGTCTGGCCAGTGTGATCTGGGATGAGTTTGATCCTGTTTCGAGGATGAAGTGGACAGGACTATGGCGCGGCTGAGTTCCACCACATGTTTGTTGGACCCGTGTCCTTCCTGGCTGGCTTATGCCTCCAGGGAGGCCACCTCTGGCTCGGGCAGTTGTCAACGCTTCATTATGGGAGGGTGTTTTCCCACTGCCTTGAAGGAGGCGGTGAGACCTCCTGAAGAAGCCTGTCCTGGACCCAACACGTGTTAGACAACTTCGTCCAGTCTCAACCTTTTTGAAGGTTGTTGAGAGTGGTGGCTTGGCAGTTCCCACTCTTCCTGGATGAAGCGACTACCTGGATCCATATCAATCGGGCTTCCGACCTGGCTTCAGCATGGAGACGGCATTGGTCGGCTGATGGATGATCTCTGAGGGCCTGGGACAGGGCTTCTCGTCCTGGTCCTATTAGACCTCTCAGCAGCTTTGATACCATCGACCATGGTATCCTTTTGTGATGCCTCGAGGGTTGGGAGGGGGGCACTGTGCTTGATGGTTCACCTCCTACCTCTCGGGCCGCATTGGCATTGGCAGGGGGCAGAGGTCACCCTGAGGGTGCTCGTGTGGTCCCTCAGGGTCGGTTCTTCCCTGTTATTTAACATCTATATGAAGCCACTGGGTGAGATCATCCGTGGTTTCAGGGTGAGATTCCACCAGCACGCAGACAACACCCAGCTGTACATCTCCACCCGAACCAAATCAGTGATGCCCTCTCCCTGATGACCCAGTGTTTGGATGCGTGGATTTGGATGAGCGGGAACATGCTTCACTCAACCCGCCAAGACTGAGTGGCTGTGCATACCGCATCTCGCCCAGGCAGGAATATCCATCTTTGGCCATAGGGGGAGCGGTGTTGCCCCCTGTGGATAGAGTGCGGAATCTGGGGGTCCCCCTGGATGTACGGCTCCGGTTGGAGGAGCAGGTGGGGGCCGTCGCCAGGGGGCCGGCTGCCCAGCTCCGCCTTGTTCGTCAACTACGCCCATTTCTGGACCGAGATGCCCTGCGCACATTCACTCATGCCCTTGCTACCTCTAGACTCGACTACTGCAACACTCTCTATTTAGGACTGCCCTTGCATACCATCTGGAGATTGCAGCTGGTGCAGAATGCGGGCGGCTGGTGGTGATGGGAGCTTCCCGATTCTCCCATGTTACCCCCCTCCTGCGCAGCCTGCATTGGCTGCCGGTTGCACTCCGGGTGAGATTCAAGGTTTTAGTTTTAACATACAAAGTCCTTCATGACATGGGTCCTCAATATTTAAGGGAGCGACTCCTGCCGACATTGAATGCCAACCGCCCTGTGCAAGCACATAGGCAAGGACTCCTTGGGGTCCCATCAGCGGGCCAGTGCCGGCTGGCGGTCCCCCGACGACGAGCCTACTCTGTCGCGGCCCCTGACCTCTGGAACCAACTCCCCTTGGGGCTCCGCCTGGCTCTTGACCTCCGCACCTTCTGCCATGATTTGAAGACCTGGTTGTTTGACCAATCCGGGCTGTGACCCTTCCTGGGGGCGGGGTTTATATTTTTAAGTATTTTAAATTTGTCTGTTTGGGCTTGTGAATTTGGGTTTAATCTTTTTTTAATTATTTATTGTTGTTGTTTTTAGCTGTGAGCCTTGAGTCTTCGGAGATGGGGCGGCATATAAGTCCCAAAAATAAATAAATAAATAAATAAATAAATAAATAAATAAATAAATATATTGAAATACTTTTGAGGTTGGAATGCTGATTTTCCTTTTCATTTCTGTTGGTTTAAGTATGAATGGAATAATTAATAGAATATGTGTAATAAATAGATTGAAATAAATGAAATAATATAGGAGGAGAGTCAAAAATGAAATTGGCATTAGGGTTTAGGATCAAATGAGTAGATAAATACATCCTGTTTCTTTTCTGAAATGATAGATAAATTTTATGGAATTAAGAAGGGGAAACCATGCAGAATCTGATTTACACATGTTATGTAGTTTTAAAGGGGATTAGTAATTTTAAAGTTGTAGGTAATAAAATGCTAAATATTTGATGTGATTCAAAAGGGAAAATAATTATTGAATATGTAACTCTGAGGTGGCGCTCTTAAATTTATTAAAGGGGGGAAACCAATTTATAGAAGAAGTGTTACTAATTAGAATTTAAGTGGATTATACAAATGTGACAATTAAAAGTTTTATAGCAAAATAACTATGAAGTCAATTCATGTGAATTAAATTATGAGATAAGCACTTGGAATAATATAACAAAATAGAAAATGCATAAAAATATTGTTAAGACTAGAAATTGAATATAAAAATCGAATATGTAACCATGGTCATATTTGTATGTATATGTGGAACCTGTAATCATGCTGTTCACTAAAAAGAGATGTTAAAATGTAGAAAACTGAATAAAACTTGTTAAAAAAAAACCACAATAATCACACACAGAGGTGCATTTCGAGTGCACTGCTTGAAGTTTGGAGTAAGCACCAGGGTTGTTCCAAAGCATTATGGAATGAACACTGAAGAACATTCCCGGCGTCTGCCTGTACTTTGAGGACGTCCTGATCATGGGGGAATGAGTGGCAGTCCTGACGGAACATCCGCACAGTACTCCAACATATCTGCGAGGCAGGCCTAAAACTCAAGAAGGAAAAGTGCCAGATTGGTGTGCAATCCACAGAAATCCTGGGTTTCCACATCAACACTGCTGGAATCCACCCATCTGAAGCAAAGCTAAAGACAATTCAGCAAGCCCCCACACCAAAATCCAAGGAGGAGCTTCAAGCATTCCCGGGATTGCTCAATGTTTACCACTCCTTCTTGCTTCTGGTCAGGGCTTCACCTCCATATCAGAACTGCCTCACAAGGAGCCTCTGATCCTCTCCTTAGAGTGGAGTGGATTGAACAATTGCAATCAACTTGGCCAGTCTTATGTAAAGCACTGGACGAGGCACATCAAGCCCATAAGAAGCATATCAGAATTGTACTCTGCTTGATGAAGGGGGAAGTCATATCCCTTTTTTCTTTCTGCAGTTTTTTCTGTTTTGTATTTTTCTTACTTTGTATTAATTTTTTATCTTTGTATTTTACAACTTCAATAAAAGTTTTGTTAAAAAGTGTTTCTGTCATGAAATGTAAGATTATAAAGAATCACAATATATATATTTATTTTATGATACTTTTTCGCAGACTGAGTGATTCAAGCTGCTGTTGCTGACATCAAAGTGACAGTCTTGAGGGCCTTCTTTCAACTCTGTTGTGTTATCCTCCTGCCTTATAAGAGCAAAATTCTTCTCTGACAGCAAAAAAAGTCAGCAGAAAACAAGGCCGGCAGCTGTCCAAGATGTAGCACAAGCCCAACACTCACTCTCCTTATCAGTCATGTGTGCTGTAAAAAGGAATTTGGGCCTCATCCATTCATCATTTAATTTGTATCTACCAGTCAAACATTCAGTGATAAATCCTCCCTGCCCATGGCTTCCATCTGGTTATCCAGCTATAGTTCTGGCCTGCTCTCCTGAGGTAGTACTGCCCCCCTGACAATACCCAAACTGTCTGAGGATCCTGATAAACAGATACCAGGGGTATCACAGGCCATCAAATGGTGTAAAGAGGAGGAACCAGGATCAGGCCCAGCTCCTGTCAAGAGCAACTCATGCTGTCTCTGATCATTGTCTCAATAAATCTCTGCCCCCCCCAAAGAAAAAAGAGATAGGTAATGGCTGACAATTGGATCTCCCCAGATGTGGCCATAGCCTCCTCCAAAGATTATGTGAACAACATTTCTGTTACTGATCACTAGAGCAATTCAGAGGGTAGTTTTGTTCTGTAAAATATTATCAGAAACACAGCAAAAACACAGGAACTGGCAATGTCCAGCAAGGCCATGTTGTCAGTATTAGTTAATAGCCAGACAATTGCATAGTATCTCATAAAGAACAAGTTATGTCCAGTAAGTCAGAAGATTTGAGCAATCTTAGTGAGTAAAGTTAGGTAGTTATTTGTTACATCAGCTGCTATTACATAGAGAATGACAAGCAAGGGTGGCAAAGCATTGCTGTACAAATTACAAAGTAGGTTTTAGCTACTTAACATCAGTCTCACACTTATGTGAAAGTTTTGTTAAAGATCAACTTTTAAAATGTACTGCAGTTTAGTAATTAAGAATTTTGGACTCAGCCCAAGGAGACTCAGGTTCAAATAGACTCAGCCATGAAGCTTAATAGTTGACCTTTGTCATCCACACTATCTTTCAGCCTAACTGCACACAGTTCTTTTAATAAAAATGGAAAAATTATGTATGTTTTATAAAAAAATGAGTTCACCTCCATGTGAACTGTAACAATTAGCAAGGCAAGGGAATGTGCATTGGAAGGAATGGTTGGCAACTATTCCTTCCCTGTGCATTGCTCTAAGGATCAGATGATGTGATATCTATATAATAAACAAAGGAGGAGGATCAAAAAGTCAAACAGTGGCTGGGACAATTTGATTCATGCCATGCCCATTTAGATACAAGTGAAAGGATTAGGGTTTCATATCATTTTAACTGAAATAAAGATCCTTAATTTTCTTTTGGATGGTTAGGAAATTGTGAAATACGGACCTTGAAATTGGCATACAAGTCCCATCTTTTTTTTTCCTGGCTAAATGGTAAATGACTAACATTTGTTTCTCATCAATATTAATCTATTCAATTTAGTTTTAATGAAATAATAAGATTGTTTAAACTTTAAAGTCAATCACTCTCAGCTATTTTAGAATTTTGATATAGAAATGAAATAAACTGAAGTTATAATGTTTCTCTAGTTGATTTTAAACTTTCAGTACATTCAGTGGAATTAAAAGTTTTACCCTTCCCAAATTCCTTTCTATACAGAAATTTTCTCACTCCCAACCTTGTTTTTCTTGCACATTTGTACTGCTATACAAGGCCTAAGATATCCATGGGCCAAATGGATATTTGGACACAAGGAGCAGAGAGGATACTGTAAGTTAGCTTTGGAAAGACAACTTTGGCCCTTGTTCCTCATAAACATTCAATAATGTACCTTATGATAAGAAAATTGCTATCTACCCAGAATCGTATTCATTTTATTTCCCCATTCATTGCATTTATGGGAGTCTAATCTGATTAATTGTGCCGAAGGAGTGGCAAAGTACAAGTTGTACTGAGTAGACCAAATGTGGCAAAGTACAAGTAACACTGAGTAGACCAAATGTGGATTCTTCTTTTGCCCCCAGAAAAATCACTACCCTCACCTGGGGCCAGCAGAAGGCAATAAATACTTTCCCTGAGCAGGTGAATAGGAATTTGGAGAATGAGATTAAAGATGCTTTTTTTTTCTGACTATGGACAGAATGAATTAATGAACATTACAATCCAGGACCAGGTCTCAGCTGAAACTAGAACAAATCAAGTTAAAACAACCAAATACAATTTTAAAATAAACCCTTCTCGCTGCTCCCACAGCTACCAGGTAAGTCCTAATATAGGCTCTTAACTGGGCTTGGTCGGAGCCAGAACGGGTCAACCTCCACCTGCTCTCTAAGCCCCTCCGATGGCGCTTCATCTCCCAGAGCTCCTCGGTATACCAGGGAGCTAACCGGGATCTGCGCCGAGTGAGGGGACACATGGGGACAACTCTGTTGAGGGCCCCCATGGCAGCCTGTTGCCAGGTAGCCGCCAGGGCCTCGGCAGAGCTGTGGATAAGGGATGTAGGAAAAGACCCCAGTTCCACCTGGAACCTTTCCGGGTCCATCAGGTGTCTGGGGCGGAACCATCTAGGTGGCTCCTCATCCCAGCAGTGTGGGGCAGCTTGTCGGAAGACCAGCCGTAGGAGATAATGATCTGACCATGGAACAGGATGAACGGAAAAATTTCCATCCCCC
The DNA here is from genome assembly GCA_009733165.1 of Naja naja. Lineage (NCBI taxonomy): Eukaryota > Metazoa > Chordata > Lepidosauria > Squamata > Elapidae > Naja > Naja naja. The sequence continues at coordinate 192,569,363 of CM019149.1, read as the reverse complement.
AGATCATTACGCCACTGCTCCGAGACAAAAACCAGGTTGAGCGTGTTACGCCCCTCATGAGTCGGGCCTTGAAACACCTGGGTCAGGCCCATGGCCACCATGGAGGCCATGAATTCCTGGGCCAAACCCGACGCCACTCCTAGAGAGGGCAGGTTGAAGTCACCCAGGACCATAAGGCCTGGGAACTCCACCCCTTTAAAGCCAAAGTCTAACTCGCAAGCACAGGCAAGTAGGATGAAGTGGACAGGACTATGCGGCGGCTGAGTTCCACCACATGTTTGTTGGATCCGTGTCCCTCCTGGTTGGCTTATGCCACCAGGGAGGCCACCTGTGTTTGGCTCCAGGCAGTTGTCAACACTTCATTAAGGGAGGGTGTTTTTCCCTCTGCTTTGAAGGAGGCGGTGATGAGACCCCTCCTGAAGAAGCCTGCCCTGGACCCGACCATGTTAGACAACTTTCGTCCAGTCTCCAACCTTGCTTTTGGCAAAGTTGTTGAGAGTGTGGTGGCTCAGCAGTTTCCACTTTTCCTGGATGAAGCGGACTACCTGGATCCGTATCAATTGAGCTTCCAACCCGGTTACAGCACGGAGACGGCATTGGTCGCGCTGATGGATGATCTCTGGAGGACTCAGGGCAGGGGTTTTTCCTCTGTCCTGGTCCTATTAGACCTCTCAGCAGCTTTCGATACCATTGACCATGGTATCCTTTGCCTTGGGGGTTGGGAGTGGGGGGCACTGTTCTTCAGTGGTTCACCTCCCTCTTGGGGTGGTTGCAATCGGTGTTGGCGGGGGGGTTGAGGTCGACCCCAAGGGTGCTCTCTTGTGGGGTCCCTCAGGGGTCGGTCCTCTCCCCTCTGCTATTTAACATCTACATGAAGCCGCTGGGTGAGATCATCCGTGCTTTTGGGGTGAGATTCCATCAGTATGCAGATGACACCCAGCTGTACATCTCCACCCCAAACCAGATCAGTGATGCCCTCTCCCTGATGACCCGGTGTTTGGATGCGTGATTTGGATGAGCAGGAACATGCTTCGACTCAACCCGGCCAAGACTGAGTGGCTGTGCATACCAGCATCTCAGCCCAGTCAGGAACATCCATCTTTGGCCATAGAGGGAGAGGTGTTGCCCCCTGTGGATAGGGCACGGAATCTGGGGGTCCTCCTGGATGGATTTGGTTGGAGGAGCAGGTGGGGGCCGTTGCCAGGGGTGCCTTTGCCCAGCTCTGCCTTGTTCGTCAGCTTCGCCCATTTCTGGACCGAGATGCCCTGCGCACAGTCACTCACGCTCTTGTTACCTCTAGACTCAACTACTGCAACGCCCTCTACTTAGGACTGCCCTTGCATACCATCTGGAGATTGCAGCTGGTGCAGAATGCGGCAGCGCGGGTGGTGATGGGAGTTTCCCAATTCTCCCATGTTAGCCCCCTCCTGCGTTGCCTGCATTGGTTGCCGGTTGCACTCCGGGTGAGATTCAAGGTCCTGGTTTTAACATACAAAGTCCTTCACGACATGGGTCCTCAATATTTAAGGGAGCGTCTTCTGCCGATATCGAGTGCCAGCCGCCCTGTGCGAGCACATAGGCAAGGACTGCTCGGGGTCCCGTCAGCAGGCCAATGTCAGCTGGCGGTCCCCCGCGACAAGCCTATTCTGTTGCGGCCTGACCTCTGGAACCAACTGCCCCTGGGGCTCTGGCCCCTGACCTCCGCACCTTCCACCATGATTTGAAGACCTGGTTGTTCGACCAATCCGGGCTGTGACCCCTCCTTAGGGGGGGGATGGGTTTCTTAATTATCTTAACCACTGTAAATTTTAATTTTTGTAATTTTTGGGCTTGTGGAATTAGTTTAATCTCTTTTTAAGTATTTATTGTTGTTGTTTTTTGTTGTCACCGAGTCTTTGGAGATGGGGCGGCATACAAGTCCAATAAATAAATAAATAAATAAATAAATAATAAGTATAAAATATCCAAAAAAGGAGAGCTCAGGCCCAGAGAGAGATGTTCCAGAGAGAGATCCTGTTGCTACTCCAAAGGCTCCTAAAGCCAACAAAAAGAAACAGTTTGCTCAAAGCAAGCCTGAGGTTTCTCATAAAAATGTTGAAAATTCACTAACAGGTAAACCTTTGCATTCCAGGTGTATCCATAAGTGGCATTGATGATTGGGGCATGCCAGTGTTTGTGTTCTTAGAATGATGCCAGAATTCATGAAAGGTTTGGATCTGAAGGGGTGTAAGATGTTCTTGGATTGTGCTGTCTGCAAGAAAGCCAAATCCAAAGCAGCAGCTGTTCCAAAACACACTACATGCCTGTCAACATGCATTTTTGATTTGGTACACACCAACATAGTAGGTCCATTTGCACCAGCACTTGGTGGTAAAAAATATTTCTTAACAATTGTTGATAATTATTCTAGATATGGATCTGTATTTCCTATGAAAGAAAAATCAGAGACCTTTCAGATCTTTAAAGACTTTGCAACTTTTGTCAATACCCAACACAATGTTCGCATCATTAGAATTCAAAGTGATTGCAGTGCTGAATTCATGTCTCAGCTTTCAGGACTGGATGCATAGGAATGGAATTCCTGAAGTCTCTTCCCCTTTTTTTCCTTTTTTTTTGAACTGGTAACCACCTGTTGTTGCTTTTTGAGACCTTCCTTTTCTTCTTTACTTTTTTCTATTTTTGTATACAAGTGGAACCAACCGATTAAGGTGTACAAGAACCTGAAGAATTTTTTTTGTTTCCTCAATCTTTTTTATATTCCTTAATGTTTTTAATTTTTTACTTTCCCCCCCTTTTTTGTCTACTTATTTTTATTATTTTGAGGGCCCTCTGCTTTTTGGGGCCCTACTAGGAAATAACTATAAAATGAGTAGAAAAGCAATAGCTGCAAGCTCTCAATCAACAACTCTTGCTTCTTCACCATCTGGAGGTCAGCGATCAATACAGGCAATGTTGCAACAGGAAAAGGAAAAAGAGAAGGAGGATACATTACAGAAGATTTTGCAAGGAATTCAAATTCTACAGACAAAAGTAGAAAATGTTGAAAAGAGTAATGAGAATATCTCCCAAAAAATTGAACAGACAAATCAAAAGGTGGAGAAGATTCAGCAGAAAATAGATAAGAGGGATGAAAAAGTTGAAAATATTCAACAGAAAATTGGAAATACAGATGAGAAAGTGGAAAATATCCAAGAGATGATGACCAGATATGATGAAAAGATTAAGAAAATTGAAGAGCAGGACGAACAAAGAGATAAGGAAATTGGAAATATCAATATCAGATTGAGTGAAGTTGAAAAGACAGGATTGAATCATTGAGAGGAGAGATGGATAGATCAGAATTTTACTTGAGATTTCACAATGTGGAGGAAGAAAAGGGCGAAAACCTCATTGGAAAAATGATAGAAATATTGGCGGAAGCACTAGAAATAATGAAAGAGAAAATGATGGATGGAATGGATGAAGTGTTTTGTGTACATACAAGATATGCAATGAGGAATAAGCTATCAAGAGAAGTCCATATTAGATTTACTAAGAAAATTATTAAAACACAAATTTTGCAAATGACAAGAGAAAAGACATTAAAGTATAAAGACAAAGAAATTGTGGTGCTGAAACAGGTACCAAGAAGAGTAAGGGAGACGAGGAGAGAGTACCTTTTTCTAACCAAAGAACTGCTTAGAAAAGGAATAAATTATAGATGGCTGATACCAGAAGGCCTTCTGTTTACATGGCGGGAACAAAGACATAGAATTGATACAGTTGAAAAGTGGAATCATTTTATTATGAATATATTAGAGGAAAGGAGGAAGATACAAGAAAAGAAGAGCCCCTGATTGAACCTCAAAAGGAGTTGATAGCAGTAATTGAAAAAGAAAAGGAAAAAGAAGAAGGCGAGTAGGCAGGGCCCAGAGAACGAAGAGAAATAAGATCCACCAGAGCAATAAATCCCTCTTACAAAATCTAAAATGGAGGAAAGAAAACTGGTTACGATGAATATAAATGGACTCAATTCAATCATTAAAAGAAGGAAAGTATTTCACAAATTGGAGAAATTAAAATTTGATATAATTTGCCTACAAGAGGTATATTAAAAACAACATGAAACAAAAAAAAAATTAGGAAAATTGTTTACTTCATTGGCACAATGTAAAAAAGGCTGGTTCTATATATTAAAGAAACAATTTCAGCTGAATTAATTTATACAGATGATGATGGAAGAATCTTAATGGTAGAAATAATGGACAATAATACTAAAATACTTTTAATAGCAATATATGCTCCAAATGACCACCAAGAGGAATTTTATAATAAACTCCATAAAAAATAATTGAACTGGACTACGTTAATTTATGCATGATGGGAGATTTTAATGGAATAATTAATGAGCAGCTGGATTATAAATCACAAAAGCCACAAAGAAAGCTAGAAAGAAACTACAAAACCCTTTTTCAAATGATAGAAGAAATAAATTTAAAAGATGCATGAGAGAAATATAGGAAATAAACAATATACATTTACTCAAACAGGCATGAATCATGGTCAAGAATAGATATGATATGGACATCAGCTGATCTATTTTTAATATACAAAAATTGAAATAGAAGCAAGTATTTGGGCGATCATAATCCAATGATTATTATTTGGAAAGGACAAAAGATGAGATCTAGATGGACATTAAACAATAAGATATTAAAGGAAGAAGATTTTAAACAGAAAATGGAGAGAGAACTGGTATTCTTTTTAAAGAAAATAAGAAAAGAGGATACATCGTTACAGAATCTCTGGGACACGATGAAGGCCTATACAAGAGGCTTGATAATTGATTATACAAGGAAAAGAAATATCAAACAAAAAAAGACTTTTAAAACATTAGAAGAAGAATATAAAAACTGGAAAAAGAACTACAGAAATTTCCACAAAAAAGATGTTAAAATCAAAATGGATATAACCAAACATAAAATGGAATTAATGGAAAAGAAGAGCTAGCCCAAAAGATTAAAAATGCTAAACAGAATTATTTTGAGGACTCAAACAAACCAGGAAGATGGTTAGCCTATAAATTAAGAAAGCAAAGAGAATCAAGGAAAATTAGCCATTTAATAGATGAAGAAGGACATCCTTGTTACTGAAATGAAGGGAAAAAAGAATTATACAAGACTATTATGGAAAATTGTACTATCAAGAGAGTATTCAAGAAGAAAAATTAAACAATATATACAAAAGGCAAAGTTACCACAGATACCTAAAGATATCGAAATAATGTTAGAAGAGAATATAACAATGATGGAGTTAACAAAGAAGCCTTAAAGAAACAAAATACAGGAAAGCACCAGGCCCGGATGGTTTACCAGTGGAATTTTATCTTTCAGGAGGTGTTAAACCTCAATTATTAAAGTTATGAATGAAGTCATGCAAGAGAATACCAAAGACTTGGTCAGAAGCATATCACACTTATACCGAGAAGGAAGACAGACACAACAAGTTAAAAAATATAGGCCTATTTCCTATTAAATTCAGACTATAAAATTTTTTGCTTCAATTTTGGAAAAGACTGAAAAGATACTTAAACAACTTTATACATGTTGACCAAAATGGGTTTCTGCCAAAAGACAAATCAAACATAATATGAGAATAATCCTGGACACTCTGGTACTGAGGCACATCCTGAAAAGCAAATGGCCTTGATGTTTCTGGATGCTCAAAATTTGATAATGTGAGTTGGTGCTTTGTTACTACAATTGACACAAATGGGCTTTGGCAAAAATACTCACGTGCTATTGAGACTATATCTGAACAAACTGCAAGGGTTTTGATAAATGGAGAATTGACAGAGCCTATAAATATAAGAAAAGGGACTAGACAAGGCTGCCCACTGTCGCCTGCTGTTTGTGTTAACCTTAGAAGTGTTAAACAGGTGTATTAGAAGAAGATAAACAAATAAAAGGAATGAAAATTAAAAGAGAAATATAAGTTACAAGCCTTTGCAGATGACCTGGTATTTATATTAGAGGACCCACTGGAATCAGCGCAAGCTAATTGAAAGAATAGAAGAGTATGGAGAAGTAGCAGGATTGAAAATTAATAAAGACAAAACAAAGATATTAACAAAGAATATGTTGTGAGGGCGGAAGAAAGAATTGGAAGAAGCTTTAGAAATACAGGTCACAAGTAAGGTTAAGTATCTAGGGATATATATTACAGCAAGATGTAGTACACTGAAGGAGGATAATTACATTAAACTTAAACAGAAGAAGAGCAGACTTGAAAAATGGAAAAACTTACAACTATCGTTGATTGGGAGAATATCAACAATCAAGATGAATGTATTGCCTAGAATTCTATACTATTCCAGACAATTCCAATCAGATTAGGGAGAGTTTTTTGAAGACCTAAATCGAATGATGTTGAAATATATATGGCAAGGCAAAAAGCAAGAATAAACTTAAGTTATTGCAGGATGCAAGATTAAGAGGAGGGTTTGCTTTGCCCAATTGGGAACTATACTATCAGGCGGCAAATTTGATGTGGGTAAAAGATTGGATAACACTAAGGAATAGTAGATTATTGACTCTAGAAGGACATGACTTGTTATTGGGGTGGCATGCATTCCTTTGTTATAAGGAACTAAAACACAAGGGTATTTTAGAAGACATTATATTCGAGAAGCTTTGTTTTTAAACTGGGAGAAGATTAAAAAACAACATTACTTGAAAATTCCAATATGGATATCTACTATTGAAGCCTTTATATCCAGTAATATATAAAAGAACAAACAGTTAGATATATGGTGAGATATTGAATGAAAGGGGTGAACTTAAATCTATGCAAGCATTGGAAGAACAAGGTATAAAAAATGAATTGGTTTTCATATTTGCAAAATACAATCTAGATTTGATAAGGATATTAAAGTAGAAGGTATTTATAACAAGCAGATTGGGCTGAACAAAATATTGATGGGTACTGATGAAAAGGTTTAAAAACTTTATGGATATTTTAGAAATTAAAATGGAAGAGGAACAAGTTAAAGAAACAATGATTGCTTGGGGAAATTTTGGATATGGGATTGATCTAGAGAAATGGGAAAATTATGGTCCCAGAATTATAAAATGACAATGTCAACTGCTTATAAAAGAAAATTTGTATAAGATGTTTTACAGGTGGCACTTACTAACGAGGTACAAGAATGTTTAAGAATAAATCGGATAAATGTTGGAAATGTCATCGAATACCTGGATCATATTACCATATGTGGTGGACTTGTTCGGATGCAAAAAGATATTGGACTAAAATCCACATATGGTTGGAAAAAATGATACAACAACATAGACTTTGAAACCAGAAATATTTTTATTGGGAATTATACCAGATATCTACAATAAAGAGTTGAAATATTTGATTGTAAATGTTTTAACAGCAGCTAGAATTGTATTTGCCAAAAGTATGGGAGGAAGTGATTAGGAAAATTATGGACTGTGCTGAAATGAATAAATTGACATTTGAAATTAGAGAACAAGAAGATAAACAATTTTACAAGATATGGGATTTGTTTTATCAATGGTTGGATAAAAAGACTTGGTAATGCAATAGACTATATAATTTTGTAATAGAAATATAATAGGCTGATATAAAATATAATGTTGATATATATAACCATTGGATGAAAGTATAACATAAATTTTAGATTAAAAATATATCTCGTATATATGATGAAATAAATAGTTTAATTGTACACAAGTAATAATTGATAAATACATAATGTTTTATTGATAATATGAGAATTTTCTTTTTTTGATAAATTGTGAGTGATGAATATGAAAGGATGACACAAAGTTTGTAACCAACTGACACACTGTATGTATATATGGAAGATGGTTTTTATGTTTTGTATGTCCTGTTTGTATGTTTGTATCAAAATAAAAAACTTTTTATAAAAAAGGAATGGAATTCTGCAGACGCAGAGAATGGAGTAGCGAAACGAAGAATAGCGTTCTACAAACCATGATGATCTTGTCTCCTGAAGGCGCTTTAATCTCAGTCTCCCATACTGGGTGAAGCTATTGAATATGCAAATTCATTAATATGCCATCTACTGGGTAATGTAATAAATCAGACACCTTCCTTAAAGGTTATATGGATATCAACGATGTTTAAACATCCATATTTTTTAGTTCATACACTATGGTGAACATTCCTTAGCTCAAAAGAAAAGAAAAGGAGGTCCAGCAGCAGCAAAAAATGAGATTCATGGATATTGATGACAATTCAAAATGGAGCAAATTGGTTGACTCAGACACGTAATAGTGATTTCTCAGTCCTTCAATTTTGAGGAAGATGCTGACTGGTCCAGGATTCACTCCAATGATCCTGGAGTTTATTTTTCTAGAGATGATGCCATTGATGCCACGCAGCCTGATGATCAAGATTCACAGATGGATGTTCCATCAACTAGTTCTTCTCAACCAATGTTCCATCTTCGAGCCGTCGATGCTGATGCTAGCGACTATGAAGAAAAGGGGCAGCGGAAGAAGAGAATGGACATGCTGTCCTAGGCGTTCGAGAGGACCACGAAGGGGATCCTCGAAGCGATATTCATGGCAATTGACAAAGCACCTTTACCGTTGGTTTGTGCTGTATTACACTGCCTTCTGACAAATTCACAAATTAAGCATCTTCTGATTCAGAGCAGAAGAAATGGTATGTGAGGCAATGCAGGCTGAAATGGACAGTCTAAAAGAAACTCAAGGTGTTTACACCTGCAAGTCCTCCAAAATAAGAAAGTTATTGGCACAGATGGGTCTACAGAATTAAAAAGCCAAATGGTGAGTCATTATACAGGCCAAAACTTGTAGCTCAGGGTTTTGCTCAGCATTATCTTGAGGACTACACAAATACTTACTCACTGACAGTTTGGACTGAGGCTTGAAAATTGCTTTTCGTCACTGCAACTATTCTTGGTTTAGAAGTTTTCCAGTTTGATGTGGAAACAGCTTATCTAAATCTTGACCTGGATGAAGAATTTACATCAGGGTCCTCCAGGGTTCGAGGAAAGCAGAAGAAGGGGTGGCTCCTGAACAAAGTCTTTATGGTCTGAAACAGTCTGGTTTAATGTGGTACTTATGTCTTGCTGACAAACTAAATTCAATGGGCTTTATTAAGTCCAAAACTGATAGTCGTGTTCACAAAAAGATCACAAAATATATAAGATAATTCTTGTTTATGTTGATGATGTTGTTTATATTGGTCCAAATAAATTGGTGAAATTTTATAAAGCTTTGCAGAAATATTTTACATTGAAATCTTTAGGTCACATTAACACTTATTTG
>CM019149.1:192537522-192559037 GCA_009733165.1 Naja naja | reverse complement strand
GTGTTAACTCTTAGTGATCTTTCTTCAGGATTATTTGTCCCCAACCTGGCTCTTCAGTTCTCCCAACAATCCACACATCACCATTGTAAATGTCTATGGAGATTCTCAGTCATCCAGACCATGGTTGTCCCAAAGGTGCTTTTTCAAGAGGCAACTGGGCTTTCTGGTTTTTCTTTGAAGACATTTTGCTTTTCATCCAAGAAGTTTCTTCAGCTCTGACTGGATGGTAGGGAATAGAAGGATTTATATTCCTTGAGACAGCTGGTCATTTGCATTCTTTTAGAAATTGTTAATGTCACCTGGAGGTTTATCTGTATCATCAGGGTCACCTGATGCAGATGGGTGTGGCCTTCTTGGAACTGTTTATAGGACTGTGTCCTAGATTGAGGATAGATGGTGTCATATCCCTCCCCATCTGTTGAGAGAGGGCTATTCAATTTTGACATGGATGGCCTCTTTGACCCCTCTTTCAAACCAGTGGTCCTCTCTGTCCAAAATGTGGACTTTACTGTGTGAGTGGTCTTTGTCTTTTAAATGCAGATGTACTGCTGAATCTAGTCCTGATGGGTTTATTTTTCTATGTTGTGCCATGTGTTTATGAAGAGGTTGTTTTTCCCCAATGTACAGATTTGCAGATGGCTCACTGCACTGTACTGCATATATCACGTTGCTCAGTTTGTGTCTAGGTGTTTAATCCTCAGATAGACAAGCTTCTGCCTTAGTGTATTTTTGGATTTGAAATGTACACATATGTATTGTGTTGGCTGAAGATCCTCCTGAGCTTTTCCAATATTCCTGCAACATATGGAACAATAACACTGCTTCATTTATTGTTCTCTTCATTGTATTATGGAGGAGCTCCTGCCGGGTCTTTTGGGGGATTTGATGAAGGCCCAGTTGAGATAGCCACATGTTCTGAGGCCTTCCTTGATGTGTTTTTGTTCTTTTTCTTTCCCATCTTTACTGGTAGGAAGGCCTTCAGCTCAGTGGTGTAGAGTTCTGATGACTCCCATTTTGTGCTCCAGTGGGTGGTGGGAATCAAAATGTAAATATTGATCTGTGTGAGTGGGTTTTATATAAACTTCAATGTTAAGGCTTCTGTCTTCCTTAATGTGTACTGCAGAATGCAGGAAGGCTAGACTATTTGCTTTAACATCTTCCGTGGTAAATTTGATGTATCTGTCCACAGAGTTGATATGTTTGGTGAACATTTCCAATTCCTGTGTTTTGATCTTGACCCACATATCTTCCATATACCTATACCAATGAGTGGGTGGAATTCTTATGAAGGAATCTAGGGCTTTGGTTTCTACCTCTTTCATGTAGAGATTGGCCACAGTGGGGTACACAGGAAAACCCATGGCACTGCTGTGTTTTTATTTGTAGAAAACTTCATTGCATTTAAAATAGGTAGGGGTCAAGCAAAGTCCAGCAAGGCACATATGTGGTCTGGGCTAAGGCTGGTTCTGAATCTGCCACAGAAAATATCACAAGCAGTGACAGTACCACTTTATACTGCACTCGTGAAGCCACAGTTGAATGCACCCAATTTTGGTCACCATGATACCAAAAATGTTGAGAGCCTAGAAAGTGTGCATAACAGAGCAACAAAGATGATAAAAGGTCTGGGGCTAAATTGTGTGATGAACGGTTAAGAGAACTAGATATGTCTAGCCTATCAAAGAGAATCAGGGTGATCAACAGGAAAAGCATTGGTAAGATTGCAGTCTGTCACTTATACTATTCAACATGTACACAGGAATACAAAAAAGAGCTTTGGTGGTGCAGGCTGTTAAACACCTAGCACTTAGCTCCAGCTGTCTGCAATTAGTGCAGGCTCGAATCCCACCAGGCTCAAGGTTGACTCAGCTTTCCATCCTCCTGGGGTAGGTAAATTGAGGACCCAAGATTGTTGGGGGCAATAAGCTGACTTTGTAAAAATGCCGCTTGGGGGTGCCAAAAAGTCCTAGTAATAAGCAGGCATATACAATAGAATGAAGGCTATTGCTGAGCACATTGGGTTGTGCTCCAAAGATTGTAAGCCGCCCTGAGTCTCCGGAGAATTAAAAAAAATAGTTATGAGAAATGCATATTTGGAGGAATCTACCATTAGGGTTAAAATTGATGGTACCGATATCAACAACCTCTGATACGCAGATGATACAACATTGCTCAGAGAAAGAAAGGAGGATCTAAAGTGGCTAATCCTAAGAATTGAAGATGAAAGTGAAAAATTTGGACTTCACCTTAACATCAAGAAAACAAAGAAAATGATAACTGCAGAGAACACAACAGTCGGAGTGCAGATTGACAATGAGACATTAAAACAGTAAAGGAATTCATCTTCCTGGCTTTTAAAATCAATCAAAGTGGTGACCTCAGCTCTGAGGTCAAAAGGCATATAGCACTTGAAAGAACTGCAAAGTCTGGCATAAATGACATCTGGAAGTGTAAAGACATCAACCTCACAACCAAATGCAGATTAGTTAATGCAATAATTTTTCCAATTCCTACTTATGGCTATGAACTCGGACTCTGAAAAAGGCAGATAGGAGTAGAGTGGATGCCTTTGAACTGTTGTGATGGAGGTGACTATTGGGCATCCCTTGGACTGCAAAAATAATAAAAAAGTCCTAGACCAAACCTTACCAAAAATATCAGTTGAAGCCAAGATCACCAAGCAAAGGCTATCATACTTTGCTCATCACAGGGAGAGCTAACTCACTCAAAAATCATTATGCTGGGAGTGATCGGTGGAAAAAGGAGAAGGGGCCACCCTAACACCTGCTGACTGGACACTATAAAGGATGACACTGGGATGTCAGTTGCAGATCTGAAGGAGATGGTGCAAGACAGAGGGGCATGGAGGGTGCTGATCCATAGAATGTCCGAGGCTCAGACACAACTGAATGACTGGGAAAAATTCTTCTCATAATCTTCATGAAAATTGCTGGGTTGGAAGAGAAGACTTTAACCTACTCGTGTACTATCATTATAGTTCTCTGCTAACATCAGCTGTCTTTGGGTTCTTCCTCATTCCCTTTTCCACTTACCTTTTGGATAACAGAAAGGTAAACCAACCTCAAATTTGATGCCACCCCCACCCCCATTGCAATCCTTATTATCAGAGGTGGTATTCAGCAAGTTCTGACCAGTTCGAAAACTGGTAATGGAAATTTTGAGTAGTTTGGAGAACTGGTAAATACCACCCCTGTCCCACCTATTCTCTGCCTCCCGAGTCCTAGCTGATCGGCTGGGACTTCTTTTGTTGCCTTGCACAGGAGAGCGGAGCTGGAAAGCAGGTTAGTGGGGTGGGAGTGGGGAGGAATGAAGATTTTGCTAACCTTCCCTGCTACGCCCACCAAGCCACACCACCACCACGCCCACAGAATTGATAGTAAAAAAATTTGAATCCCACAACTGCTTATTATGCCACAATCATATTGCTCCCAAATCTACTACATGCTAAGGAAAGGGATGAGGTTTGATAAATTTTTGAAGAGGGCTAAAATGGCTAAAACCAACTCCAGGAAACATTCAAGATGATCCAGGTGCTGTAGTGAAGTAGAAGAAGAGTTCTAAACACATGTTTAGCAGGTTTCCAAAAGATGCTAAAATCCACATTTTGATATTGCCTGGCAATAGCTAACAGGTATATTTTATTTATTTATTTTATGCCCAACATTCATAGTTAAGCTGAGGAAATTGCCAATTTCCCATTGCTTGTTTCTCCATCTGATTCCTGTCCATTCACTGCTAGTTGGCTCTCTGCCCTCCACTGTTCAATCTACCAGAACCTCTATTATACCTCCAAAAGCATGGGTTTACACATGGGCAACTTCAGGTCTTTTCTGCCATAGGAAAAGATCAGAGAGCAGTAAAGGAAAGTAAAAGGTCTCTCCTCTGCATAGGAAGTGATTCAGAGGTGGTATTCAGCAGGTTCTGACCAGTTCTGGAGAACCGGTAGCGGGAATTTTGAGTAGATCAGAGAACCGGCAAATACCACCTCTGACTGGAGATTTTACAGTATCCTTCCCTTGAAACGCCCAAGCCACACCCACAGAACCAGTAGTAAAAATATTTGAATACTGAACTGATTATGCCTGCAAGTCACATACTTGCTAAGCTGGTTACCCCTAAGTTATTGTGCCACTCACTTGATCCTTGTATATATGAAATTTCTACATGCCCTGGGAAAACAGCAAGGGATACTCTACAAGAGGTGGCATTCAAAGATTATCAGCACCAAAAATGGAGACATGTCTGCCCATGTCATCTGTCCAGATCTTCATAAATGTGCCCCACATTTCATTGGTGTGATTTGGCTTATAATTAGACATAAACAAAATAAAATTGTCAGAAAACAAAATATTTCCTACTGCAATAAACATATTAATCATGAATATAATTGACATTTAGTGAACTGAACCCAAGAACCTTCAATCCATTCACATTTTTAACAGAAGATTACTTAGAAAAGCTATCCAAATAGTCTTGATATGCTATAAACTAGTATGCAAAAATTAATTTCTTAATTACAACAGTTATTATGGAAAAGGGAAAAAATTGGGAAGGGAAAGCTGAGGCTGAAAGTTTAATAGGCAACCAGCTGACCTGAAGGAGAATAATTAGAAAGGTTAAAGGACTTAATATTAGATTAATGTCTGCCCGGAGGAAAAAAGCAGATTCCTGGGAAAAATATAACACTGCAGCACATCTGTGCTGTGCTATTGGTCTCACATTTCCCCACTTCTCTCTCTCTGCTCTCAAGGACAAGTTAGCCTCCCCTTCCCCATTTCTCTCCCCAAAGGACAAATCTGCCCTACAGACAATCTCTCCTCAGACATATGAGCTGTCAGCTCAGCACAGCTTCCAGAAAATGGTATCTAGTCACCTGACGGCTTTCCTCTCTATGGGGAAACCCAGACTCATATTGCCTGGAAGTCTGAAAAGAAGGAAAAAGGAGTGTGTGCCCTGTTTCCTGGCAATGTGCTATTCCCCCCCACTCCTATGTGACTAAGAAGCCAGAGACCGAAGAATCGTAGCATATTAAACTATAGGCAAGTGTGCTTGTGTGTGATGTTGGGAGTTACCCTTCAAAAATTGGATTTAAATTAATTAATCTAAATTGGAAAGAAATACAATTAATAAGAATATTTCACAGAAAGTTATTCATTTCACGCTTCTGTCATAATAACAATTCTAATTCATCAACAGATAAAGAGTCCTTAAACAGCGTTTAGTGGCAATTTGAAAATGGAGTATGCTATCAACGCCTCACCAAAGGCTCCTGCAGAGACTTTGGCCAGTCACAGAACAACTATTTCCTATCAGGAGAACCGGTGAGGTTATTTTCCTTGACTGCAGGTGTTTTCAAACTTTTGGAGGCCATAGAACCTGTTAGTTAAAAACAAAACAAAACAAAACCCTGAGCCCCTATTCTCTGCCTCTCAGACACACAGAGAGCAAAGAGTCATATGAGCATAAGAAACTCCCTGAAGAAGAAGAAAAGGCTTCTGAAGATCACCTGGCAAACCCACCCTTTCCATTGTACCATTAAAATGGTTAGGATGCTGCCTCTCATGGCACCTCATTGAGTTCTCATGGAACCTCCAGGCTTCCACAGAACACCCTCCCTAACACACCAGAAGCTCTACAGCTGAACTCAACTTATCTTTGGTTCTGATTTGTGGCATCTTTGGATATAAATATAATGCTGGCACTTAGTTTTGCAACATGCCACTTTCAATTTATTTTCCTTTCATTAAAGAATTATATTTTTAAAAATCAGTTAGATGGGGAATCTGGCAGGTGCTATGGAAGGAATCGTATTCATTTCTATACAACATTGAAAATTCTGGTTCTAATTCTGAATCTACTTCTGGAAGCAGAACAGTTTACAGTACAGAAATTATCTGGACAACTTCAAAGTTCAAGCAAGCAATCGGAATAGAGTTGGAAGGGAGCTTGGAGGTATTCTAGTCCAACCCTCTACTCAATCAGGAGACCCCCATACCATTTCAGATAGGTGGCTGTCTAGACTTTTCTTAAAACCTCCAATGATGAAGCCCCTAGATAGAACTTCTGAAGGCAAGCTATTCCCCTGTTAAGAAGTTTCTCCTGAAGTGGCTCCTAAGAGTCTATAGCCTATAGCCTCCAAAAACCATGTGACAGCACAACTGTTCTCACACAATCTTCAGAGGTTATAGGAAGTCATTCAACAGCAGACCCTCTTCACAACCTCTGGAGGCCAGGCAAAAGCACATTATCTCTTATTGGCAGAATATCGACAGTTAAGATGAATATTCTACCTAGAATCTTATATCTACTTCAGACAATCCCAATTAGACTTGGGAAAGGGTACTTTGAAGATCTAAATAAAATCACATCCAAATTTATATGGCAGGGCAAAAGCCAAGAATCAAATTTAAGCTATTACAAGATGCAAGGTCAAGAGGGGATTCACTACCAAACTGGGAATTGTATTATCAAGCTGCAAGTCTGATGTGGGTGAAAGAATGGATAACATTGAGAAATAATAGATTGTTAACTTTAGAGGGTCATGATTTATTATTAGGATGGCATGCTTTCTTATGGTATAAGGAACAAAAAACAAGGATATTTTAGAAGACACTATGTTCGAGAAGCTTTGTTTTTAAATTGGAAAAAACTAGAAAACAACATTATATACAAATTCCATTATGGGTATCTACTATTGAAGCTTTTTCATATGCAATAATATACAAGAAGGAACAAACAGTTAGATATGGAGAGATTTTAAATGAAAAGGGTGAACTCAAATCGATGCAAACACTACAAGAACAAGGTATAAAATGAATTGGTTTTCATATTTGCAAATACAATCTAGATATGATGAGGATGTTAGGACTGAAGGGATTTATAAAAACCAACTGAATTAGATAAAATCTTGATGGGCACGAACAAAAAATGATTTAAAAACTTTATGGTTATCTATTAGAAGTTAGAATGGAAGAGGAGCAGGTTAAGGAAACAATGATTGCTTGGGGAAAATTTGGTTATGGGATAGATCTAGAGAGATGGCAAACACTGTGGGATCAGAATTATAAAATGACAATGTCAACTGCATATAAAGAAAATTTGTATAAGATGTTTTACAGGTGGCACCTATCCCGAGAAGGATTGCAAGAATGTTCAAGGATAAATCGGATAAGTGTTGGAAATGTCATCAGATACCTGGCTCCTACTACCACATGTGGTGGACTTGCATTGATGCCAAAAGATACTGGACTAAAATCCACATGTGGTTGGAAAAATGACACAACAACATATAGACTTGAAACCTGAGATATTCCTGTTGGGAATTGTACCAGAGACATTTAACAAAGAACTGAAATATTTGATTGTTAATGTACTGACAGCCGCTAGAATTGTATTTGCTAAAAACTGGAGAAATGACAAGACACCTACAGGAGGAAGTGATTAAGAAGATTTTGGATTGTGCTGAAATGAGTAGATTAACATTTGAAATTAGGGACCAAGAAGAAAAGCAGTTTTATAAGATATGGAATATGTTCTATCAATGGTTAGACAAAAAGTTTGGTAATATATTTTTGGGAATATAAAGATAGATAGAACTGTCAAAACAATATAGAGACTATAATATGATAAAGGATTAATAATAATGATTATAGTTTTTCCTTTTTGTAATATTGAGTATGAATAATGAGGGGAAGGCACTGTGATTTTTGACCGACCGACATACTTTAAATTGATATGGATCTATGTGTTGTATGTTTGTTTGTTATGTTTGTGTTTTTGGAAAAATAAAACCTTTTATAAAAAAAAAAGCACATTCCATTCTTGTGCAGTCTCTGTAGCCTCCAAAAATTGCATGAGAACAGGGCATGCTTTTGAGAATAGCTGTGGTTGGGTGTTGGTGAATGTTGGTGTATCACCTAAAACATGGTATGCCTATACTAGGACTTATCTGGTGGCGATGGGAGTGGCGAAGTGTGCTTACTTCTCTGCTCTCATTGCATCCGCAGATGATCACCCGGCCGCCTTGTTTAGGGTCACCCGTTCCCTCCTTCACCAGAGGTGAGGGAGGACCATTTGCAGGGAAGGGCCAAGGAGTTTAGTCAGCATCTGCTGGATAAGATTGCTCAGATTCGGGCCGGCTTGGACTCCGACTGGTAAGAGTCAGATGAAGGAGTAACAGTGAGTCTGGTTAATATCATCTGGGATGAGCTTGAGCCTGTGTCCTTAGATGAAGTGCACAGGATCATGCGGAGGCTGAGTTCCACCATGTGTTTATTGGACCTGTGTCCCTCCTGGCTGGTTTATGCCGCCCAGGAGGTTACACGTGGCTGGCTCCAGGCAGTGGTCAATGCTTCATTGAGGAGGGATCCTTTCCTGCCTTGAAGCAGGTGGTGGTGAAATCTCTCCTTAAGAAGCCTGCCTTGGACCCAGCCATTTTGAATAACTTCGTCTGTCTCCAACCTTCGCTCATTGAAGGTTGTTGAGAGCGTGGTGGCTGGGCAGCTCCCGGATTCCTGGAGGAAGCCAATTACCTAGATCCACCAATCGGGCTTCTGGCCCGTTACAGCATTAGTCACACTGGTGGATGATCTTTGAGGGCTCGGGACAGGGATTCTCCTCTGTCCTAGTCCTATTAGATCTCTCGGTGGCTTTGACCATGGTATCTTATTGTGGTGCCTCGGGGCTGGGGTGGGAGGCACCATTTTACGGTGGTTCTCCTCCTACCTCTCGGTCGTTCACAATTGGTGTTAACAGGGGGCAGAGGTCAAAGGCCCCTAGCTTGTGGGTGCCTCAGGGTCGGTCCCCTCCCCTCCTGTTCAACATCTATATGAAGCCGCTGGAGATCATCCGTGGTTTTGGGGTGAGGTATCATCAATATGCGGATGATACCCAGCTTTCATCTCCACCCGAAACCAAATCAGTGATGCCCTCACCGTGATGTCCTGTTGTCTGGATACGGTGCAGATCTGGATGGGAAGGAACAGACTCGCTCAACCCTGCCAAGACTGAGTGGCTGTGCATGCCGGATCTTGGATAATCCAGGATATTCCATCATTGGTCATGTGGGGAGAGGTGTTGCCCCCCCATGGATAGGGTTCACAATTTGGGTGTTCTCCTGGATCCACAGCTCAGTTTGGAGGATCAGGTGGGTGCTGTGACCAGGGGGCGTTGCCCAGGTTTGCCTGGTGCGCCAGTTGCACCCCTATCTGGACCAAGATGCCTTACGGATGGTTACTCATGCACTTGTTACTTCCCAAATCGACTACTGCAATGCTCTCTACATGGGACTGCTCTTTGGACCACCGGAGGCTTCAACTGGTGCAGAATGCGTGCAGTGCTGTGATGGGAGTATCCCGATACTCCCATATTACACCCCTGCTGCGCCAGTTACATTGGTTGCCAGTTGCCCTCCAGGTGAGATTCAAGGTGTTGGTGTTAACATACAAAGTCCTACATGGCTTGGGTCCGGGGTACTTGGGAACGTCCTCCTGCCAGCATCGACTTCCCATCGCCCTGTATGCTCCCACAGGCAGGGCCTCCTTGGGGTGCTGTCAGCCAGACAGTGTTGGCTGGTGGCGCCCAGGGGTAGGGCCTTCTCTGCGGGAGCACCCACCCTGTGGAATCAGCTCCCCTTGGGGCTCCGATTAACCCCGGACCTCCATTCCTTCCGCCACGACCTGAAAACTTGGTTTCTTCAGCAAGCCGGCCTGGACTGGAGTGAAGTGGGGTGGGTTTTTTTAATTGTATTTTATACTAAGTTTTATTGGATTTAGATTTTATTGGGCTTGGGGTTTAATTGCGTTTTAATTAATTTAATTTTGTATTGTGTAATTTTTATATTGTGAGCCGCCCTGAGTCCCTAGGGAGAGAGGGCGGCATACAAGTCCAATAAATTTGAATTTGAATTTGAATTTAGTTGGTAGTGTGATATTACCAGAGTAACTACGTAGGATTAGGTTAACAACTCTTAATGCCTTTTTGGCTATGTAGTTACAGTGGGCTCTAGCACTTAGATCATTAGAGATGAGTACTCCAAGGTCCTTGACAGAGTTTGGATCATCAACAAGGTCCCATCGGAGGGGCTTAGAGAGCAAGTGGAGGTCCACCCGCTCCCAGTCCGATCGAGCCCAGCTAAGAGCCCATATTAGGACTTACCTGGTAGCTATGAGGGCGGTGAGAAGTTCTTATCTCTCCGCCCTCATAGCGTCCGCAGATAACCACCCAGCTGCCCTGTTTGGCTACCGCTCTCCTTCATACGGAGGGGGCGACCCATTGCAGGGAAGGGCTGAGGAGTTTGGCCAATATCTGTTGGATAAGATCACTCGGATTCGGAGTGGGTTGTCCTCTGATTTGCAGTGGTCTGAGGAACGGGATACAGGCAGTCTGGCCAGTGTGATCTGGGATGAGTTTGATCCTGTTTCCGAGGATGAAGTGGACAGGACTATCGGCGCTGAGTTCCACCACATGTTTGTTGCACCGTGTCCTTCCTGGCTGGCTTATGCCGCCAGGGAGGCCACCTGGTTGGCTCGGGCAGTTGTCAACGCTTCATTAAGGGAGGGTGTTTTTCCTCTGCCTTGAAGGAGGCGGTGGTGAGACCCTCCTGAAGAAGCCTGCCCTGGACCCGACTGTGTTAGACAACTTCGTCCAGTCTCCAACCTTTGCTTTTTGGCGAAGGTTGTTGAGAGTGTGGTGGCTCGGCAGTTTCCACTCTTCCTGGATGAAGCGGACTACCTGGATCCGTATCAATCGGGCTTCCGACCTGGTTTCAGCATGGAGACGGCATTGGTCGCTGATGGATGATCTCTGGAGGGCTCGGGACAGGGGTTTTTCCTCTGTCCTGGTCCTATTAGATCTCTCAGCGGCTTTTGATACCATCGACCATGGTATCCTTTTGTGACGCCTCGAGGGGTTGGGAGTGGGGGGCACTGTGCTTTGGTGGTTCACCTCCTACCTCTCGGGGCGGTCTCGGTATTGGAGGGGGGCAGAGGTGGACCCCAAGGGTGCTCTCTTGTGGGGTCCCTCAGGGGTCGCTTCTCTCCCCTCTGCTATTTAACATCTATATGAAGCCGCTGGGTGAGATCATCCGTGATTTGGGGTGAGATTCCACCAGTACGCAGATGACACCCAGCTGTACATCTCCACCCTGAACCAGATCAGTGATGCCCTCTCCCTGATGACCCAGTGTTTGGATGCGGTACAGATTTGGATGGCGGAACATGCTTGACTCAACCCGCCAAGACTGAGTGGCTGTGCATACTGGCATCTCAGCCCAGTCAGGAATATCCATCTTTGGCCATAGGGGGAGCAGTGGTGCCCCCTGTGGATAGGGCGCGGAATCTGGGGGTCCTCCTGGATGTACGGCTCCGGTTGGAGGAGCAAGTGGGGGCCGTTGCCAGGGGGGCCTTTGCCCAGCTCCGCCTTGTTCATCAACTCGCCCATTTCTGGACCGAGATGCCCTGCGACAGTCACTCACGCCCTTGTTACCTCTAGACTCGACTACTGCAACGCCTCTACTTAGGACTGCCCTTGCATACCATCCGAGATTGCAGCTGGTGCAGAATCGCGGCGCGGTGGTGATGGGAGTCTCCTGATTCTCCCATGTTACCCCACTCCTGCGCTGCCTGCATTGGCTGCCGGTTGCACTCCGGGTGAGATTCAAGGTTTTAGTTTTAACATACAAAGTCCTTCATGACATGGGTCCTGAATATTTAAGGGAGCAACTCCTGCCGACATCAAATGCCAACCGCCCTGTGCGAGCACACAGGCAAGGACTCCTTGGGGTCCCATCGGCGGGCCAATGCCGGTTGATGGTCCCCCGACAATGAGCCTATTCTGTCGCGGCTCCTGACCTCTGGAACCAACTCCCCCTGGGGCTCCGTCTGGCCCCTGACCTCCGCACCTTCTGCCATGATTTGAAGACCTGGTTGTTTGACCAATCCGGGCTGTGACCCTTCTTGGGGGGGTGGTTTTATATTTTTAAGTATTGTAAATTCGTCTTTTGGGCTTGTGAATTTGATTTAATCTTTTCTTAATTATTTATTGTTGTTGTTTTTAGCTGTGAGCCTCCCGAGTCTTGGAGATGGGGTGCATACAAGTCCCAAAAATAAATAAAAATAAATAAGGTCTTGACTATTCAGCTTGTATTTTATTTTCTGATTTTTTGCCAATATGCATTGTTTAAGGATTACCTAGATCCCTCTCACAACCAAGTACTCCCTATTCTGCACCTGTGTTTTTCCTGCCTAAATGCAAGACCTTACTTTTCTCACCACTGAACTGCATCTTGTTGCATTTCCCAAAGTATTGGCAGTTCTCCCCAGCTTGGTGTCATCTGCAAATTTGATAAGTGCCGCTTCTACACCCTTATCTAGATCATTTATGAAACTGTTGAAGAACACTGGGCCTAAGACATAACCTTGAGGCACCTCACTGCATGCTTTCTTCCATGTAGTTATACTTGTGTAAGTGCAATTGGTTAATCATTTCAACTCCATCTGGTGAAATTGCTGTCTAGCATGAACATTTCTAGTTAATTTTTAATCAATCCCCAAA
This sequence comes from Naja naja, assembly GCA_009733165.1. NCBI lineage: Eukaryota > Metazoa > Chordata > Lepidosauria > Squamata > Elapidae > Naja > Naja naja. The sequence goes on along the minus strand of CM019149.1, from coordinate 192,546,464 downwards.
TTAATTTATTGTGCTAATCCATATTTAGAGTGGCTTCTGAATAAGCCACAATTTGCAGGTTTTGTATAGCATACTAATTGGATTGAAGTTGAAATATTGTTGAATTGTATCTCCCAACATGCAGTATTTTTCATTATGTCAGCCAGGGAACTATTGTTCATCTATATCTCAAAACCATAGTTCCCATCTTCTGGCATAAATTATAAAGTGTGATTTACAATCTACAGAGGTTGCTTCATATGGTATTTTAAACCACAGTCAAATAGGCATAATTAGTGTCAATGGTGGGAATCGAAGACTGAAGAAGAGGCATCTGATCTATTGGCCTTGCAACTTCCTGCTGACTGCCCACTGATTTTCATGCTGGAAATGGGAAGCTGGCAGGAATTTGAAGGAGGGGTGGAGGGACGGAAGAAGGAATGAAGGAAGATTTCTGATTATCTGCTTCTCACAAGAAAACTGAATGGGGAAGTCTGCAGGAAGTTGAAAGTCACACCTGTCATTTTGTTTTTATGTTTAGATAAAGAAATACTGTATCTCTGAAAGTATGACCCACTGGGGCACAGATTCCATTTTTGTTGTTCATGTCTGACACTTCGCAACCAAATGGACCATAACACGCCTGACCCCTCCCTGTGTCTCTGAGTCTGCTCACCAATGCCCACTGAGTCAATGATATTATCTACTCTCATTCTCTGCCATAATCTTCTCCTTTTTCCTTCAGTCTTTATCAACATCAGGGCCTTTTCCAGTGAGTCCTCTCTTCTCATTTGGTGGCCAAAGCATTTGAGTTTCAGCTTCAATATCTGTCTTTCCAAGGAACAGTCAGGGTTGATTTCCTTTAGGATTGGACATATTTGATGCCCTTGCAGTCTAAGGGACTCTCAAGAGACTTCTCCAACATCACAATTTGGAAGCATCAAGTCTTTGGCATTCAGCTTTCTTTTTAAAAAATATTTTTATTGTACTTTTCCACATTTAAAAACTCATATACAATCTTTGCAACAGTGTGACATCGACATTACCATCTAGGTCAACATACATAAATACATAAATTTGTATTTCTACTGTCAAACCAATTATGCCACTTATCCCAGACCCCATAATATTCCATATCTTCTCTATCTTGCAGTTCCAATGTGAGTTTAACCATCTCTGCACAATCCAACCCTTCCTTTATTATCATACTTTCGGAGGGGGTACTATCTAGTTTCCAACTCTGTGTGTAAGCAATTCTTGCCGCAGTCAGCATATGTACTATGATGTATTTAGCTCCTTTATTAAATTCTTCTCTAATTATTCCTAATAGAAACAATTCAGGTTTAAACTCAGTTTGGAGACCAATAATTTCCTGCAACCAGTTCCTTATTTTTGTCCAATATTTTCTTGCTTCGGACCACCACTTATGAAAGAAGGTACCCTGTTTATGCTTACATTTCCAGCATTCTGGACTCATGTTTGGATATATTTTTGCCTATCTTGCTAGGCACTCAGCTTTCTTTATGGGTACAGATTGTATAGTATTTCTAATAAAATTTTAAAATACACATTTATTGGAATATACCAGTTTGTTTAGTTTCCACTAGTAGTTACTGCATTTTCATATATGCTATTTAAATTTTAAATCCTTAAAACCTTTGTAAATTATTCTTAATATTATAACTACTGCAGTTGGAGTGCTAAAAACAATAAGAGAAGGTAAACCTGCCAAAGGCTTCTGTCTTCCATCCATAAATTGGTAAAATGTCATTTGCAGTCTCAAGATTGATCCTATTAAATATTTTATCCAAAGCATGCTGAAGAAATATTCCTGTGATCAAACTCTTACTTCTGTTTTAGTCTGACCAAGATTCATCCAGAACTGAAAGTGACAATGAAGAATTCTATGATGCCAGTGAAGAGACTCAGATGATCAAGTGAGGGATCCCTGTTCAATATTATGCCCCCTTTGTGGAGAAGAAGTTGGATAAATCTTACTTAAGTGCCAGGAGCAATTGTGACAGTAGCAATATGATAGATACTGTGCTTTTAAGAAAAAAATAATCATTCGGTTATCTGACTGTAATAGAAGACTATGGCCACCAGAAGGCTCCCTTGACACATGGAGCTGACTGATTTAGGATAGTAAGAAATATGAAGTGAACTCTAGTGTTGAATCATGACAATCCATCTGTCACGTAACCAAATCTTCAGCATATATTAGAATTTTCTTTGCATTTTGTTTTTTTAAGTGAATTTCATGTTTGTTGAACTTTGGTTTTATTTTACTCTACTGAAAAATTGACCATGGAAAGCTATTAAACTATTGAATAGAAAAAATGTTTTCACCAAGAGAGAACATGCAAATAAACCAGGGAGGTGGTTAGCCCATAAATTAAGATTAGAAAAAGAAAGAAGGCTGATACAAGAATTGGAGGATGATGATGGAAAATTAGAACATCGAATGACTGAGAAAAGAAAATAGTACAAAAATATTTCAAACAACTATATACGGAGGATGGAATAAACCCCGAGAATATAGAACAATATTTGAAAAGGAAAGGTCTCCCAGAAATTAGAGAGGAACAGAAAGAGATATTAAATAAAGTAATAACAGTGATGGAATTGAAAAGGGCGGTTGAAAGACAGAAAAATAATAAGATGCCAGGGCCGGATGGTCTTCCAGCAGAATTGTATAAATGTATTTATGAATGTCTTGAACCAGTGATGTTAGATGTGTACAATGAGATATTAGACTTTGCCAAATTACCTGACTCATGGAGAGAAGCGAATATCTCACTAATTCCTAAGGAAGGTTTAGATCACAAACAGATTAAAAATTATAGACCAATCTCACTCCTGAACATAGACTATAAAATATTTGCAACAATAATGTTGGAAAGATTTAAAATTATATTAAATGAACTTATTCATATTGACCAGAACGGCTTTCTACCCTCTAGACACATAAGAAACAATACAGGGATAGTATTAAATGTATTAGAATACTATGAGGCCACCGGAGCCCATCCCCAGCTTTGATCTTCTTTTCCTCCGAAGACGCCAAGAAGTGGTGGTCAAAATGGCCACCTCAAGAGAAGGTCTCAACGGGATTAAGATTGGTGCAGGAGGAAAGAGAGAAGTCGACAGCAGAGGAACCGAGTATCGGATGGTAAGATCAAGGCACCCGGATTAAGATAAAGATGAGTTTAAAAAGAAACAGAAGCGGCGAGTTCCAAGTGAAGGAAAAAATAAGTAAAATATTTTGACAGCTATAAGGGGCTTCGAACCGGGAAAGGAAGAAGCCAGCGTAAGAACTTAAGTTTGGGGCTCGGAAAACTTTGAATATCAAAATAAAAGGAAAGGGTTAAGACTCTGTGCAGAAAGTGCCACTTTGTGGAGAAAAATTGGAAGCTAAAGAAGAAAGAAACTATCTTGTTCCTTTGTGGATTGGAGTTGTTACATTTTAAAGAGACGCAAGACTCATAGAAAGTGAAAGCTTGAATACACAAAGACGGACTACCGGACTAATTGGTGATATTGATATAGACTCTGGACCTGGGTTAGGATCATAGAAAATTTAAAGAAGAAGAAATAAGGAAAATAAAAATTTGGTGGCCATCCAAAGAATTAAAAATGGAGTTTAAAAGTATGAAAGAACTGCTACAGGAAGTGACTGAACTAACTTGGCTTGTTGCAGAAAACATGGGCATTCAAATGCTGAATAAAGAAGAAGAAGGAGCCTTGGAAAGGGAGGAGCCAGCACAAGAGAAAGCCATCTTAAAAAGACAATTAATACAAAGATTAATACAAATAAAAGGGAAAGGAAGGGTGGCTAAAAAACGGAACCTAAGAAAGTATCTAAAAAGGGGAACATTTATGAAATTAAGCATGTTAGAAAGGTTCAGAAGGAAAGGAACAGAAAGGTAAAGAGAGAGAGAGGGATTCAAACTGGATAGAGAAGGGGAGAGCAGGATAAAAGGGAGGAGAAGGGAGCCAGCACAAGCGAAAGCCATTTTAAGAAGACAACTAACACAAAGATTAATACAAATAAAAGGAAAGGGAGGATGGTCAAAAAATGAAACTTAAGAAGGTAATTAAAAAGGGAACATTTATGAAATTAGGCATGTTAGAAAGGTCCAGAAGGATAGAGAGCAGAAAGGTAAAGAGAGAGAGAGGGATTCAAACTGGATAGAGAAGGGGATAGCGGATAAAAGAGAGGAGAAGGAACAAGAAACAAGAACAAAAGATAGAGAGACATGGAATTACATAATGAAGAAAGAAACTTGTTTGCATAGAGATAATGGCTAATGTATTAAAAAGGGGGTTCTGCATGAAGAAATGGTAATAAGAATATATTGTAATTATAAAAGTGTAAAACAATAGGGGTTACTGACAATTTTACTGGTAAAAGGTCACATTTTTATTTCTTATTTACAAAAGAAAGGTAAATGATGATTAGATAAATTGAATTAATTGAAATGATTTTAGAAAATGCCTAAAAATGAGATTTGTCAATAACCAAGATTAGTTATTTTATTATTATCTTGGAACCATAAATAAATCTTAGGGGGATATGTATTGCAGAACCCGATCGATTAGAGATATATTGTAAGGAGCTTTTCTTTTCTCCTTTTTCTTTTTTTCTCTATCTTTCGTTTTAAAGGGAATGATTATGATTATGCTACTATATTAACCACTGAGGTGTCACTTTCAAAGTAGTAAAAGGGGGCAAGTCTAGGGTTTTTTTTCATTCTTTTAGTGTTAAAATTTGTACGGATTTAGAATTATGGAGAGAATATGTGATGAAAGGGCAAATCTGACGGACAAAAGAATTCTGTAAATGATAAAAGAGTATTAACAATGTGAAGATAATTAAAGGATAGATATGGATGAACTTTATCTTTAATATGATGGGCAAATATATTGTTATTTGTAAGATTTATAAATGAAGTTTTTAATATATATATATATATTTGCAATTAACTCAAATGAACTGGGGGTTATACAGATTGAGATTAAGATTTGAGATTAGGATTAATTTCTTTGACCCTTTGTCTGCTAAAATGGAATAGAAGTGAAGTCAAATGTTTAAAATGAATATAGATCTACTGTCATATTTGCATGTAAAAGTGATGACCCGGGAACATGCTGTCTACTGAAAAGAGCTGTTTTAAAAAATTGTTAAAAATTGAATAAAATTTGTTTAAAAAAAAAAAACCAATCTCAGCTGGCAGTTCTTGATCCAACAGGTCAGAAATATGGGATTTGGATCTAAATTCAAGAAAATGATAGGCACAATTTATTCAAACCAAAAAGCTAGGGTAATTATAAATGGGGAGATTACTGAAAACTTTAAGATTATGAAAGGTATTAGGCAGGGATGTCCAATGTAGCCTGCTTTTAATCTTGACCATGGAAGTGCTTTTAAATCAGATTAGACAAAGAAAGGAGATAATTGGACTGAAGAGCAAAAAAAAGAATATAAAGTACAGCTTATGACGACTTAGTGTTTTGTGGAAGATCCAATGGAGTCAGGGACTATCTAATTCAAGAATTAGAAGAATATGGGGCGTAGCAGGACTAAAAATTAATAAAGATAAACCAAAAGTAATAACCAAAAACTTGATAGAAAGTAAAAAAAAAGAATTGGAAAAGAAATTGGGATTACAAAATGTCAAAAACCTTAAATATCTAGGAATTTGGTTAACAGGAAGATGCTCTTCCATAAAAGAGGATAATTATATGAAATTACTTTTACAGATAAAGAAAGACCTGGACAATTGGGGAAAATTACAACTATCACTATTAGGCCGAATAGCGGACATAAAAATGAACATACTACTGAAACTATTATACTATTTTCAAATAATACCTATAAAATTGGATAAGAATTTTTTTCAGGAATTAGATAGGACGGTAATGAAATTTATATGGATGGGGAAAAAAGCACGAATAAAATTGAAAATGTTACAAGATAGTATAACCAGAGGCGGCCTTGGACTCCCAAAATGGGAAACATATTATCAAGCAGCAATTTTACTATGGGTTAAGGAGTGGGTAAATTTAAAAAAATAAAAGAATTTTGGCAATAGAAGGTCATGACTTCCAAATTGGGTGGCATGCCTTTCTATGGGATAAAAAGAATAAGATCCACTCCTATTTCCATAGACATTTGATAGGGACTCACTTTTACAAACACGGAGACAATTTTTAAAGCATTATTTGAAAAGACCAAACTGGATCTCACCTATGGAAGCTATATTATATCCAAGTACAAGGGACATTAAAAAATGATTAGATATAAAGAATTGGTAGATGAACAGGAGGAGTTAAAACACTGGATAAACTAAAAGAACAAGGGATAACATTAGACTGCTGGGTATATTTGCAAATTCAAACTAAATTTAAGAAAGATGTAAAGGAACTAGGGATAGATAAAGATTTACAAAAATTGGACCAAATCTTGACAGGCAAGGATATAAAATTTATAACATAACATATAATTACTTACTGGAGGTGGAACTAGAGGAAGAAATTGTTAAGGGACCAATGATTGCCTGGGCAAGAAATGTGGGTCATAATATAAATTTGGATGAGTGGGAAAAGACTTGGACCAAGAACTGGAAGCTGACTTTGTTGACGGCATTCAAAGAAAATCAATATAAAATGTTTTGTAGATGGCACTTAGCACCGCACGACTGGCAAAATGTATCCAACCTTGAAACCAGAATGCTGGAAGTGCAAACAAAAGAAAGGAACGTTTTTCCATATGTGGTGGCAATGTATAGAGGTCAAAAAATACTGGAAGAAAATACAGAGATGGCTTTTTGAGATTACAAAATATAAATTGAAATTGGAACCTGAAATATTTTTATTAGGTATGATTAAAGGGAATTTGAGTAAAGATAAAAGATACCTTATTGTACACATCCTAACTGCAGCAAGAATCTTGTTAGCACAAAATTGGAAGAGTGATAAAATACCACCAGATGAAGCTCTGATTGAAAAAATAATGGACTGTGCTGAACTAGATAAATTCACTATGGAACTGAAAGGCAAAGAAGATCGAGAATACTATGTGACATGGGAGAGGTGGTGAATAAATGGGTGAAGAATAAGGATTAAAATAATGTATAGTCACAAAACAAGAAACATGTATATACAATGACCAATAACTGTTAATGGAAATGAGATTTTGTATTTTTTGTTTTAAAGAATAAAAATTTTAAAAAAAAAGAAAACGAAAAATGTTTTCAGATATTGCAAGATGTTCCATTTATACTGTGAAATCTAATGCTGTACATAATGCAGAATTGGGTAAATGTTTAGGATTTTATAGGTGTGATAATGTTGCAAAGAAGAGAAGTTTGTAAGCTGAAATGACATCATTTTCAGATATACTTTTAGTTATTGCCAAAGATCTTCCTGATTTCTTTCAACCTACTGTATTTCATATCTGGCAAAAATAGCTTCTCTGTCCACTTTCACTTTTGAATTTGTGTAATATCAGGGGACTACAGAAATCTTTATGTGAATATAATGGAATATATCCTTGAAATCAATGATTTATATAGAAACCTTGTCTACCTCAGTTTACATACTTTATGAAATATACTTGATAGTACCATTAACATCATAAATGGGCTGAGTGTATTCCTGTGAGAAGGTGAATAAGGGTAAAGGGAAATGAGCCACACTTGAGTAGGGCCTAAGAGGAACAAATGACATAATGTGTGCTATGATATTGCAGCCCAAACTCTATTTGCAAGTACATAATGGGTGAAGTTTGCATCATGACATCAAGGCACACATTTCACTATTTTGACAAATTCTTGGCTTGCTGTGGATATGTCTGGTGTAGCCAGTCTCATCAGTAAAGAACAGCATGTGGACTCAGGTTCAGAGGAATAAATCTATAACGATTTGCTGGCTTCCGCTGCCTTGCTTTTACTGAACTTTCCCCCCTTTAAATCCTGTTTTTAGATATCCCATCTATTCAGAGCTATCTTTTTACACAAATGGACAAATCACTTGGAACTCTTTGAGCAGTTACTTCTGTTTTGACCCCTTGCTCAGATTGGCCAGAACTTTGATTGAAAGCACTCATTTTGCAGATTTGATAGATTCTGCTGCTGCTTGGGTTGTTAAAAACAATTTGCAAAGTTGCCCAATGAGAGGCTGAACGGTATGATCAATGCTGTTATACTAATGGCCTTCATCTCTGTCATTTTCTTAAACTTTCTGCCCCTTAGACCTGTTCTGAGATGGAAATGTTAACATTGTTTGGGCTTCATTCATTTCCTCACCTCTCAGTTTCCTGAGTGCCTAGTTACAAACTTAATTTTTCATTCTGACATGCTAGTGCATTATTACATATATATATATTTACAAATATTATTTTTAAACAAACATACACAGACAAAACATATGGTATGCCTTGTAGGTTAACGCTCTTTTTGTACATCTTCTCCATCCTCATCTATTAATTATTTTTATATACTCTCATATGCAAAATATTCCATATTTTTAAATTAATTTATGTTACAGCACTTCATATTATCATCCCAGAACCATTCCCGCAAACAAATACATATAAATAAATATAAAGAAAATAAAAAACATAAAAATTCTTTTTTGAGAACAGTATGCTACCGGACCCTCCTTCTCCATACAGATATAATTTCAATTATTCACTCATTTTGTATATTCTATTCCATTTGTCATAATAATTTTCACTATTTTCCATGACTTTTCCCCCCTTTCTCTAGCTTCTATAATCTTATTTCAATTATTTCATCATTCCATCATTTCATTAATTACATTTCTTTTTCCAATTTTCAATATCTTGCCAATCAGTATTATTACACTTTTATCTGTCTTGTTTACAATTTTATACTATCTTATAAAACATATTTTACCCTGTAATTACTACCCTGGAGGATAACACCTCTGTCTCTTCT